>LPNX011130381.1:378428-670135 GCA_001517045.1 Pseudotsuga menziesii
CTTTCCTTTGCTGTTGGTCGTGTTTCCCGTTACATGCAAACTCCTCATGAAAGTCACTGGAAAGCAGCAAAAAGAATACTTCGATATATTCGAGGTACAATTCAGTTTGGGATTCATTACAGTACAGGGGAAAAACCTTTGTTGGTTGGTTTCACTGATTCAGATTGGTCCGGTGATCCTGATGATCGAAAGTCTACTGTAGGTTATGTTTTTAGTCTGGGATCTGGACCTATCACTTGGGCTTGTAAGAAACAACAAGCTCTTGCTCTTTCTTCAGCAGAAGCAGAATATCGAGCCGTAGTTAATGCCAGTCAGGAAGCTTTATGGCTTCGATAGATCCTTTCAAATTTTGGATTCGAGCAGCAGCGACCTACTCCACTTTGGTGTGACAATCAAAGTGCCATCAAGCTTACCAAAGATCCAGTTCTGCATCAGTGCAGCAAACACATTGAGCTACACATGCACTTCATCAGAAATCTTGTTCATGATCGTGTTATTGAAGTGCTCTATTGCCCTACAGATGATCAAGTTGCAGACATCTTCACCAAGTCTCTTACAGAAGCGAAGTTTTCTAAACTTCGGTCTATGTTAGGAGTTCAGAAATGTGTCATTAAGGGGGGATAGGCTCTAATGCCTCCTTCCTTCTCCTAATAGTGTCACTTTTGTAAATCCTTCAATCCTATCCCAAGTTGTTCTTAAGGGGGGATGCTAGGATATTTAGACACTTAGGAGTTAGTTAAGATCAACTTGTGTAATATATCCGTTAGGTAAAAGTGTGTTTCTTTATTATGCATTTGTAAATATTCTAATCCAACGGTCACGATATGTTCTAGACATAGAGTGATCTAACGGTTCAACTTCTCTTAGATCATGCCTACCATTGATCTGTGGCTTAACACCCGATTGGTCTATGATCTCTATTTAAAGAGCATAGAGGGTCCTTGGCTAGTTGATCGATTATGAGAAGCTCATGTAACTTTCTTTCTTTTGCATAATAAATTGCTCCGAGTAGATATTTGGCTGGGGCCGTGGACTGTTTCCCTTTCGAAGGTTTTAACCACGTGACAAACATTGGTGTATTGATCTGTGATCTGTTTGTGTGAAGCGGCTATTCTTGGTGTTCGGTCCTTTGGGAGTACTCTGTGTACCCTAACAAAAAAAATTGTTGTGATGTTGTGCATTCCAAAATATTGCATGCCATCAAATCCTATGGGATTTCTAGTATTGATTCCAAAATATATTTCAAAGTTTCATTTGCAAGTTCATATAATAGATTCATGGATTTAATTTCTCATGTTCAAAATGAAGAACAAGAAGTAGATAGAGATTCAACAAATGATCCAACTCAACTTTCTTTCTCTATGGCTTCCTCTCTTTTCCAAGAATCTTTTTTTCATGAAGACAACGTACGAATTGGTTCCATCAATACTCTTGAAGAGTTATCTCTCCATTCCATGTATTTCTCCTCTATGTCTTCTATTACAAATGATGAATATGGGTTTCTAGTTGGTGATCATAGTGAGCCTTCTCTAGAAGATGTCCTTTCTTCACATCAGATTACTAGTACGAAATATGGTAACAGAGACATTTGGAATTTAAGTGAAGATATCTCATTGATTCACACACTTTTGCTTCTTATGTATTCCAACACCATGACTAATAGAATTGCTTCCAGTTCATTTGAAGATGGAGAATCCTTAACCATCAAAATGGTGCATTTGGGACTCTTGTTCCATATTTTTGGAGCTTATTACAACCTACTTTAGAATTTTATGCTTTAGGAGCCTTATGATTCACTTAGGGTCACTTATTCTCAAGCACTTCAAGTCTCTTTCGAACATGGAACCCTTGTTGGTTCGAATTTCAAGATTGAAGAAAAATATTCACTCTCCTATGAGTGCATTGTAGTTGTTCTACATGGTCCAAGGATTCATCATGACACTATACATATTCGTTAGTTAATTCAACATGTTCCTCTTCTTCCCAAGAATAATATTCCTCCATAGATATTGATTTAGTTGGAAGTTATAAATATTTTTTGTTTCTCTTTCATATCCATTTTTTGGATTTTCCCCATGTGGTTTTTCCTCTTTTCTCATTTCAAATGGCTCAATAATGTAAAGGGTGACCATAATCCCCATTGCTTTGGGCATTAATAATTGATCACAAACATGTTTTCTTAAGGGGGGGTGTTGGAACATATTACCCATCTAGACTTTCATTAATAATATTTGCATAAGGTTCAAACTGTTTAGTCTAAGTTGTTCCATGTGAAAATGGTTCTAGTTCCTAGTCTAGTGGCTTGTATCCTAAGTTGTACATATTTGACCCACATATACTAGTAGTTATGCCATAAAAGTGTGTTTCTCCACTGACCCACTCCTTTCCTTATTCTATGGAGTCAATGTTCCCCTCTATGCTACATGTTGGGTGTGTTCTACTATCTTAAATACACCTAATATTTAATTATCGACCAGAGTTGGTAGGCTTAGAGTTGATACAAAATATATGAAAAGGTAAAAAGGATCCTAACGTGTCGTGGATATATTTTAATAAACAAAAGATCGAAAGATATTTCAAAAATGAAAAATCGAGTCAAACTCCTAAGACTATCTGAATAATTGGACTAGACTAGAGTATCAATTTTAAACAGCTAGGAAAAGAAAGATATAAACAATAATACTTATAACTTTAGACACTAACTCATAAAAGGAATTATAACAACTAAAATGACAAATAACCAACTAACTACTCCTTAAGCGGAAGGCTAGTGTAAAAAGACAACTTATCTTACAAAGAATAGAAAATTGAAAAAGTGAGTAGAAAACTTAATAAATAAAACTTTGAAAGAAGAAAGTAGAAAAATTAATAAAGATAATAAACAGAAGCAAATAGAAAACTTAATAAAGATGTTTAAACTCTATTATTCAATAGATACATACCAAAAACAATAATGACTCCTATGATTACAAATAATCTAACTTCCTCTTAAAAATAATACATCTAACCCTAAACTCTATATGCAAACAAAGATAACCATGACGTAATCAACAGTGAAATCAGTGTTTAATATTCAAGAAATAAGAACAACTTAATCCATATTTAAATTAAAGTGAAAAGAAAAATAAAAGAAGAATAATAAAACTTTAATCAATAACTTAAAAGAGTCAAACTTTAATTGTAATGCTTAAATAAAACTACCAACTACAAAAAAAATCCAAATATTGACAAAACAAAACTAGAAACAATCTGAAAATACATAAAAAAACACTAAAAATAGAACCGAGAGTTAAATGACAAACTGAACAGTAGGTCTATAAGGGGTGACTGAATGGCAGACTGGACAGACGGTCAGAAATGGCAGTCCGTACAGTAGAAATGGAAAAAACTAACCTAAATGAACTAATTCTTCAACTGAAGTTATGCAGATCTAAACCTAATGAATGGAATCAATAAACAAACCTATTTAATCAGCAAATTAACTTCAAACTAACTCTTAAACAAAAACAAAGCATTGCATATTAAACTAATTAGTAAACTAGAAATTAATTTAAACAAACTGGAAATTGACTTAAGCAAATTCATGGCAAGAAATAAATAAACATAATTGAATCTAAATGAAAACAAACTATTTCATATAAGAAAATTCATAACAGGAAATAAATATACAAGACTGAATTCAAATGGAAGAAAACTATTTTATATGTTTGGAAAAAAAGACTGAAAACAATACTGGAATGAAATGAATATAACTAAAATAACTGGAAGCAAATAACTGAAAGCAAATGACTGGAAACAAATGACTGAAAGCAAAGCTATACGTGCATCTATTTATTTAACTGCTGAAATAAAAATAAGCTAATGCAATACAGGAAATAAAATAGCATTTACTATTATCTAATGAAAACAAACTGAAAATTAAAATAAACTAGCTAAAACAGAAAAGAAAGAACCGAATTAAACAAACAAATGAACCTCTGGTTGATGAGGGGCCCTCTCAACAATCAGGGGTGAAGTCTGCTAACTCCTACTCAAATGCAATCTTCACCAGCAATGCATACATCTATTTATTCAAACTCAGAAACAAAATTATAGTGTTTATGAACTACTTAACAAAATACACCTCTAAATCACCTAACTAACTCTGCTCTGTATTCAAGGACTGATATATATAGTTTACATGAGAGATGAGCAAGTCGACCTGCAAAGGTTGAATTCTCTCCAATTTTAGTCAATCTTTAAAGCACATAATTGATTTCAGGCCAGCGCATGGACCTCTTCCTTCTTCAGCACAAGCGTGACCTCTACAGCGTGAACGTGGCATGATATTCCTCCTTTCGCATGGGCAGGTCCTCTTCAGTGTGGCGTCAATCCCTTCCTTAGCGTGGTTGATAGGTTGGTGTTGAACGCAGGATTGTACATAGCAGTAGGGTTCTAGAACGTAGGTCCCTCATCAGCGTGAGCGTGTGGACTGGTGGTGTTGTGGAGAGAAAGGGAGGTGACACAGGCGGTCTTCTATAACACAGGGCGTTCTATCCCTTAAATGCACATGCTTGTGATAGTTTAATATTAAAACAAAGGAGGCTGTGAGTAAAAAGAAGATGTCCATATCTTTGAACTAGTGGATNTATAACACAGGTCGTTCTATCCCTTAAATGCACATGCTTGTGATAGTTTAATATTAAAACAAAGGAGGCTGTGAGTAAAAAGAAGATGTCCATATCTTTGAACTAGTGGATAGTGAGCAGCTAGGTGGCGATCCTTCCATAGCATGAGTTAAATGCATTGATCCAGCATAGAGATGGTTGGCATGGTGTCGAACAAAGGTGATTGTAGGCTATATTATGTTTAAATGATCAAAAACTATGACGGATAGTGCACAGGCTGATGTGAGAGCTGAACGACGAGCTAAACAAAACACTGAGCCATGAGCTAGAAATATTGTGCATCGATCTAGGGAAAACATGGAAAACCAGCAGCGAATCTCACACGGCGGCTGGATGACAAGCTGAATGGAACACTGAGCTGTGAGTTGGATGTATTGTTCGTCAATCTATGGAAAACATGGAAAACCACCAGCGAATTTCACGCGTAGTTGGATGACGAGCTAAACGCCAAGCTAGATCACGAGCTGGACATATTGTGCGAAAGGAAGGATGAATGCGTTTTGGTGTTAATTTTCCCAAACGAACTATCAAATCTGCAAACAAATATACATAGAAAAAAATACATTAAATATTCTTTAAATAATATACTTTTGAGTTAATAAAATCATAAAAGTGATATTAATAACCAAAGTTATAATAACATCAAATTTGTTTATCTTGTGCTGAAATAACAATCTGCATGACATAAAATATTCGAAAGATAATAAAATATGTGTTTAAATATGTTATTTAATTACCAAAAATGATAATAAAATGAGGCTCGACATTCCCCCAAACCAGAGAAATGCCAAGTCCCATTGAGAAAAAATAAAATGATTAAGGAAGAAGGCAAATTTGTGCTACTAATTTCCTTCTACTTGGTGACTGAAAAGAATAATTTAAATTTTAATCTTATAAAAGAATATTTATTTTATGTCAAAATAGAAAATATTTTACCAGTAAAAAATGATGGAATAGTAAAATATTTGGATTTCTTAGGAGACCATGCTATTATAGCAAAATTCAAGATGTGTGTCATTTAACAAGCATATGTGTTTGATAAATAAATTTATAAAGTTTATAGTTAGTTCAACCATGTCCAAGGTAATACTTTGGACAGCTTGAACATATATCACAAATGCATAAATAACATTCTTAGTTAACAAGAAAAATTGTTTTCATGTGTATTTAAATAAAAATATGCTAACAGTAAAATGATAACGAAAGAAATTTAAGGTCAAAGCATCCATACAAAATTAAAACTATGTTCAAAAACAAAATTTGGTTGACAAATTTTAATCATTCATGCTATAATACCACAATATCTCATTCATACCATCATCTGAACCATTATTCAAATCCTTCGCAAAGTCTTCCATCAAATCCTTCATATTGATTGATTTTCTGTAAAAACATGCTTCATGCTATAACTTGAAAACACTTTAAAATTTGTCAGAGATAAGCAATTTTGTCATAAAAAGATAAAAGCAACCAAATATTTTGTTCTAAATCTTCCTAATCCTCCCCCAAACCAAAGATATGGCATGTCCTCATGTGAAGGAGAAGAATAGTTTGTTTCAGATAACAAAAGTGCGAGTATGTTGTTATTGTGTTATAAATAAAAGAAAAATTAACTAGTAAAGGAGAATGATTCAGATATGTATATTTATGAAAAATAACAGTGCTTAGAAAGACCATATAAAGAGACAATAATAGAATCGAAATAATGCCATGGGAAAATCTAGGAATCTATGCCTCATTGTAAAGATATCTTGTCATCATAAAATACTTTGAGTTTACCCTGGAGTGTGTGAGAGATGTAACTATGGGTCCCATTTCTAGGATAATAACATCCTAGGTATTGATTGAATTACATGGCTAGGTCCAAGCCCAACTTACAGAGATTCTCAAGTGACAGTAAAGATAATGGGCCTTAACATTTTATTTATAATTTTTGAAAAAATTCTTGTATATGATCATTATTTTACGAATCATGTGCATAGTAGTGCATTAACCATATCTCTTTACCCAATATTGCCCCACTGCTAGCGAGCCTGTTTAGTACCCCAACGGGTTTATCTTGGTACCATGCAAGTATAGTCCCGCTTCCAGCGAGCCTGTTCAGTACCACGGTGGGTTTACTTGAATTTATCGAGCTTCCTAGTTTTAAGTTACACAACATTGACCCACTGCCAGCAGGCCTATTCAGTACACCATCGGGTTTTCCTTGTATAATGATATTAAATATATGGAATCCGATCGGTACTAGAGCGTGTTAAGCCCTAATAAAACACATAATTCAATTTTATAGAATAAACTTACAAATAGATTTTCATATTGGCCTTAATCATAAATCATGTCAAAAGAGAATAATTTAAAGTTGTTCTTTGACCTAGAATCCATCTCTTTCAGAAGAGATAAGTAATGTTCCCCACAGGTAAAAAGTACACCTACTCTCAAGTTATCACAAAGATATATTTGAGATATAAGTTTTGATAACAAGTATAGGATGAACTACTAATCCATAGGCACAAGATGAATGATAATGAAAATAGGTATTATCAAGCACTCTTCGAAATAACAAACCAGAAATATACATGTATGAATCAAAATATCAGAAACTCTCTGAATCATAAAAGGAGTGGTTAAGAATGATATGCAAGGAGTTATAATTAATTGTCACTAAAAACTACAAATCAAGAAAATTTAAGATACCTTACAAGCTTAATTATCTTTTCCATATAATACTTAATGAGCTGCTTATAGAGATAAAATATCCATGATCAAACTGCAAAACCACTTGTTAGATGATTCAATTTATTCATAAAAACATAGAAAGCAAAAGAGTCGCATGTAATTTATTTTATAAGTGACTCTTATTTATTCACAGAAGCAAAAAAATATCTACATATATACAAGTGATGATAGCCAAAAATGATTTCACGAATTGGGAGGAGGAGGAATAACTTCCTCTTCAATCAATTCCATTTCTCTGTGCTGTAAAACATTTTGTACAAAATCCTCCCTAGATGTTGGTTGGTGGTAAATCCTAAGTCTATGTCCATTTACTATAAAGGAAACTTCTGAGCCATCAATTGTTTTAATTTTTACTGATCCATCGTCAAAAGCTGTAACCACTTCATAAGGGCCCAACCAACAGGTAGTTAATTTTCCTTTAATGTTTTTAAACCATGAATCGAATAGTAATTCCCAATCTTCGGCATTAAATTAATTTTGCTTGATAAATTTATCATGCCATTGATTCCGTTGATTTTGTATTAGCATGGTTCTTTGGAGCGCATCCTATCTAATTTCATCTAATTCATTAATCTATAGGATTTTTTGTTTCTATGCTTCATCCAAATCCATACCTAACTGTGCTACGATACGAAATGTTTTAACTTGAAATTCAATAAGTAAATGAACTTGTTTTCCATATACTAACTCATAGGGTCTATGTCTGATAGAATTTATCCATGTTATCCTATAGGGCCATAAAGCCTTTGGAAGTCTATCTTCCTAATCCTTACGATGTACGTGAATGGTCTTGGTTAAAATAGCTTATAATAATTTATTGGTTGATTCTACCTGGCCATTAGCTTGAGGATGGTAAGGTGAAGACATGCAATGTCGGATACCGTACTTCGTAGTGAGCTCTTGCATTAATTTGGAAGTGAATTGAGTACCTTAGTATGTAACAATTTCTCTCGGTACACCAAATCAGGTAAATATTTCTTCATATATGAATTCTACTACAGATTTCTCTGTATCCCTAAACAAAGCTTTTTCTTCTAACCATTTGGTAACACATTCTATGAAAACCAAGATATATTTCTTTTTACGAGACATGGGATAGATTGGTCCTACAAAATCAAGAGCCCATTTTTCAAAAGGCTCAATCATGACATGAGGTTGCAAAGGCATTTGGTCTGATGCCGTGGGTCTACCCATTATTTAACAATTATCATAGCCTTTAACGTACTTGGCAGCATCCTTAAAAATGCTTGGCCAATAATAACCAGAGTGCAGTACTTTGTATGCTGTCTGTTTATCAGAAAAGTGTCCTCCACATGGTCCATCATGGCATGCTCGGAGGATGTCTGTCATTTAATCCTCTTGCACACATCTTCTAATAATAAGATCTGGGCTAGTGTGAAATAGGTCTTTATCAACCTAGGAATAGTTATAGCTTTGTACTATTATGCGGTGTTTCTCGTATGGAGCCAAATGGTGTGGTACTTTTCCAATTACTAGATAGTTTGCGATATCAGCAAACCAAGGGGTTTGAATAGATACAACAAACAAATGTTCGTAAGGAAAAGTATCATCAATAGGTTTAGTATCACTATCGCATTGTATACGAGAAAAAAAATATGCTACTAAGTTTTCTTTACTAGGTCGATCAATGACAGTAATATTAAATTCTTGTAATAGGAGAATCCACTGGGTAACTCTACCATTGGTGATCAGTTTATTCATTAAGAATCTAATGGCAGAGTGATCGGTGTGCACAAAAACTTTGTACCCTGTAATATAATGGTGGAATTTATTAATAGAATAGACTACTACCAAAAATTCATTTTCATTAGTGGTATAGTTTAGTTCGACAGGAGAAATATTTTTGCTGATAAAATAAATGGCATAAGGTGATTGTCCTTATTTTTTTCCTAGGACTCCTCCTATGGTTGTATTGGAAGCATCAGTAGATATATGAAAGCGAAGGGTCCAGTCAGGGCCCCTAAGTATTGGTGCTACTGATAGTTTAGCTTTTAAAATCTCAAAATCACTTTAACAAGATTCTGTCCATTGGAATTCTACATATTTAATGGGAAATTTAAACATTGGTGTAGGTATCTTTGTAAAGTTTTCAATAAAACGGTGATAATAGCCTGCATGACCCAGAGAGCTTCTCACCTCCTTTTGGGTTTTTGGAGATGGAAGGCCAACTTATTACTTCGATCTTAGCAGGGTCTACCTTAATTCCACAGAAGAAATATGGTGTCCTAAGACTATACCTTTAGTCAATAACATTTTACACTTTTAGTGACTAAGAGCTAAGTTTGTCTCTTGACATCGGATCAAAACATTCTCGAGGTTATCAAGAGATTCTTGGAAAGTATTACCATAGGCTGTAAAATCATCCATGTATACCTCAACACAGTCATGTATAAGATCATAAAATATACCTAAGACTACTCATTGAAAAGTAGCGAGTGCATTACATAATCCAAATGGAAAAACTTGATAAGAAAATGTCCCGCAAAGACATGTAAAAGTGGTCTTATCCTAATCTTCAGGTGCTATTAGGATCTGGTTGTATCCACTATATCCGTCAAGAAAGGAGAAATACTGCTTAACTTACGAGGTATCTAATACTTGGTCAATAAAGGGAAAAGGAAAGTAGTATTTAAGAGTGGCTTTGTTCATTTCCCTAAAATCAACACATATACACTATTTCCCTATAATTTTATTTGTAACTACCACTAGAGGAGACACCCATTCGCTATCGAAAATAGGATAAATGAAACCGATGGTAAGGAGTTTTTGTAATTATTCTTTTACTATATCCTTCAAAGAAGAATTCATCCTCCTCTGAGGCTATCTTACAAGTGGTATATTTGTATCCATATAAATGTGGTGAATACAAGTGTCAGGGTGTATACCCTTCATATCAGTGTATTCCCATGTGAATGCTCTGGCTTGTTTCTTAAGAACCTTAAGTAGTTGAGGTTGTTGATCTTCACTTAACACTGCATTTATTTTCAGAAATGTTTCAGGGCCGACTTCACAAGGTATGGTGAAAGGTCTCATGTGCTCTTCGATTGTGAAGACACAAGGTGCTTCTGTAAGCATTGAGAGAGCCATAGTTTCCTGAAACTCATCTCCAAATATTTGATCAAATTTATAAAACGCTGAGAAAAATCTATACTAGTGGTGGAGGAAATAAACTGATTCAATACATTCTTAGTAGTCTGCTCCTGCCATGAGAAATCACTAGGAGAGGGAAGGTCATCAAAATCTTCGTCCCCAAAGGAACAATTTAACCACCATGAATTTTTAGTTACTCGTTGTGCTGGGGGATATAAAATAAGTCTTTGGGTAGACAATCCATTGGAAATGGTCATCTCCCCATCCCTACATCCTATAAAAGCATTGGCAGTAACTAACCATGGTCTTCCCAAGATAATAGGGTGTCCTTTAGAAGGATCCTTTGATTATATGACCATAAAGTCGATGGGGTATTCCCATGAAGGTAATGATACAATAATGTCATCCAGGACTCCAGCAGGCTTTACTGTAGTACGGTCTGCTAGTTACAAGATGGAAGGGGTAGGTCGAAGAAATTGTCCCAATTGTAAAGCTTCTAAAACTGCGGTGGTCATCATATTGATGACTGATCCTAAATAAATTAATGTGTTATCTATGGCGGTATTATTTATAATTACAGTCACTACTGGGGCTCCTGGATTTGTATATTTTGCAATCTGGGACTGATCTGACATATATTCAGACATCTCTCCTATGACATGAATTGTAAGGGGGTATTTTTGTTTCTTCCCTAGGAGTTTAATGTATAATTCCCTTATTACCTTACTATAAATTGTTAGAATAATCAACCCATAGTTAGCTACCTTAGACATTAATTAATCCAATTTTTGTCTTATTTGCCTAGTTTCCATATTCAACCTTATGCAAGTTGTCCTCCACACATCCATAGTGGTAAAAATTGCTAAATTTGAGTCATGGAGTGCTTGGGGAACCACTTGGAATCAAATCTGCTTTATTCCTGGCCTCCCTAGTGCAGGTTTTCTTTTTCTACTTTATTGTCTGCTTTTTCTGAGTTTTAAGGCAATTGGGAAAGTTTGACTAGGTGAAGTTAACTTGTTTTTTGTCCTCATCATCCTCCACCATTTTATCCTAAGAAAATCATGTATGAGTTTTCCTTCCACCACCGATTAGTTTTCCTAATTGATTTTTCCAATTCGTGAGCTCCTAGACAATTTTGGAAACTGCTTTATGCACCTATGGGGGATTTGCTTAGATTTAGTAAGCCTACTTTTGAACAAATTCGAATGGAATCCTTATGCATTTGAATCTCTCATGTAATTATTTATTTTGGCAGCCTATGACTTCACAGGGTTGGCTATTGTACACTTATTCAATATAGATTAGTGTTCTGCTCCATATTCAGTCTCCTTTGTGAGTAATTTGCATGTGTAATTGGCAATTGCTGTGAGTGTAATTGTTCTAACACCTGGGTTAAATTTCCACATGGTATCAAAGCCTTTGTATATCGATTTCTCTCCTTCCAATTTGTTATTGCAGTTTCGACATCATTGACTGGGAGCATTCTGTTGACTGAAGGGACAATTTCTAAGCTATGGATCAATCTCAGAAGATAATCTTGACTCCATTTAACTTCTTTGAATGGAAAGTAGAGATGGAGATAATGTTGAGAGATAAATGCCTCTACAAAGTGACTATGGAAACATAAGAAGAGCCCAATGCAGCTGCAGAGAAGATTAAATGGCACAACAGGAGGGATGAGGCCTATGGTCTCCTGTGTCTGAGCATATCCAGAGACCTAATTTTCCATCTTGATGGATTAACATCACCAAATGAAGTATGGGAGAACATTTTTGATATTTTTGGTAAGACAGATGACATGAGGGGACATCAAATTGAAAAAGAATTGATCTCCCTGAGTCCCAATAGCTTTGAATCCCTGCAACTCTATTTTTCCAAGTTCAAAGCACTTGTTTTGCAGCTAAAACAATGTGGGATCGAAAAGAAGGATGAGCAACTAGTTTTGGCCATACTTTCAAATCTTGGCCCTGACTATTTAGTGTTTTTTTTACCTTCTATGACACAAAGTTGACAGCTCGAGCCTGGAAAATGCCTAGCCTTGCAGATTTCATGGAATCTCTCACATAAGAACAAGATAAACTGGTGATGATGGGCACCATCAAACATTCCGAAGACCAAGCTCTGGTTGCTGGAGATTCAAGGGTGGATTCAAAAATCAAGAAGAAAGCTAAAAATCCACCTAAGAAAAAGAGAGACAAGAACAAGTCTCCAGAGGAGCCTCAAGGTTCCAAGAAGAACCCCTAGAAGAAGAAGAACAAAGGAGAAATGAGCAAGTGTGCATAATGCAGTAAGGGAAATCATTATGAAAGATCCTACCTGAAGAAGCAAATAGACATGCTGACCCAACTTCTGGAGAAGAATGGAATCTCCCTTCTAGACAGCTCAAAGAAGAGGGAAGGAGGATCAAACTCAGAAGACAGAGAGAGAGTTCATGCATTGGTTGCTGGCACATCAAGCTCACCTAGTTTCATCATTGATTCTGGAGCTTCAAGACATATGGTTTCGACCAAGGAGGCATTCACCTCACTTGACATGTCGAAAGGTCCACCAATAGTACTGGGAGATGACTCTCTCACTGAAAGTTTGGGCAAAGGGAGGATTGATCTTGACCATGGTAAGTTCAGCAATGTATTGTATGTTCCAGATCTTGCCTCTAACCTCTTATCAGTGTATCAGATGACCCACACAAGGTCTCCAAAGAAGGTCATATTCTCCCCTGATGAATTTGAGATCACAGAGATCTCAAGTGGTAAAGTCATTGCAAAAGGAGTTTCAAATCACACTTCAAAGGTATACATGTCCTCACACTTCCTACCCTACTCAAACCCCTCTGCTCTTTTGATTCATGCTAATGAGGCAAGCAGGATTTGGCATGAAATATTTGACCACCTTAATTACAAGTATCTTTCTGATCTTAGTGAAAAATAAATGGTCATAGGGTTACCAAAGATTAAGTTTTCCAAAGGAGTCTGTCAAGGTTGCATCTTAGGAAAACACCCAGAGCATAAATTTGAGAAAGCTAGTCATGAGAGAACCTATGCACCTCTTGAGTTGATCCACAGTGATGTTTCTGGTCCATTTCCTCATATGTCAATGAGTTAGGCCAAATATGCGTTGACATTCATAGATGAATTTTCCAGGTATTGCTGGGTTTACTTCCTGAAACACAAATCTGAAGTTTTTGGCCTCTTCAAAGTCTTTAAGGCTTTGGTTGAAAACCAGTCTGGGAGGAAACTCAAGGTCCTTAGATATGAAAATGGTGGTGATTATGTCAAGTCTGATTTCATTCAATATTGTGCATATGTAGTTATTCATATGCATCATTCTATCCCTTACACAGCACAGCAGAATGGTGTTGCTGAGAGGAAGAACAGATCACTGAAAGAGATGGCAACCTACATGATGGAGGATAAGACCTTGCCACCAAAGTTTTGGGCCGAAGCTATAAAATATGCAGCCTATATCTAGAATAGGGTTCTGCATAAACATATTGATGGTATGAATCCTTTCGAAGCATAGAGTGGGCACAAGTCAGATGTGACCCATTTCACGATTTTTGGCTCAAGGGCTTGGGCTAGAATTCCAACAGAAAAGAGGAAGGCTTTGCAGCCCCAAAGCCAAGGGTGTCTATTTGTTGGTTACTCTGAATATTCAAAAGGGTACAAGCTGATCAATTTGAGCACAAACAAAGCCTTCATTGAAAGGTGTGTTCAGTTTCAAGAAGAGCCCTAAGCAGCAGTGGAAGTTAGAGAATCCTCTTCATCACCAGAACCTCTAAATGTAAGTGAAGAGATAGTTGAACATGATGATTATGATATGTCTAATAATGATGATTTAATTGCAGATCCTAACAGTCCTACAATACCAAAATGGGCAGCAAAGACCATTCATGCAACTGGAGAACTAGCTGGAAATCCTAATAATCCCAGGAGGACTAGATCTCAGTTTGAGAGGGATCTGTGCATGAAAGATCCTATGTTTGAAAAGAAATGCTATATGATGGTTGAATCAGACCCACAAACATATGAATATGCAGCAAATGATCCAATGTGGCAAACAGCCATGGAAGAAGAGTTCAGCTCACTCCAGAAGAGCAACACTTGGGAGCTGGTTGATCTTCCCCCAGGGAGGAAGCTAGTTTAGTGTAAGTGGGTGTACAAAACCAAATTTGATCTTCACCTATGAAGTATAAATCCATATTGGTAGCCAAGGGATACTCACAGGTACATGGAATAGACTACAATGAGACCTTTGCACCAGTGGCAAAGATGGACTCTATCAGGCTAGCCTTAGCCATTGCAGCTTCAACGAAGTGGGAGGTACACCACATGGATGTGAAGTGTGCTTTCCTAAATGATTTACATGTATCAGCCTCAAGGATTTTATACTGACCCATCTCTTGTGTGTAGGCTAAATAAGTCATTGTATAGGCTTAAGCAAGCCCCCAAGGCTTGGTATGCCAAGATTGATAGCTTTCTGCTATCACTGAATTTTGTTCTATGCAAGTCAGATCCAAATGTCTATTTGAAGCTGATTCATGGTTCCTTAATGATCAGTGTTTTGTATGTTGAGGACCTTCTCATTACAAGAAGCTCAAAGGATGAAATTGCCTCCTTGAGGGATGCAATGAACCATGCCTTCTCAATGACTGATTTGGGCTTATTGAGCCAATTCTTGGGGCTCGAGATTGCTCAAACCAAAGAAGGAATAAAAGTACATCAGTCCAAGTATTCCTTGGATTTGTTGAACAAATTCAATATGAAGGATCACAAGCCAAGCAAGACTCCTTTCCTTTCAGGAGTTAAGCTTGAAGAAGTTGATTCTTCACCTATGGTAAACAATACAATGTATATGCAATTGATTGGATGTTTGTTGTATCTTACACATACTCGACCTGATCTTTCTTATGCAGTAAGTGTGGATTCAAGATACATGGATCAGCCTCATGAGATCCATTGGAGAGCAGCCAAAAGGATCCTTAACTTTGTTCAAGGAACAAGGACTCATGGGATCTTCTACAAAGCTAAATATGATCTTGATTTGATTGGGTTTACTGACACTCATTGGGAAGGTGATAGAATAGATCAAAAGTCAACATCAAGATATGTGTTCATGCTTGCTGAAGTGCCAATTAGCTGGTCAAGCAAGAAACAGAGTGCCATTGCACTCTCATCTACAGAAGTAGAGTACAGAGGAGTTGTAAATGCAGCAACTCAATGTTTATGGTTGCAGGGGTTACTTCGAATCAAAATACTCAACTACTATCTATTGTGATAATAAGATTACCATTCAAATATGCAATGATCCAGTTCAGAAGCAGAGAACCAAACACATTGAGATCCATATGAACTACATCAGATAGCTTGTGCATGATGGAAACATTCACCTACTCTTCTGTTCATCTTCAGAACAAGTAGCAGATATCTTCACCAAAAATTTTTTGTGGAGAAGACGTTCAACAACCTCAAATCATTGCTAGGGATTGCTGATCATGCTATGAAGCATGAGTGATGACAAGATTTCCAAATTTTGTTTTACTGTCCATGTTTAAGGGAGGATTTTTCCCACTCGGTTTTTGCCTCTTTCCTTGGTTAAATGGACATGCAGTATGTAGAGGGTGACTAAGCCTTGTTTCTAGGCCCTATAATTTTCTTATATTTTACTCATAAGTCAGGCTTAAGGGGGGGTGTTAGAATAATCAACCCATAGTTAGCTACCTTAGACATTAATTAATCCAATTTTTGTCTTATTTTCCAAGTTTCCATATTCCACCTTATGCAAGTTGTCCTCCACACACCCATAGTGGTCAAACTTGATAAATTTGAGCCATGGAGCACTTGGGAAACCACTTGGACTCAAATCTTCTTTATTCCTGGCCTCCCTAGCGCATGTCTGCTTTTTCTGCTTTATTGCCTGCTTTTTCTGAGTTTTAAGGCAATTGGGAAAGTTTGACTGGGTGAAGTTAACTTGTATTTTGTCCTCATCATCCTCCACCCTTTTTTTCCTAAGAAAAGCATGTATGATTTTTCCTTCCACCACCTATTAGCTTGCCTAATTGATTTTTCCAATTCATGAGCTTCTAGACAGTTTTGGAAACTGCTTTATGCACCTATGGGAGATTTGCTTAGATTTAGTAAGCCTGCTTTTGACCAAATTCGAATGGCATCCTTATGCATTTGAATCTCTCATGTAATTGTTTATTGTGGAAGCCTATGACTTCACAGGGTTGGCTATTGTACACTTATTCAATACAGATTAGTGTTCTGCTCCATATTCAGTCTCCTTTGTGAGTAATTTGCATGTGTAATTGGAAATTGTTTTGAGTGTAATTGTTCTAACACCTGGGTTCAATTTCCACATAAATTGGTAGATATTTAATAGCTTGCAATAATATTATTTTGACATATATATGCTTTAATTCATTCAAGATATCATACTCGGAATGAACTACGGGTTTTTATATTACTAGTCTTTCTAGAAATGGAGGAATTCTTTGTTCCTGAATAGGTTCTTGCAGAGGATGGGTTGGTACTGGAACTTTTGGAATGTTCACATCCTCCAAGATGGAATCATTCATAGGTTCATTTGAATCTTATTCTTCTTCATTTTCCTAATGAATGATGACTGATGTTCTGGGTTTATCATTAACAACTCTTCCAAACCGTAATTGAATCTCATGTATAGGTACAGTCAAAACAAGATAGGATGAAATATTTTACAACTCAATATTGTTAAGAGCTAGAGCTCGTTTATTATTAGGGTTAGGTATCGGTTGTGCAGGTAATAATGTCGATCACAAAGGATTTGTATTCTGGAAGTGATGACGCTATTGTGCAATGAGAGGAACTAGAGGTGCAAATCCACACAAATTCTATTGGAAATACGGTTGATTCTAAGGATAACGATGATTAGGTGGAGGGATAGGTTTTAATTGAGGGTAAGGCTGTCCTTTCCACCCTTGTGACCAACACTGGTATTGTGGAAATTGAGGAGGAGGATACTGAGGTGGCTAACTCTGCCAACTAGGATTGTTCCATTGTTGGGGTTGTTGGTATGGAGAGTAATAGGGTGGGGATCATTGTGAAAAACTCTAGTATGTTGGTTTATTTCTAGATTGCCAAGGAGGAATCCTATATGTTTCACCTACATCCCCACTCTTATAGATGGCTTGCAATCTAGGAAAGGATGGACAGTTGTCTGTCAGATGTTCCTCTGTACAGATGTGACATATGGAGATATTGTTTAATGGACATTCCCTTTGAGTATTTTTTGTTCTACATGTTAGAATAATCAACCCATAGTATTTACCCACTTAGACATTATTTCATTTATTTTGTCTTATTTGCCTAGTCCATGAGTCCCACCATGTGCAAGTTGCTAATTGCCTATCCATAGAGGTCAAAATTGCCATATTTGACTCATGTAGCGCCCTTGAGAGCTTTAGGAATCAAATCTACTTTATTCCTGGCCTCCTAGGTGCCCATCTGCTTTTTCTGCTTTATTCCTTGCTTTTTCAGTGTTTTAAGGCACATAGGAAAGCAAGACTAGGTGAGGTGAATCAGCTTTGTTGCCTCTTCCTCCTCCACTCATTCCTACATGCTTTTGCATGTATGAGCTGCCATTTTACCGCTCTTTATCTTTCCCATGCACCCTTGCTAATTCATGGGGTCCTTGATAGATTTGGGATCAGCTTTTTACACCTATGGGGGATTTGCCTATTTTGGGTAAGCCTGCTTTATGCTAGATTTGGATGCTTCCTTATGCATTCAATTTGCTCATGTATTCTATATATTTAGAAGCCTATTTTATTACAGGGTTGGCTATTGTACACTCAGTTAATATAATTTTGTGTTACAGCTCCATATTCAGTCTCCATTGTTGATAATTTTGCATGATCAATTGTTAATTGCTGTGAGTGAAATTAATCTACTGCAGGCCTGAATTTCTACACTACATCTTGGACAAAAAATACTCATTTTTGCTCGTTCTTCATCTTGCCTTTTCTTAGCTTATAAAGCATCTGATTGAGAACCCATAGCTCCTAAAATGTCAGTCTTAAAATTTTCCAACAGGCTACCCAATTCCATCCTTGTAACCCCTCCTAAACTAGCAACGTTTCCTCTTACATTTCTACTATAAGTGTCTTGAAATTTTTTCCCAACTTCCCCCCTACTTCTAGAATAATTTTGACACATCTCACTGATCTGTGCAAAGGTCTTATGAGAAATATCATCGATTTCCATTATATTAAGACTCTGTATCAAGTCCTCGGAGATTCCTTTGAGAAAACGTGTACGTACTGCATCTTCTCAAAGGTCATGATACTTTGATTTATGAATTGTATAAATGAACCTTTCAAGATAATCCTCTAGGATTTCATCTTCAAGTTGTTGTATCTTGAATATATCGTGTCAAGTATATTTAGGTTTGTCGTATTCTTGATACTTTCACAAGAATGGGGTTCTCATGTCATCCCAAGTCCTGATACTAGATTCACCTAATCCCATCAACCATCGTAAGGAGGAATCTTTTAATGTAGCGGGAAAGAGTTTTAGTTTGTGAGCATCTTGTAGATAATTATATCTCCTATAGAGAATATCAAACTCGAACAAGAATGTGTCCTCGTCCTCATTACTTTTTCCATAGAAGGTAGGTAAAGAAGAACGAGGGATGTTTTTCATATTTACATCCAGTATAATATATAGAATAGGAAACTCGAAGGTAGCCTTAGTTTTATTTTATCCTTCTCCTTCATTATTTATAACTTCCTTATTATCTTCATTCTCTCCTCGTCCCTCCATATAGGTTGGGTTTTTAATATAAATATACCTAGGAAGCTCCTTTCGAGGTGATAATGGAGCGTCCCAATGCTCTATTTCAGGAGAGATCTTCCCCTGGTCAACCGTTTTCTTATTGAAACCTAGAGGGGAATTAGGTTCTACTGTGGATGTCTCAATTTGTTATATGAATGTATCTAAGGGGTTTCCAAAGAGGGCTTTTAACTGCTTAGGATCAATAAGGTCAACAAAGTTTGAACTTCCTACTAATGAAAAGGTCGTATCCTTTGGTTTTGTGACTAGTGGAGAACTAGAGGTTACTAGTGATTGATCCTTCTAAATTTCTTCTGGAATGAGGTCCTCAGGACCTTTGGGAAAGGTTCCTTCTCCTTCTATGGTTCCCTTGGTAATATATCTTAGAAGAGTTTCTTTAGATTTCCAAGCTGAATTACTCCCTTTAGGTGTTTTTCAATACCTTTCTGGTGAGTTAGTAGTTGGGGTATTACATCCCCTGGAAAAGTGAGCAGAAATGTCAATAGATTTCCCTACCTTAATAAATCTACCTTGAGGATCTCTAAGTCTATTCATGAAAAGAAAACTAAATTAAAGGAAACTTATGCTATTAATATTGTTGCTGGGTTTAGGGGTTCCTGTTATAACAGATGTTCCTATTCTAGAAAAAGAAAAACAAGTACCTGACAAATGCATAAAATAGAACACTTACAAAACAACAAAGGAACAACAAGGATTTGGGGCACCCCACTATATTCGATGCGGCTGACTGTTAAACAACGAAAATTCAAGGAATTTTATAGTGAAGTCGTCTTTGCGTCTTACTGTTCTCCCATCCCTCTTGTTATGTAATATACAAGTAATCTATCTATATATCCAAGCTTCATAAAGGAACCCTATTTATTCTACCTTATAAAACAACTCCTCAGCAGTGGCGCCAAAAATGTTGGGTGTGTTCTACTATCTTAAATACACCCAATATTTAATTATCGACCGGGGTTGGTAGGCTTAGAGTTGATACAAAATATATGCAAAGTTAAAAAGGCTCCGAAGGTGTCGTGGAGATATTTAAATAAACAAAAGATCGAAACATCTTTCAAAATTAAAAACCGAGTCAAACTCCTAAGACTATCTCAATAATTGGACTGGACTAGAGTATAAATTTTAAACAGCTACTAAAAGAAAGATATAAACAATAATACTTATAAATTCATACACTAACTCATAAAAGGAATTATAA
Source organism: Pseudotsuga menziesii (assembly GCA_001517045.1). Classification (NCBI taxonomy): domain Eukaryota; kingdom Viridiplantae; phylum Streptophyta; class Pinopsida; order Pinales; family Pinaceae; genus Pseudotsuga; species Pseudotsuga menziesii. Next base: position 398,972 of record LPNX011130381.1, read on the forward strand.
CAAATGAACTGACAAATAACCAACTAACTACTCCTTTAATCGAAGGCTAGGGTAAAAATACAACTTATCTTACAAAGAATAGAAAACTGAAAAAGCGAGTAGAAAAATTAATAAAGATGCTTAAACTCTATTATTCAATAAATACATACCAAAAACAAGAATGACTCTTATGATTACAAATAATCTAACTTGCTCTTAAAAATAATACATCTAACGCTAAACTCTATATGCAAACAAAGATAACCATGACGTAAATGAAATCAGTGTTTAATATTCAAGAAATAAGAACAAATTAATCCATATTTAATTTAATGTGAAAAGAAAAATAAAAGAAGAATAATAAAACTTTAATCAATAACTTAAAATAGTCAAACTCTAATTGTAATGCTTAAATAAAACTACCAGCTACAAACATAATCCAAATATTGACAAAACAAAATGAGAAACAATCTAAAAATACATAAAAAAAACACTAAAAACAGAATCGAGGGTTAAGTGACAAACTGAATAGTAGGTCTGAAGGGGTGACTGAATGGAAGACTAGACAGATGGTCTGAATGGCCGTTCTTACAGTAAAAATGGTAAAAACTAACCTGAATGAACTAATTCTTCAGTTGAAGTTATGCAGATCTATACCTAATGCATGAAATCAATAAACAAACGTGTTTAATCAGCAAATTAACTTCAAACTAAGTCTTAAACAAAAAGAAAGAATTGCATATTAAAATAATTAGTAAGTTTGAAATTAATTTAAACAAACTTGAAATTGAATTAAGCAAATTCATGGAAAGAAATAAATAAACAGAATTGAATCTAAATGAAAGCAGACTATTTCATATAAGCAAATTCATAACAGGAAATAAATAAACACGACTGAATTCAAATGGAAGCAAACTATTCTATATGTTTGGAAATAAAGAATGAAAACAATACTGGAATGAAATTACTGTAACTAAAATAACTGAAAGCAAATAACTAAAAGCAAATGTCTGGAAACAAATGACTGAATGTAAAGCTATGCACGTATCTATTTATTTAACTGCTGAAATAAAACTAAGCTAATGCAATACAAGAAATAAAATAGCATTTACTACTATCTAATGAAAACAAATTGGAAATTAAACTAAACTAGCTAAATCAGAAAAGAAATGATTGAATTAAACAAAAAGATGAACCTCTGCTTGATGAGGGGTCCTCTAAAAAATCAGGGGTGAAGTATGCTAACTCCTACTCAAATGAATTCTTCAAAAGAAATGCATACAACTCTTTATTCAAACTCAGAAACAAAATTACAGTGTTTATGAACTACTTAACAAATACTTCTCTAAATATCCTGACTAACTATGCTCTGTATTCAGAGACTGATATATATAGTTTACATGAGAGATGAGAAAGTTGACCTGCAAAGTTCGATTGCTCTCTAATTTTAGTCAATCTTTAAACCACATAATTGATTTCAGGCCAGCGCATGGACATTTTCCTTCTTCAGCGCGAGCGTGACCTCTATAGCATGAATGTGGTGTGATATTCATCCTTTCACATGGGAAGATACTCTTCAGCATGGCATCAATCTCTTCCTTAGTGTGGTTTATGGGCTGGTGTTGAACGTAGGCTTGTACATAGCAGCAGGCTTCTAGAATGCAGGTCCCTCATCAGCACGAGCATGTGGACTAGTGGTGTTGTGGAGAGCAAGGGTGGGGACACAGGAGGTCTTCTAGAATGCAGGACATTCTATCCCTTAAACGCATAGCCTTGTAATAGTTTAATATTAAAATAGAGGAGGTTGTGAGTGAACAACAAATGTCCATCCCTTTGAATGGGTGGATAGTGAGCAGCTAGGTGGCTATACTTCCAGAGCATGAGTTAAATGCATCAGTCCAGCACATACATGGTTGATGTGGTGTAAATTAAAGGACATTGCAAGCTGTTTTATGTTTAAATGCTCAAAACCAATTATGGACAGTGCACAGGCTGATGGGCGAGATGAACAGCGAGCTAAATAGAACACTGAGCCGTGAGCTAGACATATTGTGTGTTAATATAGGGAAAACATGGCAAACCATCAGTGAATCTCAAGTGACGGTTGGATGATGAGATGGATGTATTGTGCATCTATCTAGGGCAAACATGGAAAACCACTAGCAAATTTTGCACGTTGGCTAGATGATGAGCCAAACACCAATGTGGATCGTGAGCTCGACATATTGTGCAAAATAAAGGCTGAATGCATTTTGGTGTTAATTTGCCCAAACGAACTATAAAATCTACAAACAAATATAAATATCAAATAATACATTAAATATTCTTTAAATAATATACTTTTGAGTTAATAAAATCATAAAAATGATATTAATAACCAAAGTTATAATAACATCAAATTTGTTCTTACCTTGTGCTGAAATAACGATTTGCATGACATAAAATATACTAAAGATAATAAAATGTGTGTTGAAATGTGTTATTTAATTGCCAAAAATGATAATAAAATGAGGCTCAACAGTACATTTATGGGGTATTTATTGTATTTCCCTATTTTAAGGAGACCAGGTGGGTCCTCTTGAGGATTTGGTGAATTTGATCATGAAAGGTCCAAACCCAAGCCACTAAATCACCTCTATCACCATCATTATGGTTCATTTCACACCTTTTTACTAGCCTAACCATTTCATGTTCCATTTAGATTCATTTCACCTCATTATGGCCACTACTTGGAGTTACACTCGGAACAATGTGATAAATTAGGGGAATTTGTCAATATAAGCCAACATTAATGTGTGCTACTAAAATCTCCACTAAGCCTCTTGATTTTATCTCTTGAGAGAATCTATATATTGTACTCATGTTAATGAATAATATCAGAGTGGAAAAATTCCTACTCAAGTGATTTTCCTCTACTGTTATATCCAATATTTCTTCTCTATTCTTGCTATCTCTTTGTAAACATAATTCTAAGTGAGATTGTTTTTTCTATCGAGATATAGGATGCATTTTCACATGACTCATAAATTTTGTTGGGATGTTCTGCATTCTGAAACCTTACGGGCCATTTATAGCTTTCCTTCTGGTCATTAATTTGGTCATATTTATTGTCATTAATTTGGTAGTATATTTGGTCATTAATTGTGACAATTAATGACCAAATATATGATCAAATTAATTACCAGAAGACAAGCTATAAATGACCAAACTAACTATGGCCACATTTTTTTTCATGTTATAAGAAGCCAGAAACTAGCCACCAGTGATGACCAAAACAAAAGTGGTCATTTATATGCGGATTTTGGTCATTTTGTTTGGTCACTTATCTCTTAGTTTGTACTAGTCGTTGTGACAAACATTTTTGTTAGTATTGAGGGAGAATATAAATCTAGTAACCATCCTCCCAAAATCTACTAAAGAATTCATTGATTTAGAAAAGGATAATCGTCCATAATTTTTCCATACAACACCACTAATATTAGAACCACCAAAATATTCTACTCCTCTAGATTCCCAAGTTACCAAGAACAATGTCAGGGTTAAAGAATCTACAAAATGAGTTTATAAAAATATCAACATTTATGATACTTCACTTGACCCGCATTCCAAACAACATCATATATTTTGCAATACTTCTTAGATACAATAAAATTTCCAACATGATCTACAACAAAAATAAAGTAAAACTCCCATTGTTCTCCCTCTGCAGTCCAAGGATTCTAAACCTACCCAATAAAATCAAATTTTTATTAATGATTTTTATGCATTAACTAAATATCAAACCAGCTTGGAAGAATCCTTTCGGTTAGGCCCTTCAACACATGACTAGTCATTTCCCATCATCAACACCACAAACCTTATAACTTCTACAGTTGACGCGTCAACAAATTTTGGTGAAAAGGTTGTATTAGTTATAGGATATTATTGTTTCAGTAAGAAACAAAAAGAATTAATAAAAATAAGCCACAAAAGGAGAAAAGAACAAATTCTAGAAGAATCAATTTCAAGCAATATCATTTGGAAATCATCTTCTGATGATCTTCACATCGGAGCAATAGAAGTAGTTGTAGCCTTAGGGGATTTTGCAGGGGCCAATTATGCCATTGTGTTTGTTCTAAGTAAGGATTTGGACGAAGAAAATTAAAATAATATGAGAATGCAGAGTGAAAAAGAAGGTATGTAAGAAAAAATAAACAAAAAAATATAACAAATCAAGGTTCAACATGATTTAGAGTTACACAGGCTGCAAGAACATGTTTAGCAAATATCAAGGCAAAAATGTATTGCGGAGGCATATGTAATTTAGAAATATATTGATCTAGCTAATATTAAAACACAAATGGAGGAAAATAAAGACTGCCATACTTCCTGTATATTTTTCATACTTACTAATAACGAATTTAAAGACAAATTTGTGGTTTTCAATGAAATTTTATGAAAGACTTACATCTCCTTTTTTTAGGTCTTAATGAATTACAAGATGATTTTAACACGTTTGAGCATCTATCAAAGCAATTGGAAGATCATGTAAGTAGTGTAAAAAGGGTTGATTTGATTTATGAAAAATTATGTGAATGGAAAAAGCACATAAAGAACATTCCATGAGATCTAACCCACCTAGATTCCATGAAGCTTGCGAGAGTTCAAATATCCATAAAATATAGGGAATATGCTTTATAGTATAGATCATACAATAATTAAAGGTCAGAAAATTTGTGCTAGGAAGTGGATGCTAATTGATGAATACATGGAAAATTTAACCATTCCAACCTTTGATGAGTTAGCTGACGTAGACCAATATATCTTGAAGATCACTGAAGTAGACAAACAAAGAGATTAATGAGTGACTACAATTCAAAATATATCTCAGATATATATATCTTTGTTTAAATGGTTTATAACAGCTCCATCTAAAATATGAGTTAGTTTATAAGGGTTACTATAGCGTTGGTTGAAAATTCATTTCAATAAGATAATGTCTCTCTTATGTACATCTCAACTACCATTAGAGCATGCCAACTATCCATACATCACTAATATGTGGGATGTTTAGTCTAAGTGCAAAGATTTTGTTAGAAATGGTATACCAAAATCCTGTTACCATCATGTGATAAGACCTTTGACATACCTACTTGCACTGAATCCCAGCACTTGGAGTGGAAACTCATACCATTTGTCAATATTTCAAAAAAATGCTCAGCACCGTGCTTTCCCCTTTGCCCAAGAGTGGTACCTTGCTCGCACTGCCTATCCCTTGTTATCCACAAGGGGTGCCACTGCTTATGGCCCTTAGTCCATAAGTGTTTCTTACCAGAACTGCTCTGTCATTGAAGGAGAAAAGTGGTACCCTGGGTAAAATTGGAAAAAGAGAATATTCTCGAGGCTTCTAGATGATGAGACTTGTGTACTCCCTTATCCCTATCATTGTGGGTTAGTTGAGCTCGAGATCCCTCATCCCAGGATCTTATAGGCCACCTCATCCACAAATCTCTCAACCATCCCTATCCATTGAGCCTTATAAATGCAAGCTCATATCCATGGTTGAGGGGGAGAACTCTTAAGGTATTGTTATGTTGTTGGATTGATTACTTGGCCCAAGCCATTCGATAGCATAGAGAGTAAAACTCGGAGCTTATGGGGATGAGAGTACTTGGTTTCATGGAGATGCATGTCAACCCTAAGGCTTAAATGGTTGTAAACTTCTCCATTTTATCTTAATGCAAAGCTGATTTCCGTCCCACATTACTGTTGTTGTTTGTTATCACATGTATGTTGTTAGATTCCTTAGTCACTAACATGGATCAGTAGATTATATTCTAGCAGCTTTGATGAGTTTGCATGTTTAATCTAATTGTAGGTACATAGGGTTACTATCGAAGCATCACATTCCAGGTATCTACGGTGTCCAGGGAGGGTCTTCAACCTTTGTCCTTGATTTTTTCTGGATTTGAACCATTCAGACCAGTGGAATACCTTACTGTCCACAAACGGTGAAATATTCCAGCTAACAAATATAGCGACTCTATTGGGGAATAGATATATGTATTAGTTGTTCTGATCTTCCTCGATTCTTCAACTCTTGTCTGAATCTAGGCTCCTTCTCCAACTCTCTTCAGTCATATATGCTATCTAACTTGGTCAATTTGGGTTTGAAACTTCTAGATATGTTTAGATCTCAATTATGTTCGACCTTTTATGCTCTTTCTCACTTTCAATATATCATTTTTTACCTTGATCTAATCAATTTCTAACGACACAAGATAAATCTAACGGTAGTACTAGGTTAAAACTTTTAGCAATTTGAGTGATAAGTTAGAGACGTGTTCAGGTGTCGTTAAGCATAGGAGCTGTCATTACTTGTCCGCATTACATCCCATGACTCACACGGTTCTTCCACATACCATTGGTATATCGAACGGCCTTTCAGGAAAGGATAATTTTAGGGGCGAATTTTAGCCCAGTGAGCAATCCATGTTTTTCTCCCAAAAAAGATTCGCCATTTTGCATTTTTTGAAGCCCTGTTTCGCCCAAATTTGATGGGGTAAAAAATTTTCATCTTAAATATCACCAAATTATTATTTAAATGATATAAAATCCTTGGAAATTAAAATATTTTTTGAAAAATATCGCTAATCATTTTATACTTGCCGTTTTAGGAATTGGTAATATTGGCCAACATTTATACACTTTTAAATAAGTATGCTTCCTTAAAATCATCTCTACTTTCATGTACCCTTGAGGTATATAGAAAGGTACTTCATGTACTCAATTGTATATCGGAAGGCCCCTTGTGTATGGTTATGCATTAGACAGCACTACTGCCGATTTGAGCTCTCTCATACCTTGCGTATATCGGGAGACCCATTAAGGAATCCTCAAACCTTCTAAGTTATCCTTTTGGCCTGTCCTGTGACGTTCCTGACTCTTATCCACTCCTTTCACATGTTTTCTTGTTGCTTTTAGTTTGAGTAGTACTTGCTTGTGCATGGTAGTTAGGGGGTTATTAGAGAGTTTAGAGATGGCATCCTCATCTGGGACTACCACTCAAGAGGTCCCTTTCCAAGGTGTATCTTTTGTATTCCCTCTAAGTGAAGGTATTGGTCCTCCTTTTATTTCCACTCTAAATATTCCTGTATTAACTATAGGATTACCAGTGTGGCTATTTAATTGGGTAACTCTTGTTACACCTAATGTCTCAAATGTCACTTCTCCTCCGAGAGAGGATCGACCTCAACCTAATCCCTCTCCTTCTTCGTCGGTTGTTGCTTCATCCCTTTCTTATTCTTTGCTTGACCAAATCTCTATGGTTATAAGTCATGTGGATAAGAAGAAGAAGAAATGGAAGGGTAAAAAGAAGAAGGATAAGAAAGAGAAAAATAAGCAACCATCTACTCTTGATGGTGCCCGTTCTAAGAGAACACTCGGAAAACCCAAGTTCCCTTGTAAGCTTTGCAAGGGGGACCACCTTCTTAAGGAGTGTCTCGGTCTCTCCCATGTACAAGAAGAATTGTCTAAAAGGTCCAAACCGTCTGTCTCATCAACCTCTGATCATGATGTTGATGATACTCCCTCAACCAGTGACCCATTGGTAAAAGGTCATAAGGGTAAAGTATTGTATCCTTATTTGATATGCAAGGCTATGCATCACACTTTTATTTTTCCAAGCATGGTTGAAGCTTCGCGTTGGTTGGAAAATATTACTGATCATCAACAGGTGATTCCAACAAGTGATAGTAAGTTATCCCTTGATCCCCCACTGGTTGACCAAGTGGTTGATTCAGATTTATTTGTGGTTGATCCCAGTCTTCCTTCAGAGAGTGAAGTTAAAGTGGTTGAGTTGATGTCATTTCCACCCGATCCCATTCTTTTATCAGAGAGAGTTAAGATTGAAGTAGTCTCTTTGACCAAATCTTCGCCTTGTTCTTCTCTTCCAGTAGAGAATGAACCAAAACCTGCCGAAGTTTTTATGCTTCATTCTGATTGTTCTCGACAAGAGGAAATTTTGTCTGTTTCAATAGGACCCTCTCTGAGCAGTGAGGTTATTTCCTTTGACTGGAGTAACCTAACAGAGTCTCGTCTTCATTCAAGTGTTCATTTCCAGATAGTTGTGAATGTTATTGCTAGGTGGATACTTCGCACTATTGTTGATGAAGGGGCTTCTGTTAGTATTCTATCCTCAACTACTTTGCAAGATTTAGGTTCTCCTCATCTTGTGCTAGCCACCGATCAGATGCTAGCTTTTAGTCAAAGACCTACTCCACCTTTAGGGATCCTTCCTCATTTTCCTATTACATTATGAGGGAAAACTGTCTATATTGATGTTATAGTGGTCCAAAGTCCTTTAGATTTCAATCCTCTCCTCGGGCGTGATTATGTTTATGCCATGAAGGCTGTTGTGTCCACACTCTTTAGAGTTATGCATTTTCCCCATGATGGGAATATTGTGACCATTGATCAGCTTTCCTTTTTTACACCTGACCATCGCATTACTCCCAGTAATCAGACTACCCTGAATGTGCCCCATGTTCTTGTGATTCCTTCCCCTTATTCTAGTTAGATTCTTCCCATCATAGGTAAAATGGGGGGCATGGATCTAATGTATGGACATCATAATGGAGCTAAACCACTAGTTTTTATGTAATGGGGGAAACCTACCAACCTTTGGATATCATGTTGGGTAGGAGCAGGTTTTAGATCATAGTTCACCTTTGGTTTCAAGATCGATAAAAAATAAAACCACTCCTTAAGAATAGTTTACCTTTTGGTTTCAAGCTTGCATAAAAATGAAATCATTCTTGAGCAAAGTTCCCATTCTATGTCAAACTCGTTAAAAAATGAAATAGATCTCCTCAAGCATAGTTTACCTTTTGGTTTCAAGCTTGCAGAAAAATGAAATCATTCTTGAGCAAAGTTCCCATTCTAGGTCAAGCTCATTAAAAAATGAAATAGATCTCCTCAAGCATAGTTTACCTTTTGGTTTCAAGCTTCCATAAAAATGAAATCATTCTTGAGCAAAGTTCCCATTCTATGTCAAGCTCATTAAAAAATGAAATAGATCTCCTCAAGCATAGTTTACGTTTTGGTTTCAAGCTTGCATAAAAATGAAATCATTCTTGAGCATAGTTCATTTTATATTTCAGGCTCGTTAAAATATGAAGTAGGTTTCCTTAAGTATATTTTACCTTTTGGTTTCAATCTTGCATAAAAATGAAACCATGTTCCAAGCATAGTTACCTTGTGTTTCAAGCTTGTGTAAAAATGAAACAGATCCCCTTCCCTTGAGTCAAGTCTTCACTTTAGTGTTAGAACTTGAACCTTCTTTTCACCTTCCTGATTCTTGTTCTTCCCACCCCCCTAGTGAACATTTTCACATTAGTAACCAGGTTTTTAGGTTGGGTATGGAAGAAGAATTGTCAGACGAAACGAAACTTGGGGGGCATGTCCAGCCCATAGCAACCATGTTAGGGGTAGGCTTCGCTAGAAATCATGCTGGGGGAAATATTCCAACCTCTGTATATCATGTTAATGGAATTTTTCAAGAATAGTTTACCCATTGGTTTCAAGCTTCCGTAAAAATGAAACCAATCCTTGAGAATTATTTCAACTGATCTTCGAGCTCGTTAAAAATAGTAAGATTATGTTGAGCTTACTTTTCATTTTTCGTGCTCTGGTTAAAACATGAAAAGTGGTTTGAGCTTAGTTTATTACTTTTTCATGCTGTGGATTCAAAACATGAAAAATTCTAATGGATTCCTCTTTAAACTCTGTTTAGGCTACCTAAATATGAAAAAGATTGTTGAGCGATCTTGTCTTCTTCACGCTTGTTAAAGTATTTGAAGAGTCATTTGTCTGAGGGTAGGTTATCTCTTTTTTGGTTCAGATAGGAATATTTATGAAAAGCAACACTCCAGCCAATCATGACTGGGAGATTTCCCTAAGGTATGATTTTATACTTTTTCGGTCCTTAGGGACTAAATCATACAAAAAAGGACCCCTCTGGAGTCTTCTTCCGTATTCGTTCAGACTCTCTAAACATGAACGATACAGAGTTTTATTTCAGTGGACTCGTTAAATTAAACATTGCGAGGCTCGTTTTGGGAATGAACCCCTCCTCTCTCAAGTTCATAAAACATATGAGTCTGGACTTGTCTTTCGACAAGCTATATCGAGTGTTTGTTACCCTCTTTGAACTTGTAAAACTGAAAAGAGGTACTGATCGTTCATGATGGGGGAAATGGAAAGGGAATCATTTCAAAAATAATGGTAGTTGTTTGTCGTTACCTTTGAACATGGCACTTGTCTGCACATCATGTTAGTCAATTGGGTATGCAGCTGATCTCTGTGACGATCCACTTTCATGAGTCATGTCACTCCTTTGAGTCTTTCAAAAGAATGCATTGTCCACTATCACATTGTGTGTTTGTCCCATTCAGTCATGATTCCAAGTCTTTTTGTCATGCCTCACGATGTTCAAAGGTAATTTGAAGAATTTTTACCTCTGCAATCCACATAGTACTTGTGTCAGTATTTTTGAGTCAGTCTTATGGTTACTACATTCACATCATTCCAGAACTATGTTCCGAGTTTCATGTCATTGATGTGGGACTCATCATGGCCCTCCTTCGATGAGACTATTCCCGTCGAAATCATCTCATCATCTAGGAAATAGTCTTAGAAACAATATTTGCTACCTTTAGATCTGTATGCCTTAATGATAGATTCTCTCACTCTCGAAATAGGTTCACATAATTGACCTTTGATCGATAGAATCGACTGGGTGTTCGACATCAGGACATCTATTCACACTCAGAAGATTGTACTAGGGTACCTTGGGAATCATTGACATCAATGGTGATCTCCCTCACACTTGTTAATGGTTCACATCACTAGCTAGTAATCAAGTGGTTTCTACCATGTTCGACCTCAGATCATTGTAATCACATGGATAGAATCGTACTTTGTGGAAGACAAGAGGAATACCCTGGGTATTTGTTTAAAGTGCTCATTTCTTTTCCCCAGGATGCGATGGATTTTTGTATATCTAGCATGGATCCACATTTGCATGGTCGTGGCTATGCTCAAATTTGCATCTGTATGACATAGATCTACATTGTATGTCTGGTAGCTATGTCCAAGTTTGAGTCCTCTATCACATGGATCTATTTTGTATTCTAGTATCCATGCTTGTTTATTCCTCTCATGGATCTGCCTTGTATTGGTCTGCATCCATGGGTTGGTTACTTGTTTCTATCAGTCAACATATTGATGTACTACAGATTCCTACTTGACAACATGCTCTGATTAAGCCGACATTTTCACCTCGTAGCGATGACTTGTTCTCTCAAAGCTCTCGTTTACCATATCCCTCTAAGACTCATGCTTTGGGGGGCATCCTGTTATACCAAAATCTTGTCACCATCATGTGATAAGAGCTTTGACATACCTCCTTTCCCTGAATCCCAGCACTTGGAGTGGAAACTCATACCATTTGTCAATCTTTCACAAAAATGCTCAGGACCGCGCTTTCCCCTTTGCCCAAGAGAGGTGCCTTGCTCGCACTTCCTATCCCTTTTTATCCACAAGTAGTGCCACCGCTTATGGCCCTTAGTCCATAATCATTTCTTACCAGAACCGCTCTGTCATTGAAGGAAAAAAGCGGTACCCTAGGTAAAATGGGAAAACGAGAAGATTCTTGAGGCTTCTAGATGATGAGCCTCATGTCCTCCCTTATCCCTATCATTGTGGGTTAGTTGAGATCGAAATCCCTCCTCCCAGGATCTTAGAGGCCACCTCATCCGCAAATATCTTAACCATCCCTATCCATTGAGCCTTATAAATACAAGCTCATATCTATGGTTGAGGGGGAGAACTCTTAAGGTATTGTTATGTTCTTGGATTGATTACTTGGCCCAAGCCATTGGAGAGCATAGAGAGTAAAAGTTGGAGCTTATGGGGATGATAATTCTTGGTTTCATGGAGATGCATGTCAACACTAAGGCTTAACTGGTTGTAAACTTCTCCATTTTATCTTAATGCAAAGCTGATTTCCGTCCCACATTACTCTTGTTGTTTGATTTCACATGTACGTTGTTAGATTCCTTAGTCACTAACATGGATCAGTAGATTATATTCTGGCAGCTTTGATGTGTTTGCGTGTTTAATCTGATTACAGGTACACAAGGTTACTATCGAAGCATCACATTCCAGGTATCTATGATGTCCAGGGAGGGTCTTCAACCTTTGTCGTTCATTTGTCCTGAATCTGAACCATTCAGATTAGTGGAACACCTTATTGTTCGCAGAAGGTGAAATATTCCAGCTAACAACAAAGTCTAGTTAATATCAGTGATAATAATGTTTCAGAAAATCATAAAATTTCTCCTCATTTTATGAATATATGATTATCTTTATTAGAACAGTTTTCACCTTTTGATGGGGAGGATACATTGGAAAATTGTTGGTTAAATTTCTTACTCAAGAGCATGCATGAAATATTTTACCTTTAAAAAAAAGCAAGTATGTAATTTTTTGCACACTCAGTAATGTGAGATGGAAGAACCATTTTTCTTATGATTCATTAGTTTATTAATAAAATTTTCTTTATTGCATGTGTCCTTCACTAAACAATATATTGATTGATTATATGTTGTTAGTGACTCCAATAGTTGAATGATCATTTCATGTTTTCTTGTTATGATGAACTTAAATTACTGGCCCATAAATGTGTTCATATGTTTTAGTCATGATGTTAATATTTTGTGAATTATTTTACATAATGAGATACTTATTTTGATTTAACTCCTCTCATAAATTCAACAGTAACCATACTTCTTACAACCTAATAGTAGGTTTCCATATTGGGACATATTAACCAAATTTGTTATTAAGAAAACATGTTCCTTTTGAATTACCATTAACAAATTTACCATACAATCATAAATCACCTCCTTAGGAGAAAATCGTAAGGCTAATGGAGATCGGAGTTCATTGGAAGTGATCACGCCAAATGACTTGGAAATAGGAAAATTCCTATAGATATTTCTGAATTTATCATATTGGATCACATTCCTTGCATTCATGATTGAGCCAGATTTAGGCATTGACACATAGTTACTTCAAGATGGATTTAAAATATCAAGCATGCTACAAATGGTGAGTGGACAAGTATACAACTATATTTGTTGCATGGGGTTTCTATCAAAAGGAGGGCATAGACTATGATGAGACGTTCACTCTTGTTTCTAGGTATACAACAATTCAGTTGTGATCTCACTTGCATCTATTCTAGCGTGCAAAATTAACCAAATGGATGTGAAGATATCTTTCCTCAATGGTGAGGATAAGGAATAGATTTTTATTAAGAATCCTAAGGGATTTGTGATTCATGGGAATAATTCCAATGCATGCAAGTTAAAGAAAGTCTTGTATGGGCTTAAGCAATCTCCTCTAGATTCTTATGCTAGAACATACAACTATCTTCAGAGACTGGGTTTCTCTAGGAGTAAAGTTGATCCTAATTTGTACTTGAAAGTATTGAAGAACAGAACATTGATATTGGTTCTATATGTTTATGATTTATTCCTCACTAGAAAATAAAAAAATGTTTTCTTTGTGTAAGAAGGAGCTCACCTCTAAGTTCAAGATGAAGGAATTAGGTTTGGTTGACCACTTTATTAGCCTTCATATTTGGCATAGAAAAGATGAGATATTTATGTCTCAATGGTTGTACATTGTTAATATATTGTGTAGGTTTGGCATGGTGGATTTCAAATTCATGAGTACTCTCATGGTTTCAATTTGAGTTAACTTCATGACTATAATACTAGATCGGATTTAGTGGACCCCACTTTGTATAGAGAGTTTACTGGATTAAAAATGCAATTGATACCCTCAAGGATGAGTATTTTTTATATAGTTAGGATTATGATTCAATTTATGTCTGATATGAGACACCAACACTGGGTTGCCACTAAGCATGTGTTGAGGTACCTTAGAGGTATGATTTCTTATGGACTCGGGTATGCCTCTAGTGGAGAGGTGTTATTACATTGTTATATTGACTCTGATTGGAGTGGTGGAATTATGAACTATCATAGAACTTGAGATTACTTTTTTATCTCAGGTTATTCAATGATTTCATGGTCCATCAAGAACCATGGCGCATTTTCCCAGAGTACTACAGAGGTGGACCACATTTTTTTTATTACTCCCTAAATAGAAGAAGTGTGGTTGAGAAAATTGCTTGTGGGGTTTTTTGCTGAAATACTTGAGCCTACAATTATTAGGTGTTATAACCAAAGTCACAACAATATTTCTTAAAAACATGGTATTTCATGATAAGTCGAAGCCCATTGAAATGAACTATCACATCATTCGAGACATGGTCTAGCAAGGTACAATGAAACTTTAGTACATTGCTACTGAAGAGAATATTGCATATGTGTTAATAAATTCTTTGTTAGTGACGAATTTCAAGTACTTGCAAGATAAGATTGGTATGGAAAGTACTGCCTCCCTTGCTAAGAGGGAGTGTTAAATGTATAGTATCACTAGTCATTATAGAAGCTAGTCTTGTGCAGCCAATATCGAGACTCATGTCTTGAGGTAGAAGGGTTGAGTTGGACTCAATAACTTAGAGTAGATTATAAGGTTGGACCTAAGGACGATAAATCCTTCAGTTATAAAGGTTATTCTTCATGTGTTGATGTGAATTCTTTGATTTATCAAAGTTATGATGTTGTAAATTTTTGTTGGAAAAGGATCCATAATTGTATGTTTCAAGTAATAATTCTCATATGGACCCACCATTATAATAGGTACTTACAAGGTGGGCCTCTAATTATAGAGGAGATTGATTATCATGTCCACATCCAATTATAGTAGGTGCCAATGGGGTGGACCTCTAGTTATAGAGATGAAATTATTTCCAAGTTGAAGCATTAATGTTATGTGATGTGTTACTAACCATGCTTACCGATTCCTAATAAGTACCCTCTAGAGATTGGATACCTCTAGAGTGATTTACTTTAGCATATGACTATATTGTCCAAGAGTAAGAAAATAAAATCATAGCATCTTACAAATATTAAAAGTATAATCTCATATGATATATAATTAGTGTTAACACATATATACCATGCAATAAACTTTAAAATATAAAGAGATAAGCATAGATATTAAGAGAATTCAAATCGTCGATGAGATGATGAAGTGAACTCAAATTGTTGAGATTCAATTAAATCACCACTGGATGCTTTAGTTAAACAAAGAAATCGAAGTGATCAATAAAAATTAAATGAATCAGCATGATTCAGTTAATAGTAGTTAACTATGTGTTAGTAAATATGGGCTAGTTAACTAAAGTTTTTACAATTTTCTTAAACTAAAAGATGACACTTAAGTTAATCAAAAGACACACTTCAGTTAATGAAGTGCTTGCATGATGACACTTGAGTTAACGCACCATGACACTTAACTTAGCATCCTAATTTATAATACATTTAGTTAGATGGAAACTTCACTCTGCCATAATTTAAGCATCGATTAATTTCAAAGATGAAATCCATGGTGTATATGTTATTGATGATGAAGATTCCAATGTACCTAAATTATTATCCACAAAATAAACTTGCAATTTTTGTTTATGTACTCCATAATTATCATGCATCCATTAACTATTATAGGTATGGAAATGGTTGTATTTTGTTATTAATATGTTGGGAACATGAAAATTTGATACAAATGAACTCTATTCTATATTTCTCATCCTTGTCTCTTATCTAGCAGTTTGAGTGCCGAAGACAATTTTCTATTATGTAAAATACAATCTCTGCAATCTATCATAATGATAATTTAAATATTTATGGCGTTTCCATGCTCATAGTTTTGAGGTTTTTCCAGGGTACATCTTGTCGTGTGGATGAATGTTTCATGTGATTAAATGGTTCATTGTTTCAAGTATTCAATATTTCTACAATTAAAGTTTTAAATTTAAAATCTCTTCATATTTTCTAAATATTTGACAGTTCCAATAACTTATCTCAAAATTATTTTACCATTATTCCAATGAATACTCTTTATAGTCTCCATAAACCTTGAAATTAAGGTTACATCATACAACGTACCAATATTTGTTGATGTCGACTCCATGATACTACTTCCTAGTCTGTTATAGATCAATACTTGACCCATGATCATTATCCGTAGTTCTATATAAGTTGCAATTGGTGTCTTAACTCACTTACAATTCACCATCCTAGAACTTATTAATTTGTTCTTAGCATATCTTGATTCAAAAATAACAATCAAATTCTCAGATTGATTAAATTCAATAACACTGAAATACCTCATTAGACTGAAATAACTCGTCTCAAACTCTATTTTCATGATTGCTTTAAAATATTCAATTGAGAGATATTCGATCAAAAATAAATCATCAACATATAAAAAAAAATATGAGGATTTTACCTTCCATATTTATATTTGTATCTATATTTGTGTTGTACAGGATTACACACCTAATAACCATAGGTATCGGGTTACCAACATACTCAATCAGCTTGCAAACAATTGATTTCTAGAGTGCAGTAAAGGAAATAGGAGGATAAGTCAACTCGGTTCCCTCTTCATTTTTTAACAAGCTTGAAGAGATGGGAAAATAATGCTTGATAGTGTCACTGATTCGTGGATTTAATGATCCCAAACTAGTACATGCTCAGTTGGTGTTTTCACATTTAGAGAGTCTGAAAACTCCAAAGAAGACTCCAGGGGGGTCCTTTTTCATCCAATTTAGTCTCCTGAGGCTGAAAAAGTATAAAAAAAACCACAGAAGAACTCTCTTAACTTCCAAAGAAGAAAAGGTGAACCTTTTTCGTACTTAGTCAGGGAGGTCCGAAAAAGGTTAAATTACCACCTACCCAACGATCCTTCAAGAACAGCATAAAATAGCTTGAGTTTTACGAGTGTGAAGGAAAGCAAGATCAC
Organism: Pseudotsuga menziesii; assembly: GCA_001517045.1. Lineage (NCBI taxonomy): Eukaryota > Viridiplantae > Streptophyta > Pinopsida > Pinales > Pinaceae > Pseudotsuga > Pseudotsuga menziesii. The sequence goes on from LPNX011130381.1 coordinate 415,934, forward strand.
TCGGAAAGATCCATTTGGTTATGAGAAATGGGGCTTACAACAATAAACTCGTTGTGTTGTTCTTAAGTGTTTAACGAGCATGACAAAGACACAAAGTACACTCGGAATCTTTTTCATGTTTGGGTCCAGAGCACAAAAAAGAGAAAACTAAGCTCAAACTGGGTGTTCCTTTTCCGTAAATTTAGTCCCTCAGGTCCGGAAAAGTGATAAACCTATTCCTAAGAATACTCTTCTCAATTCAAAATAAAAGAGAGTTATCCTTTCTCGTATTATTCCGCATGGTCCGAGAAAGAGATAACCTACCACCAATGCAGATGCCCGTTCACATATTCTTAACGAGCTTGAACGGACGAGATAACTCGGCAGTCAAGTCTATTTTGGAGGAGTCAGACCTAGGCCTAAAGAAACTCCATAAGGGCGGGGAGTCCTATAAAGGGATAGCTTGTAAAAAGAGATTCAGAAGAAGTTCTATTTGGCGTGAAAAAATATCTAAGAGGATACCCCTGAACCTGAAACAGTGGCGGCATGAGAATCAAAGGATGACAAAGGCATATAAAGATGATACTCATGAAATAAGGGCCCTAGCCAGGGAAGAACAATGGTAGAGACAAGGGACTAATGGCTTAGAATACCATAGTCCATGGCAAAATGTTGAATACTAAGGTTAATGTGGAGTGAAAAGATGCCAACATGTGTTGGAAATACCAAAACCACCCTATTGGAGCAACAACACTTTGTAAAAAGTGATAAACCTATTTCAAGGCACAAAGAGGGTGATATTAGTTAATTGGCATTTCAAACTATGAAAAAAGACCCACTTAATGAAATATAATTTCTATAAATAGCGTGAAAAATTAAAACAAACTCACCATTTGAACTTTTGAGCCAAAAAAAACAAAGTTTACCCTCTACCATTGATCGATCATTGTGGACAATTGGACTGTTAAAATCAGAATCCGCCAGCTTCAAGTAATTCTACACCCTAAGCTCGTCAAATTGATCCAAACAAATATTAGGTTTAAGTGTGAACTCAGTATTAAATAGCATCCAAAACTATGGCAGTGCGCATTCACGGGTTTCTAAGAGGGAAACTCACGAATACGCGTTATATTTGCAGGTTGCCTAACTAGACAACCGCAAATGATCCACGACCTACCTAAATAGACAGTCGCGAATACTGCGCATTGGGAAAAAACTTAAAAAAAAATATGCTAGATTTTTAAATTTTGATATGGAAATACTGAATCCAATTGCTTGTATTTGCCAGGTAAAATATGGTTCTAGAGTGGAGTGAAAGGGAGCATGAAATAATGGATCATGCGGTGCTCCAAAGTGCGCCCACCGTATAGGCATTGAGGACCAGTGGGCTACTGAACTTCTTTTGTACATCACCCATGCGGGCCAATGTCCGTATACTGGAGTTCATGGTCAATTATTGGGATCATGAGATGGGGATGTTCAATCTTCAAGGTGAGACCTTAGAGCTTACCGTGGAAGACATATATTTCATTACCGGGTGGTCATGACGGGGAGCACCGGTGAACTTGGAGGGCACGGGCAGGGGCGGTGACCCCTTAAGTGTCCAAAACTCTATATACATATTCTGTACACCGGGTACTCAGAAGAAAGGAAGCATCATTCTAATTGCAGACATCCAAGATTTTACTCTCCAGGTATTAGCTAGTACCATTGTGAGACTTGCAAGATCAACAGGGTTGCATATGGCCACCAGGAACCAAATGACGGTGGCATTTGACTGTTTTAGAGGTGCTCTCTATGATTGGTGCTCGGGAGTTGCCCCCATTATGAGGAGGCAATTATCTAACTACAAGAGAGGAAGACGCAAGAATTTTGGCTATGCAAGCATATTAGTGGCGTTCTTCTTCTTCGAGAGTACTAGCCATGAGCCCTACCATACCACTACAGGTTAGATCTCCATGTCAGCCAAGGCTGAGCCGGTGGGGAGACATCTTCCTCCGTCAAGGGGGAGGAGACATAGTACACAGCGTATATGATGCTGACTTTTATACTTGGTGGGAACGACAGTTGTCGGTGCTGAATCTGTTCCCATACGCCGAAATGGAATTCCGAGGTGACCCCGACCTTGTCCTCCCTCTAGGAGGAGCATGGGGAGAGATAGGTAAGTAATTTTTAATTTTTTATCATTATCAAATTTTTATGAATTTTTCAAATGATATATATATACATATGTACAAGTCTTAATCCTATTCATGTGTCAAAATGTAGATATTGGACCAGTCCGCCCTGAAGGGCACCCTCGTATGTTCGTGCATCCTATCGTGGGTGAGGATCAGGGACTGATCAGAGTACTAGAGGGAAAGCTAGCCAGGCTAACCCAATGAGTACCGACCATACGGATAGAGCATATCCCTGCAGCCATGGAGGAGTTCGTAGTTGGGGTTCCATCGGTTTCGCTACATCTTTTCAGACGAGTGGCAAGAGTAGTGCTCATATATAGAGATGCGGTGGAGGTTGTCAAAGCCAAGGAGGCTGAGGAAGCCAGTATGCATAGAGATCATGGGGACCAAGGTGGTCCTAGTGGCTAGGGCGGTCCAGCTTAGACCTAGGGAATTTTGATGGACTATGATCCACAATTTTGTACATTTTGTATATGATGGGATCTATGGATCAGACTCGACCTATCTACAGATAGATATTTTACATATATATATATATATATATATATATATATATTGATGTTGGTTGTCGGCTTATTTACAAGTGTTCTTTATCTGTTTGTTGTATATTTTTATAAAATGTGTGTGAGATGCCAATCCAAAATGTAATTAGCATATGCATCAGTCAATGAATTTTGGTTTCATGGAATAAGATTGAAAGTAATAACCTCAAAATGTCTTTCCAATAAACCAATTTGCATGAATTGACATAATAAGATAGGATTTCGTACCTGATAAGCTCGATTGAGCTAGGAAACCACCAACTAGGAATCCAAACGGACCTCAAGCTGGGTGATGCCACGTGACAAAGCATCCCATAGGAGCTCAATTATAGCCCTATACTCGGCAACATTATTAGAAGAAGGACCTAGACAAGTGCCTCCTACGGCAACAAGCTGTCCGGAGGGGGAATAGATAACCCATGCTGTCGAAGCCAGGTTACAAGTGTGACGGCTGGCGCCATCAACGAAACCTATATACATTTCGGAAGACATCTGCAACAACCAGCAGATAATATAAAAAACAAAACTGACAACCTAATGTACATAAAAAATACATACACTAAAATACAAGAAAAAGTGCTAAGCCTAAGCATAGTACTTCTTCAGGTAGAGCCCATTTCTAGGCTTAGGCAGCTTATTCCCATCATAATCAACTAATTCATATGTTCCCTTACTTAATAATTTTGACATGAAATAGGGTCCTAACCACATAGACTTGAATTTTCCTGCCCCCAGAGGTTCTTTATCTTGGTCCCAAAGAAAGACAAGTTCCCCCTCAGAGAAAACCCTAGGTTTGACCGTTTTATCATATTAATATTTAACCCTATTTTTATGATCCTGATTAGCAGTCAACGCATCTCTACGTTGTTCATCAAGGTGTTCTAAATGTACCAGGTGTTCCTCAAGCTCAGTCGTATCTGGTAACACATGAATGGCTATCTTCAAAGACAGGATTTCGCATTCAATCGGAGTAACTGCTTCCACCCCGTGAACGAGTTGGAAAGAGGAAAAACCCATAGTAGTCTTTACGTTAGTTCTGTAGGCCCAAAGAGCAGGATATAACATGATGTTCCAATTAGAGAGGGATGCATCAATTGTCTGTTTAAGGATAGTTTTTAAAGTCTTGTTGACAGCCTCAACCTGACCATTAGCTTGCGGATAGTATGGAGAAGAATGTTCTTGTCTAAATCCAAGCATGGTAGTCAGTTTCGTCATCATGTTATTTTGAAAATGACTACCATGGTCAGTGACAATCACTTTGGGAATACCAAACCTTGCAATAATTTGATTGAAAACAAAGAAAGCTGTTGTTTCCCCATTGTCTTTGAAAGTAGGCATTGCCTCTGCCCATTTCGTAAAATAGTCAACAGCGACAATGATGTATTTATGCCGCCCAGCCGAAACTGGGTTGCATGTCACGTAATCAATCCCCCATTTCATGAAGGGGCCTGCCGAGACAACGGGAAATAACGTAGCAGGATGCGATCGCATCTTCCTGGTGTAAAGCTAACACAGATGACAGTGCTTCACGGCTTCCACACAATCTTTAAAGATCGTGGGCCAGAAATAAACAGCTCACAATATCTTTTGGGTTGTTGCTAACCCATATAAATGACCCCCACATGCTCCACTATGGGAATGATTTAGGACAATCTCGGTTTCCTCATGAGTAAGGCAACGACGCAACACGGAATCTACCCCTTGTCGATATAATGTATCTCCTATAATGAGGTAGTTCTTGGCATGAAGGCGTAACTTACGTCGTTCCTCCCTAGAGGAAGCTGCAGGGTACTTCAGAGTCTGGAGATATATAAGAATATCTCCGTACTAAGGATCAGAGGTGGATATCAGGAAGATGTGCTCATATGGGAATGAGTCATCTTCAACGACTACATCTTTTTATGTAGGAAATTCTGCTATAAGCTCGGCAAAAAATAAGGACTTCTTAGACTTAGCAGATTGGAAATCCAAGTCAAACTCCTGGAGAATGACTATCCATTTGTTAAATTTTCCCCCAACAATCCGTCGGGATAAAACATATTGGAACGGATTCACATCCGCCACTACTGTGGTGGTCCTCAGTAAAATGTAGTGACGTAACCTCTGCACAACATAAATAGCTGCTAAGCCTAACTTCTTGACGTGGGAGTATCTAAGCTCAGGTCTGGCCAAAGCACGGCTAAGATAATAAACGACATGCTCAACGAGCTTATCATCCTCCTAGACTATTACTACCCCAATGGTCGACTCCGACGTGGCCAGATATAATATAAAATCCCTAGAATAATCTAGTGGACATAATAAAGGTGCCGACAGCAAAGCTTTTTTCAATGCCTCGAACGCAAGTTGTGCGGTTTCATCCCATACAAATGGGGCGTCCTGTTTGAGAAAGTGCATGAAACCTTTAGTGATATTGGCATAATTAATAATAAAACGTCAAACGAAATTAGACTTTCCTTGCAGGCTTTGAAGTTGCCTGAGAGAACGAGGAGGAAGCAGATTTACAATGGCCTCAACTTTCAAAGGATCCACCTGGATGCCTCTACTAGAGACAATGAACCCGAGTAATCTTCCTGACTCGACACAGAATACACACTTGTGGGGATTCAAGCAAATTTTATAATATCTGCATCTCCCAAATATTAACCGTAAATGATCTGGATGTTGGATCCTCTTACGAGAATGTGCGGGAAGATCATTAAGGTATGGTTCGACAATGGCTTTAATGTCATGAAAAGCAAAGTTCATAGCCCGTTGAAAGGTAGCCCCAGCATTTTTCAATCCAAAGGGCATTTTCTTATACGCGAATGTACCCCAAGGACAAATGAAAGTAGTTTTATGTTGGTCTTCCGGTTTAATTTGGATTTGATTGTAGCCAGAGAAACCATCCATAAACGAAAACAACTGACTTCCCGCACATGCATCTATGATCCGGTCAATAAATGGTGTGGGGTAGTTGTCCTTAGGACAGGATTTATTGAGGTCTCTAAAGTCTGTACAAATGCGAATAGTCCCTTTCTTTTTATCAACAGGAACAAGGTTGGACACCCATTCAGTCAAAGTTATGGGATATATAAAACCATCTTTCAACATCTTTTCAACTTCTGCCTTCACAGCCGTCACTTTACATGGGTTCATAGGTCTTAATTTTTGTCGAACTGGCTTGGTATCAAGATAGGTTTGGATTTCATGCTCAACAATAGATGGATCTATGCCTCGCATCTCCTCATATGACCAGGAAAAGATATCGCGGAATTCCTTAAAAAGGGCAGTATAGATAGCAATCTCCTCAGGAGAGCAGTTTGCACCTATATAGATGTTTTCCATGACATCTGGGTTTACAAAGATGTTAATAGGTATAGTGGCGGAAATTTTTTCCTTATTCGCCTCGAAAAACACTCCTTCCCTAGGTAAAGGGTTGATAGGTATATCAACATCTTCTGACAGTCTCACGTGAAACTCTTGGTTTTCTATCCTACTCAGTTCTGGAAGAAAATAGGATCGATGATGAAGATCCTCACAAATCTTATCACGTCTACTCATGGCTTCCAGAATAGCTTCATCAGAAGGTAGAACTGTATATAATCAATCTATAGAATGTGAAGAGTTTTTCGCCCATGCGGAAAATAGACTTCTTCCAGATCATCCGAGACTGTTAGAGGATCTGGAATGGGATCAACAGTGGCTTGAGTGATGGCTTGATAAGCTCCCTCCACTGCTGATAAGGGAACTTCCGGTTCATGGGGAGTTGGGAGAACCCAAGGATCAGTCCTATCGATAACCATAGCGATGGACTTCCCCACACTAGTAGAACCTATGCAATTAACCGGGGCTGGAAGATCAAATGTGCCCATCAGTGATGTGTACATTCCATCCCCCAATCTCTATGCAGTAGGTTTGACCTGATCAACCAATGTCACAGTGGACTCATTAGACTCTAAATGACCTTTTCGGGTAAAATCAAGTTAATCAATAGTAACCAACTTGCCCTCATGTGGAAGAACCACTACATGAAGAACGGCCGACGCAATAGTGGACATTGCATAAGTCCAACTCCTTCCCAGAAGCAGATTGTAGTCCAAAGGAGCATCAATCGCTTCTACTTCAATAGACACCGCTTTTCCTGCCAACTTAATCTCGAAAGCTGGTAGGATACCATGCGGACGGAAGGATATTCCATCAAAAGTAGTAAGCAAAGTGTTTGATGGGACCATCTCTGGGGATCCAAGAGCTTTCCAACAGGTCAAGGACATAACACATGTAGAGGCCCCCTCGTCAACAACTGCCCTTCCAATGGTCTTACCACCATGGACGACATCTATTGATAGGGCTACATGGTAAGGCAGGCGAATTTTGACATCAGATAAATGAAACTTCACCATGAGACTCGAAGAGTCCATGCTACCTAAAGCTGCTAAGAGGGCATCCCGCTGAGCGGGACAACTCTTTAACACCTCCAAAGCTGACATTGCACACGGGGTTTGAGCTAAGCCTTTAACCACGGAGTATTTTGAAGCAGCCCTAGCGTTAGGGTTATGCAAGGTCTTCTTGAAGACACCTTTCGGTATCTTCGGCATAGTTTCAGTAGGTTTCTCTATTGTGAGAGGGTTGGAAGTTTCACCTACAGCTTTACCCTTCTCAGGAGTCTCTTTCTCATAGTTTTTGTTCCTTGTATGCAACAAAGTCAAAGATTGAACCATGTTGATATAATTTGGGTCAGGGGCAGCTTGAGTGCCCCCTGCTACGTTAGAAGCTGAATTAGAGTTCTGTCCTTGGGGAAAAGGATCCTTCAGGACAGCTGGTTGTTGAGCTTTAAGCAACTTCTGGGCTTGATCCATAAGGGGAAAAAGGTGAGTAAGGTGGTCCTCTTGGCACAAATTACAAGGGAACTTGACCTTCTTCTTTTCTTTTTTCCCCCTATCAGCATTGTTTGCGGGATTTGGCTTGTTTTGGTTTCCCTCTCCCTTCTTACCTTTCTTTTTCTTCCCGTCGGGCTGCTGATTGCCCTTCTGAGAGGTTTGTGCAAAAACATTTGCATTCTGGGGGAAGGGGGCAGCCTTTGCTACCTCCATCGTAGACTGTTAAACAGACAACTGATGAAGTTGCTTAGTCAAAGACTCTACGGTGGGAGAATTAACGGACCCAACCACACCATCGGCATGGGGTCTAGGCTTAGGCTTCTCCACCTCGTGCGAAGGCCTCGGCGCCTCAGGGATGATCTCATATAAGAACCCAAATTGTGAATAAATCAAATCCAGTTGCTAGGCCCTGAGTATGGCTTCTTCTTCATTCGTTACTCCTGATGTGGAAACATCCTTAGATATGTATGGCAACAATAATTTAAGGAACCACTCTAATATAAACTCAGGAGGAATGGTGGCTTTGATAAGGCTCTTTCGCCTCCTCCACTCTTGGATATGATCCGAGATGTGGGTAGCCTTGTTTTGTCTAAAAGTAGACAACAAGTTCGTTCCAAAATCATATCGGACCGGAAGCTGAAAGTGGCTTAGAAAAGCACTAGCCAAGTCCCATAAACTACTAAAAGAAGCAGAAGGAAATTTGATGTACCATTTTGCCGCAGTTCCCGTCAAGGTTCTCTGGAACAGCCTCAACCTCACTGAATCTTCATTCAGCGAATTTGAAGAACACCATAAATGGAAGGTGGTGGCATGTGCCCCAAGATATTCACCAGCTTTACCTTCGAACTTAGGGATGCCCGATGGCAATTTGGTGGGAACAGGTGGCCACAAGGGGTCATGCCTCACCGGGTCATTCATCAATTTTTACAAGTCTGGCAAGTTTAAAGTTGCCAAGAATGGAAGTTTGGGCCTAACCGGGGCACTAAATGTGCCAGCTTGGGGATTAGAGGGACCTGCCCCCGAATGCCCATGGGAAAAAGTGGGGTTTCCCCCAGCCACCGGTTGTGAAGTGGGAAGGTTGCTTTGAAACGGATTACATCCGTAAGACATAGGATTTTGTGTCGGAGGTGTAGTGTAAGAAGTTCAGGCTGTCCCCATAGAATCAGGGGTCTGAAAGACATGAGCAGGTATCCCCCTGCTAAAGCAAGAAAAGGGAGAGCTCATGTATGGGACCGAAATAGGGGTTTGGAAGCTTTTCCCATAAGAGGTGTTTCCCCCAAACTGCACTCCTACATATGAAGGAGATGTACCTACGTATGGACTGGATGGGGGAATATGCCCCCCATTCCAAGGAAATCCTTGGACAAATGCCGAGGATCCTACCAGACCACTCTGGGTAGTGTAAGGGAAGGAAGAAGGAATGGTAGGTATACTGGGGATCCCAGTAACCATGTCACTAGAAGTACCTCCTGGGTTTGAATGAACTGGTGGTTGAACCACCCGGCTCGCTGGAGTTAAAGGTGTAGAAGTTAAACTAGATCTAGGGGCACTTACCGGGGGAGGTAGTACCCCTTCAACCGGAAGGGTTGAGGTGAACACAAAAGGACTTTCTTCCGTGGAAGACATGATCCTACCCACAGGGGCACCTAACACTGGTGAATCAAAAGGTCTAACCTGAACGATCACAGGATCATTTAAATCAGTCAAGGGGGTGTTAAAGTTTCTTGCAAACTCGTCAGTCTGCAATTCTTCTATCTCGATTGTATCAATATCAAAACGGTTAGCAATGAGTTCTGGTTCACCAAGAACTTCACTTATTCCTACAGGTTCAAATGAACCGTCTGTGTCTAATCTCTGCCTTTGGGGTAAAGGTGGAGGATCCAATGTGGTGATAGGAGGAAGGTTTCTCAACCTTCTTGACCTTCTAATAGGTTGTTCCTCCAGAATTAGAAATTTGACAAATCACACCCTAAGGCCAACTAAACATAGGCAAAACCACAGAGCATACACTACAAAATTCCTAAAGCCTCAAGCAATCAAACCAGGGTAAAAGATATACTTTCCCGAAGAAAGCTGATGAATGATTACTTGGCATCCTTGAAGTGGTTCTTAGGCACAAGTGGAGGAATCACCCACCGCCCCCCTACACTTTCAACAAGGGTTACCTTCCAAGCCCGTTCAAGGTGAACCAGAAATAACCTTCCGATTTACCTAGGTATGAACCCTAAAAGACGAGACTAAATGCTACCTTGGAAATACCAACAGTCTGGGGGGACAGTCGCAAGTCGAACTCGTACGCATGGGTAGGGTAGCTGAGCCCGAAACTCTATCTAGGACAGAATCCCCAGATGTGCAAAAGTCCTGAGTTACTCTTTGACAAGGATTCAGAGGGTTATCTCCTCTGTCCAAGCCTCCATGCGGCCTCGTGCTTAACTCATGTTTGAGAGGAGCTTCCCAGATATAGTGATAAATTCAAGGATTTACCTAAAGAAAGGTCCACTACATCTGAGTTTTATAACTTACGGGAAGTTTACACTTCCTAGCCCACAAGTCTATCCTAAGCTAGTAGGTGAAAGGCCCCTAAAAAACAAAACTTACTGGTAAATTTTAATTTATGCGTTCATTTTAAAGGGATGTTTCTTAATCAAGAGGAAATGGAGTGGTATACTTTATGGTGTTTTGAATCAAACAAGAAATAAATGAAAATAAAGGTGTATTCAAAGCAAAATTACCATTATAAAAGAAAACTTCTTTTTATTTTATTTTTTGCAAATATATATTGATGAATTGAAAGCAACGATAAGAGAAACTAAGCCTATATTTTTTGTAGTTTTTGAGATAATATATTTAAATTGAAATAAACACTACTTATGCAAAACAAAATGCAAAAGCTTAACAATGTTTTTTTTTCACTTTTAAAAATACTCAAAATTCTACCATGCACCTACAATGCATTGTACTTGAGCAAACTTGAATCAAAGAAACTGTCCGAAAGAAACCAACTGAAGTAAACAGGCTGACAGAACGAAAAGACAACCAACAAAGGAAGGCTAGGAACCCTAGCTTGGGTGCACGCAATGACAAAGATCACTGTAGACTTGTAAAGGAAAGTGACAACCAGCCACTTTCAAAAGACAGACTGGAAAAAACAGAGCCCAAGACCCTGATCACTAATCTGGACAGAGACACTTTAACCTAGAACCCAAACAGGCCAAGCTACTTTAGCATGCAAATAGGAAATAAGCCAAGCAAAAGAAACTGAAGGGCTTTCAAAAAAGCAGGAAGTGTGATCACCAACAGTATCCAGACAAGCTACACAGCATCATAAAGAAAATTCACTCAGAAACAGGGATTACCCAAAGAAAAGAACAAGCAAACTTTAACTTAAAAATCCCTACTTCCAGGAATATTCGCGACTGTCTATAAGTGCAACCCGCAGATGATCCACGACTGTTTAGTATAGCAACCCGTGAATGCAAGATTGTATTCACGACTGTTCAGAAGAGCAACTCACGAATAGCTACAAGATTTTTCTCAAAAAGCAAGAAAAATTCCAAAGACTTTCAAATACTGAGGCAAGTATAAACCAGAATAAAAGATCACACACAGACTTCAAGCAAAGACTGGTCAGGGGTGACATAAAAAAAAAACCTACAGCAGTCTAGGCTTCCCCAGTGGAGTCGCCAGTTCTATTGTACAGGATTACACACCTAATAACCATAGGTCTGGGGTTACCAACATACTCAATCAACTTGCAGACAATTGACTTCTAAAGTGCAGTAAAGGAAATGGGAGGATAAGAAAGACTTACTCGATTAACGAAGGTCAATCCTTGCTTGTCCTCTTCCATTCTACTTCACCTCCAAATTCTTCAAGGTTGCTCCTCTTTCACCTATCAAGAGTCAATCTTCCAGATACAAGATGATTCATATATATATAAGAAGGTTAGATAAATCATATATAAAATGTAGAAACATAAACATTTATCAAACCAAGATACATGAAACACATATGGAAGAAGGATTCTCTTTATTATCAACAATGGAAAGAGTTCAGATTACAACCCAACGCCTGATACAAGGACTCCTCTGCAACCAAAGGATTATGAGTTCCACTGCTCCAAAGACTTCTGTATACAATCCACCAGCATAACTTTGATCTCCAAGTGTATATATCAAACACCCTCCCCAAGGCCTGTATTTATATGGAGGAAATAAGGCAGTTTCGAAGGTTGAGGATGTTGAGATAGTTAAGCAGATTAAGGTAAATGGCTTAACTAATCTTAGATCATCGTGTGTTTTTATTTTTAAATGTCAAGGGACATATTCACGGGTATGTAGAAGGACAACCCGCAAATGATCCATGAGTTTCTATAAGAGCAACCCGTGAATACATCCATTCGCGACTTGCAACAACCGACACTCGCGACTGATCTGTGAGTTGCATATATGGAGAGTCGCGAATACAACTTAACATATCAAAATGGCAAAGTAACCAGTTGGATGGAGGAGAAATGTATTGTATAGTAAACCAATCTATAGTGTATTGGGAAAACCTCTATCCATAGATGTCCTTTTGTGTGCCAACATGAGGGATGTCAGCACTCGGACGGAGAGGTGCCATTCAGGTGTATAATAATTTGGATCACTTGGACTCTTGTCGAATCCATTGTTGTTCAATTATTTATCAATTCTTTTGTATGAAACCTTGTGTTCATGTTTCAATCCATACATGCATTGTTTCTACCTAGATTCTATCTTCATGTCCATCAATATCATATATGGATCCTTATTCACATATACTTCTCCCTCCATTAAAACATGCATGTGATATACATTTCACAAATTTTTTGTTGCAATGATTAACACCACCTTCATAGTCTCTAATCTGGCTGCCGGTGGAAAGGTTTCATTATAATAAAAAATAGTTATTTAGTTAGTTAAACCCCTAATACACAAATCTAACCTCGTTCTTATAAACTTCACCATGTTTAAGAAAATATACAAGCTCCCCAATATTATGTCTTGTTATGGATTCAATCTCTTCATCAATAGATTTCACCGAAACTTCGTCTTTAAGAGCTTCATTAAATTTGAATAGGTCACATGCAATTAAAGAAAAAATTGAAACTTAATCTACTTCTTTATGTTGTTCTTATAATTCTTTTGAAATCCTAGTCTTCTACCTCTAATTATGTTCCTTTATGTGGCTAATTTTGGATTTGAGCCATAACTTGCCTCTAATTCAATTCCTGTATGTCCACCATAACTTGATGGGTTTGATATTGGTGATTTCCTTCTAGTAATATTTGTAGTATGTGGAGTTTCCTATGGATTCTAATGTACATCGTATACTACCTTATCAAATGCTTCATCATATTCTTAATATAATGTAACTCTCTATATGTTATTGATTTGTCTATGCTTCAATCCCAAGATTCACCTTCCCTGAATTAAACATCTATATCCTTAATGGATTTTTTCATAAAAGGATTCTAGTATTTATGCCTTAGACTCATCATTGTATCCAATAAAATTATACATCTCATTTCTTTCATCTAACGTCCTCCTTATCTCTTCAATTACATGTATGTAACTTCACCCACCAAAAATCCTCAAATAAGAAATACTAAAAATCCTACAACTCCAAGATTCCTAAGGAACTTTGTCATTCAATATTTTAATTCGAATCCTATTGAGAATATATATTGAGAAAGCAACTCTTATCCCTAATATTCATTTTATAGGTGCTTCTCCTTCACCATACTTTGATCCATATTCATAATGGTTTGTTTATTTCTTTTAAACACTCCATTTTATTCTCAACTATATCTTGTGTATGTTGTCTCTTGATTCCATCATTCCTACATAACTCCATGAATTGATTTGATCTAAATTCTTTACCTCTCTTTGATCTCAACAACTAAAAATATTTTCCACTTTCCTTTTTTAGACATTGATTTAAATCTCTTGAAGAGACCAAAATATTCAGACTTCTTCTTTTGAAAATAGACCCAAGTCTTATAATTGTGATAATGAATGAATGCTAGAGAGTAAAGGTTTGCATCCAATGTCGGTGTTTGCAATCGCCCAAATGGGTCTATTTTCATGAGTTCCCAAGTCACTTTGGCTCTTTATGAAAATCCCTTAATTAACTTTTCCCTATGATTATTTTCTATTATACATCTCTCACATTATATTTCTCATTTTTTAATACATGGAAACCCTTTCACCATCTACCTTTTTTCAAAAAACCCAATCCAAAGTGTATGTGTCCATACCTTAAATTCCATAACAAATATTGATCCAAATTCTTACCTCTGTAACAATTGAAAACATTTGTTAGATCTCTTCACATAGCCAAGGGAAATATTTCATTTTTATTCATATCCATACTGGTTGTCAACTTCTTACTTGGATACAATGATTGTAAATACGTTATTCTTGAACAAAACTTTATTGTCGTTCCTCATGAGTTATCTAACAGTAAGAAAATTACACTTGAAACCAAGTAAGTAATAGGAATCATCAACTATTATTCTTTCACCATTCATGGAAAATATTGAACCTTATCCATTAAAACTTATCTTATTATAATTTCCTATCTTAACTCCAAACTCAACACTCGTCTCTATTAGAAAATGCATTTTTTTCATTCATGTGATTGTTGAGCCACCATCCCAAAACCATATTCCTTTTGACTTGGGTAACATTATTGTTGTACATGAAAGTTTCCTATGGCTAGGGTTTAAGAGGCCATCATCTTAATGGGGTTGAAAGAGAGATGCATATATTTCTGAAGTATATATAAGCAAGTTTCAAAGAACATAATGGTTCATACCTTATCCAAATGAAGGTTGATCCAAGCAACCCTTCAATCCTCCTCTTGCTCCTCTTTCTCCACGAGACCTACAAAACGAATTATACCTTCCTCAAAACAATATGACGACATGTAAAACAATGATAATCAAAGTAATATGAAATCCTAATTTGATTAACATAAACATCTGATCATAAACAGAGATTCAATCACACATTGAACAATGATTTGGGAAGAAGAAGGACATCACATAATTATTAATCATGAAAATAAGTACTGTTATACCTTCTCTTTAAGTTGGGCACCTCATGAAACCTTGATCTGGTTCTGTTTCTTCTCTTGTCCAAGGAACTCATCCTGGAGGCTCTACAACATAAGGATCTGATCACTAGGGAAAAGGTGGGGGGAAAGAGAGTCCCAATTCCTCCAGCATGAAAATGAAAAAGTTCATGTACCCTCTCATGGAGTTACCTACATCTATTTATACCTTTACTAGAGATAGGGTTAAATCCAAAGTAGTTACAACTGAATGAATCAGTTGCATAACCACCCAAACTACCCAAATTGTGAGAAACTTATTTTTTTGACATCTACAGGAAGAACACACGATTTTCAGTGACAACAGTCACTTATCATATGTGGCTTAAAGTGACAATAGTCATGTATGAAAAAGGATACATGTGTTGAAGTGATAATAGTCGCGTGTAGAAAGTTATACGTGGGTATTGTGTATAGTAAGCCACGTGCAACACATGCGTTTCCTTAAGGAAACTCGCGTATACATAAAAAATCTAATTTGTAGGTTACTTCTGGGAATTTTCAGACTTTGGTGTATTCAGGAAAGTCTTAGCTGACTCAAATAATTTTATAATGATGCAAATAAGAGGTCAAAAAAAGTTACAAAACTATGTATATGGGTCCTCCAGGTTATGTGTTTTTTGAGTGACTTTCATGAAGTGTCATCATGAAAGTGTCGACATGTGACAGAATCATGGGAAAGTGGTCATAGGTAGAGATGTGCCAATTTGGTCTATAATAGATTCCCCCTAATCTATCAGGTTAGAGGGGAATATGATAGCTGAAAAACATTATAAAGGAAACAACTGAGTATGGAGAGAGAAGAGAGACCAATATTGAAAGGCTGGAACAAAGTTACCTGAAAGAGAGATAAATTTTAGAAAAAACTGATCTCTGGTACATACTAGTCCATATACAAATGATCACCATAAATATATAGGAGAATCCAACATATGTATAGTTCATGTAACTATCATGGTCACACAATATGCAAAAAGGTTGTCGGAAGGAGGACTCCGAGGTAACAGCAGAACCACTTTAGGAAAGGGAGATGGATTCTTCAATTCCAGAGAGAGATCTCTCACAGATGTATAACAAGGACATACATAATTTCATAAAGTGAATATCAAATATTGGTGGTCAGGGAAAAAAAGGAAGATATATTGGGATATGGAGTCAAAAAATCCCGAGAAAACAGAGTTGTTTGCATAGGAAAACACTTGCAGGAGCAAGGTATTGCCTCGATCACTGTTGTTATGTTTGGGGTTTGATGGGAAAAGTAGAATGATGACAGTTTGCTAGCGTATATCACCACAGGGATGAATTCCACGCCAGTTTTGGAAGAAGTTGTTTGGTGGATATCAGAGACAATGATAGGATCATATGAGTATGAGTTCCTAACCATTATACATTGAGTCTACGATATGAAGAAAAACATAATGTAAAATATAACAAGAAGCACATGCACATAAGGAAAAGAAAATCATGGACTATAATTTGGAAACACACAGGAATTTCTGCATTCATCTAACCAACATTTGGCTCTATACTTGTATTAATTCAAAACATATTACAAACACAATAGTATTGCAAATTCAAAACCAACCAACCCTTTATCCTTCCATGAGGAGCATATTTAAATTATTTGGGCCCCCGAGACCAACCTCGAAACATGGCCAAAATTAGTTACAAAATTGGCAATAATTTCTCAACAAATTATATTGTGCCATCCTCCCACAGGTGGCATAAAATATAAAATGATGTGATTAAGGTCTCTGATGGACCCGAGGAGATGCTACATCTTCAAAATATCAGATTTCCTAATCAATTCACACCTATATCTTCAGTTCTGGTTTTCGTTAGAACCCATCATCCTTGGTCTAACCTGTGTTTGGACTTGCTGTTGTTTTCGATCACCTTCCATTGATTAGTTGTCGGTATATCCATGTTTACCATTTATTTTGCTAATACTCTGAGTTATAGGTTCTCCAAATAAGAATGCGTTGGTAACCTTGTGCACAAAGCATTGAAATCAAATAATAACTCAAATTCCCTAGACAATTTATTGATCATGGTCATGCTTGAAAGCGATTGTTGAGCCATGTCCTCGAATTGCTTGTGTTGTTTCCTGCACTCTACCTATCTTTCATATTAATCCTTTTAGGAAAACATTGATCCCTTTTCTTCCTAGAATAAAGGGATCCCCCTTTGGACCAAAGGTTTAAAAAACGCATCAAAGTAATCAACTTGTTTGCACATGAAATTCCATTTTTCCTCGACCATTTTTAAATGGAAGTGTTTGTGAACCGCTCTTCTGGCCCATGTGATGACTAGAATCCTATTATAATGTTTCTTCATTTGATTTTTTGTCTTTCAAACTATTTAAGAAATCAATTGCGCCTGCATCTGTGTCCAAGGGCCTTCTGTGCAGGTCTAACTTAGCTATCTAGATGTGTTTTTTGGTCTCTTGTACAGTACTTTCCTTATCTTGGATGAAATCCAAGTATGGTTGTACTTCCTTTTATTCCACTATTATCATGTCCTGGATGAGGTGTTTCACCCCTATAAGAGTTGCCTTGCCTGAAATGTGTTTTGCTAATTCATTGTTCTTAGCTTTCAATTCTTTGCAACACTCTTCTACCTTGTTTTTCAAACCTTCTTTAACATTAGCCATGTCTACCAAGTACTAATTTTTTTTCTTAGGCCTATGATTTCTATAGCTTTCAGACTTACGTGGGAGATGGCTTGGGAAAGTGAGTCTGCAACAAATATTTCAGATAATTAGGTCGCAGGTGCTGGCTGTTCTTAAGTCTTTTCCTTTAGTTATTTTAACTCTCTTTCCAACTTAGCCTACCCCACTTCAAAGGCTCGTTTTTCTTCGGCCCAGAGCTATGCATATTTCTTCCAATATCCCTCCTTCCCTTCCTATCTAAGAAATTTGTCCTTACATTTGATCAACTCGGTGTTTAGGGTCTACTTATCATTTTCAATCTCATTCAATTCAACAATCTGTATAAGTCGAGTAGATGGGATTGTTGGGTGTGATCTTGAATAAATTAATACCAAAATGTTTGGATGTGTTCTACTATCTTGAATACACCTAATATTTAATTATCAACCGGGGTTGGTAAGCATAGAGTTGCAAAAAATATATATGCAAAGGTAGAGGGGTTCCTAGGGCATTGTAGAAATAATTACATAAACAAAAGATTGAAAATTCTTCAAAATGAAAAACTGAGTCAAAATCCTTAATTAGTAATATGGTTGAACAAAACATCAGACTAGGATAATATCAGACTATGTTACTTTAACTAACAAATGAGAATATAACAAAACCTATTAAATAACTTCAAGGGATAAGTATTCATAGAAAGTACATAGTTGAGAATACAATCACAACAACTAGATAATTTATAAACAAATAATTCCTCACTGAAAAATGTATTATTAACAGCTACTTGAAAAAGTTGGGTTTGAAGGAAGACTTAACTAATAAGTGAATGGAAAACTGAATAAAGAAAATCAAGCAGAAAACTTAATAAAGAAAACTAAATAAAAAGCAAGTAGAAAACTTAATAAAGATAATTTTAAGTTCTTTTCTACAAGACTTTTCAATAATCACGAAGTGAAAGGAATAGGTCTTATTACTATGATGAATTGACAAGATACTAGTATGCTAGCAATTAATACACCTAACCCTACAAATCCATATACAAAATAAATCAAACATAATTTCAAAACATTACAAGAGTATTAAAGAAGAAAATCAGAAATTAGAAGGAACAAAATCACAACGCACAATTCAAAGCATAAGTTGGAAAGAGAAAATTAAAGTTAAAACTTAGTAAATACTTTAAAACAATCTAATCTACGGTTTAAATAAAAACATAATTATTATCTAATGACTACAATCAGAGCATAATAAAAAAAATCCAAAGAAACAGAACTGAAAACAGGCTTAAAAATAAACTAAGAACACTAAAGGTCGGATGGAAGGTTGGACAACAATCTAGAAGGAAGGTCCAAATGACAATCCAGACACACAGTTCGAATGAGAAGCTGTATACAAAAAATAATAAAATAGATCTAAATGGTTTAATTATCAGCTGATTTTGTGCATATGAAAACAAGATGCATAAAGACAAAATTTAAACCTAATTAATCATCGTTTTTAACAGTGAAATAAACAAAGACAAATACATGAAAACAAGAAAATCATTGCACATTAATAAGAAAACAGAAATTTAAATTGCATAAACTTATAACACGAATAAACAGAAATTAATCTATCTAAATTGATGAAAACAACCTATTCTATATGCTTATTTAAATTCTATCTAAATTGATAAAAACAACCTATTCTATATCCTTGCAAATAATACTGAACAATAAGCTAAGAATGAAAGGATTAAAAGAAAACCGGATTGCAAACTATACGTGACCGGCCATTTATAAACAAAAAGTACATTAACATCATAGTATGAATTTCATTAAGTACAACAAATACATGCTACAGGAAACAAAGAAATAAATGATTGTAGGAACTTAACTACCTAAACAAATTATAAATAAAACTACTTATTTGTAAGGATGAGATAACAAAAAATCGTACAAAATAGAAACCACAGATTGTCAAGGGGACCTCTCAGAAATCATGGATAATTACTGGCAAATGCTTGCACATGCAGCCATAAACAAAAAAGAGTAGAGTTCTTATTAAACAAAAGGAACATAGTTACAATATCCTTCCCTTAAAGAAAACTGACTATGTATCTAATGGATTGATCAATCCCCTTATCTGTCTGTATGGAGGTGTTTGTATACACACTATTTTCAAGAGGTTGAACGATTCGACCCTTTAGTGGTCGACTGCTCTTCTAAATTGAGTCAATCATAAAAGAAAATAACATTTTACAAGCTAGCACATACGCACATCCCTTCTTTCGTGTGAGTATGATTTTCTTCATTGTGAACGTGGCATGCAAGCTTCTCTTCAGCGTGAACAGGGCGTGGTGGTGGTGTAACTACTCCTCTTTCAGTGTGACTGGTGGAGTGGTGGTGAGCAAAGGAAATTTCAAGATGGTGCATAATCTAGAACACGACTTGATTACCCAGGCACACTGATAACAATTTATCTGTAGGTTGTTTTATATTTTATAGTGTGTAGGCTGATAGGCGATCTGGAAGGGAGGCTGAACAGCTATTTGCATTGTGACCTAGATACACTAAGTGTTAATCTAGGGAAACATGGAAAACCACCAACGAATTTCACACAACATGCTAGATGATGAGGTAATAAGCAACAACATCGTGACAACGACGATCCTCTAGAATGTTCCCTCCTTTGAATGTGTGAGCTGTGAAAATAGAATGGAGAAATTAATGCACCCATGATACTTCTATATTGTTGATTATGCTATCACCTAGGAATGTGGTCAACAGAACACTTTACAGATTGCTTCAACGTTTAATGCCTAAAATCAGTTATGGACAGCGCACAACTTGATTAATGAGCTGGACAATGAGCTGCATGATGAGATGGAAAATGAGCTGAACAACGATTGTGTAGATCGGGTTGAATGGAGATGAATGTGTTTTATTTATAAATTCGCTCAATCATACTACATAACCTACAAATAAATATGTAAATCAATTAATATATTAAATATGCTTTAAATAATATAGATTTGAGTTAAAAAAATGATATTAATAACCAAAGTTGAATAAACATTAAATTTGTTCTTACCTTGTGTTGAATAACGATATGCATGACATAAAATACACAAAAGATAATAAAATATGTTATTTTAATGCCAAAAATGACAACAAAATGAGGCTCAATAGGGATTTCTAGCTTTTTCTTCAACAACTAGATCGTACCTTCCTTGTTTTTTAGTAACCTTTGTGTGGTGGTACCTTTACCTCCCGGGCTATCTACCATAGATAGATCTATCTGGAGCTTCTTGGTCTGGGTCTGGTAAGCCTTATTTTCCACCCTCTCCTTTCGAAGCATCTCTTCAACTCTTTTCTTACAAACTATTAATTTGGATATTTGTAAAGAAGTTTGGATCACGTTAGTGTAGAGGAAGTTGTTTATCCCTTGATGCAAATTAATTATGCCAATTTTAGGGACTCTTTACAGATCTACCTTTAAATATGCCACTTTGTCTCCTGTGATTAAGGCCAAATTCAATGTGCCCTTGGTCGGGTCTCAGACCGTCGCCAAGGAGGGATTCTGGCCTGGCAATTTGTCCACCTCTTTGCACAACTTTGATTTTTCTTCAAAGGCCTTTCTACTATATTCTCTGTATTTCTCCTGTAGCTCGGCTTTAGACTCATATTTACTCACTACTTCTTTAGCAACACTACTAAACATGTATTATTGAATCGTGGAGGATGGACTTTTAACTTTCGCAATTTTATTTTTTTCCTTAGCCTTGGCACCCTGCGCAAGTTCATCTATTTCTTCAATTTTCTACTTCTTGGGAGTTCTAGCCATCTCTCCTTAATCTACATCCATGGCCTCTAGGTATTCTCTTTTATTTTATCTCTCATATAGGATGGCCGAAGGTGTGATCTTTTTGGATGCAGCTATAATGTAGGATAGGTCTTCTTGAGCGGAACTCTCTGCTAGTGTAGAGGAGGCCATCCTTTTTGACATATCTCTAGTGGAATTAGTCTCTCTAGGGTACTTCATCCAATTGGACCTCTCCACCAACCCTACCACTTCAACGTGTTCGAATGTATTGCTCTTATTTGCTTCCCTTCTATTGCAGATGATGTGATGAGGGTCATAGTCAATCACGTCCTCCATTGCGAATCCTCTCTCTCTGAGCAGAATTTCGACCTTTGGCAAGGATATTTTGCTTTTAACAGTAAAAGGGCCAACTATCCATGGAAACTTAATATATGCATATTTCCTGAATCTTATAAAATGTTCATTTTTGGTTTTCAACCTTTTCCTACTTAACTCTAGTGCAAAGATCCTCAACGTCAGAAACGCTCGAAGAACATATGCTTGATGAGTAAACCCATAGACCCTAATCATTGTATTTTGTTCTAAGAGAAACCAATCCCCAACTATTCTTTCTGGAGATGATTTCAACATGGTTTTCATCTCTGCTAAGACTCTTGGCAGCCTCTTTTGGAAGAGGACCTCATATACTGGAGCCATGAGGGAATTCATGAACTTGCAATAATCCCTATGCATTTCCTTCATCATAACCATTTCTGGGAGTTGTGGGTGATCATCGTTGAAGCTCAAAAACATATTCAAAAGAAGAGACTAGAACCTAAAGGTTCCATACTAATGAAAATTACTCAACTGGTACTTTATACTTCCAGCAAATATCTCATTAAATTGCATATATGCGGGTGGTGAAGACTGACTCAATATTCTTGACATTGCTTTGCTTGAACTGAGGGTGAATATCAGGTTCAATAAAGGTTTAGTGATGAAATAGTTTGATTCCATACCTAAGAATTGGCTCACTAGGGTTATCACATACTGAGTCTCTTCATTAAACAAGTCGAAATAGATGGGGAATGGAGGGTCTAACAACTAGCTTTCTGGATTCAAACAGGCCCCCACGAAAGTGTCTTTTTCTTCATATGAGGACTCCTGAAAGAAAAGGAGTTTATCTTATTCATTATACTCACTGGACATCTGGGTAAACTCAAAAGGTATTAATAGAGTGTTTCATATATTGAGGGAATTAATGGGACACGACATCCTAGAAATAGTCGCATCCATAATCACACCTTCGGATGGGGAGTAATTGCTCAAGAACAAATTTATGAATTCAGGGAAACTAGGGGTTTGCTCAACAGAAAAATAAAAGAAAAAGGAACTGAACACCCCATGAGTGTCAATTCCCTATGATTGGAGATATTTTAACTTAGCCTGAGTGAATTTAAACTATCATTTAGTATGATAGTATCGAAGACCTCAACGTCTTTATCTGTTAGGGCTTCCTCAGCTTCCTCAAACTCACTGTTTCAAATTTTTGAATCCTCCATTTCAGCCATGAGAAAAATCTTAATATCGAAAAGATGTACCAAGGTGGTTGATAGCTTATTTCAGAGCATTTTCCAAGGTGGCACGGTCTACAGAATCTAAAACCCTCACTTCCCGATGCTGCAAAAGGATAGCCGATTTGCATCCATGTGTAGAATATTATACTATTTTACTTTCTTATCTGACCATGCATATTTCTCGTCAGATGCAATCCTGGCTGTAGATCTAGCACCCAAAATCTAGGGCTGTGTTATCCCTGCTATCATATTTTTCTACGATTACTTTTTACTTTCTCAGTTCTCATGCACTTCTGCTCCGTAACATCTATGGGATTTAAACTCCACCGTTGATTATAGACCTTCCTACCATCTCACTGTCCGATGTGCAGAGCTTTATAAGGTTTCAACCTTTCCAGCCAAGATTTCCTTTCGAGCACTTACGGTTGGTGGAACGGCCCTTCACCGTAGATCTACATCAGCATTGATCTCCACTGTCAGATGAATCTCCCCTTTAACGCATTTAGCGAGCTTTGGATCACTATCTCGTCAGTGCACTTTGGATCGGAGGAATCCATCCTCACCTTCGATCTAAGACCTTTACAATCTCAACCATTCTAAATCTCTATGGTTTACCTCATTTCTTCGATTTGGAACGGAGATCTTTGATGTGCGCTTTGAACTCACAAAATGTCTCTCCCCCGTTGATCTACATTGATTTCTCATCGCGGTCATTGAAAACGTTTCCATATTCGTCTCTTTATATGACGGTTTTTCTTCCTCTCCTTCTATAAGGCCAATCATGAGTGGGATTATGTATGACTCTGATCCCTAGGCTCTCTCTCACTCGGCGGATCATGGCTAGTGCTGGTCCCTTCATATTCATAAATCCCCCGGATTCTCTTTTATATATTTTCATTTTCCTTCAGAGCCCATTACGGATCTCTGGAGGCTTCTCGTCGTGAAAATTTTGTAGGCCTGGCTTCCTCCCTTACGGGTCAGAAACCTTCCTTTCTATTTAGCACAAATCAGGTGCTAACAAGTGGCTCTATCTAGGGATGTTATCCTCCCCACGAGGTAGTAAAGAACCTATAGACCAGGTGTCGAATCCATTCGTAGGGCATATCTACCCCAGAATCTAAAACATCTGTCAATGTTTCCTTGTTGCTGTGTAACGAAGACAAAATACCAAAAAATAGAAATATGGTTGTCCTCCTAGGGTCTTATGGCGTGCTCTCTGAGATTCAAAATCATTTTGGAACCACCTTATTTTTTATTAAAAACTAGGAAATATATACAATCTATAGTACATGTGTTCACTTATTCATCTCAAGTCAAGTAGTGTTTGAGTAACCTCCCATTCACTATACCCCCTTCCCATAGGAACCTATCTTGATGTAGCAAAATGAAAGCATTCTCTCCTCTATGCACCACAATAATGTATGGACCTTCCCACAAATGATCAAATTTTCCATGCTTTCCTTTAACTTCATGGGGTGCATCCCATTCCAGGACCAGGTCATCGAAAAAGAACTTTTCCTCTTTAACTCTCCTATCAAAGATCTTCTTCATTTTCTCTTGATGCACCTAAATGTTGTCATAGGCTTTGTCTCTCAGTTCGTTCAACTTGGTGATCTGATTTATCCTCCTTTGCATATGGTTCGGCTCACTTTGTTGTTCTTGCAGCAACCTCATCATTGGCACTCCTAAAGATGCTTGGAAATCTACTTCAGACACATATACGAGTTGGAATGAGGACATCCTGATGGCCCTTTTAGTGCTAAACCTATCATCCCATAAAGCATATCTTAACTTCTTGTGCCATGTGTTTTTATTGTCTTCCAATAAATTCTTTAACAAGGATTTTCTTTGAAGACTCTGCGAGCCCATTTCCCTGGGGATAATAGGAAGTAGAGTGGTTGAGGTTGACATGGTATCTATGGTAGAATTTTACCATCTTTTTTTATTTGAAAGCTGTGGAATTATATGTTACTATACTTCGGGGGTACCCAAACTGAGCCAAAAAATTTTCCTCCAAAAAAATTATAATCACCTAATCAGTATGCCTTCTGGTGGGTATTGCTTCAATCCATTCAGTAAAGTAATCTGTAGTTGTCAAAATCCATCTATGCTTCCCATAGGAGTTTGGATTTATCTCTCGAATTAATTCTATCCCCCATTGTTGAAATGGTGCTTCCACGGGTATGGGATTAAGAGGAAGTGGGACAAGTTTCCTTTTTCCCTCAAAAACCTAGCAATGGCGGCACTTGGCGATTTCTTTGTACACATCCAATAAAAATGAATCCCAATAGAAACCAACCCTCAAAGTCTTATTCGTCATAACTTTCTAGGAGTGGTGTTCTCCATAATATCCTTTATGGAATTCTTCTATGGTCTATTGGACTTCATCCTCCAGCAGGCATTTCAAAATGATACCGCCTGGATCCTTCCAATACAAGTGCTCATTCAGAATACATATTTTTGTATATTTCATCTTTATTGACCTCTCCCTTATTTTGCTCAATCCTGCTAGTTCCTATACATTCCTCAGTACATATACAATGTCATAATACCAAGGGGACGTGGAGAAGAGAGGAATTACCCTTATCTCGGCGTCCAGTTGGAGTGAGTGACTGGTTAAGAAATTCAGCTGCAAGGAATCACAATTGGAATTCGTCATCATTTTGGCCAATCCTTGACCCTTAACCAGTTTGGTGGGATTTATTTCAATATCATATTCTAATAGCACTACAATCCCCTTCGCTCTTCTTCCTTTTGGGTTAGAGATGATTTTAAGGAACCATACTTATTTAAAAGTGTATAAATGTTGGCGAATATTACCAATTCTTAAAACACCAACTATAAAATGATTGGCGATATTTTTCAAAAAATATTTTAATTTCCAAGGATTTTATATCGTTTATATAATAATTTGGTGATTTTTAGGTTGAAAAAATTTTACCCCATCAAAATTGGGCGAAACAGGGCTTCAAAAAATGCAAAATAGCGAATCTTTTTTGGGAGAAAAACATGGAAAAATTGCCCACTGGGATAAAATTCGCCCCTAAAATTATCCCTGTTCTCGGTCTAGCTGAGTGAGGATTCCCTTCACAATGTTTTTGGGTACATAAGCGATGATGTGGGAGTGGAGGATGTAGACCCTGAAATCCTTTAGTGATTTTATGAGTGCATGTTCCTATTTTTCCATTATATCATATTTCAATTCCCTATCCCTTAGCACATTGCTAAAAAATGATATAATTTACTCAGCATTTTGGTCATTCTTTTGTAACAATACTCCAGCAATGGTGTGCTCCAATGCATAAGAAAAAATTAGTAAGTATTTACTGAATTCTGGACTTACCAAGACAAGGGCCTCTATGAGGGCCTTTTTTATATCTTTGAAATCCACTCTTATGTCTGGTGTCCATTTAATTTCATGGTATTTCCTTAGCATGTTAGTAATATTCATTAGTATTTCGACAAAGCTAGGGATGAATCTTCTTAAAAAATTTACCTGCCCGATGAATGATTGTACCTCCTTTTTTCTCCTCGGCTCTTCGACTTTCTGAATGGCTTTGATTCTTTCCAGATCTATCTTTTTACCATCCTTTGAAATGATATGTCCCAACAACTTCCCTTCCTCTAATCTAAAATGGAACTTTTGGGGCTTCAATGATATCCCATACCATCTGCACTTCAGGAAAACCTTCTCTAGATGTTGGACGCGTTCCTTATCAAACTTGGAGTATATCGTAATATCATCCATATAGACCGCAACAAATTTTCCCTTTTCTTCACCAAAGGCTATGTCCATGGCGCATTGAAATGTGGCTCCTGCTTTCATTGGACCAAAAGGAATCTTGGCGTACATAAACATTCCCCATGGCATGGTGAAAGCATATTTATCTTGATCTTTAGGAAATACCTTGACTTGGTTATAACCCGAGAATTTGTCCATGGTGGAAATCCTTTCAAACCCTACAACTATTTGCAATATGTGCTCCATCGTGAGAAAAGGATAATTATCTTTCAAGGAAACCTTGTTAACATGTTTGAATTCTATGCATATCCAAATCTCACCATTATTTTTGCTTACAGGAACCACATTCACAACCCACTTATAAAATCTTAGTGTCACAATGATTTTGGCGTCAAACAACTTCCTTATTTATTTATTGATGATAGGAAACAACTTAGGGTTGGCCCTTCTCAATTTCTACTTAAAAGGTTTTCCACGTGTCTTATGGGGATAGGATGTTGTATGATGGAGGTGTTGTAATATTTAAGGTCCTCATATCTCCATGGGAAGACATCGGTATATTTCTTCATCAGACTGATGTAATCCTCCTTCGCTTTGGCAAACAACCATTTTGACAATTTTATGATCTTCAGGTGATATTCGGCCATGATGTTATTATCTTCAACAGAATCCTCAGCGGGATTCATTTTGGGATCCTTAGCCACATAATTTTGATCAAACAACTTCTCTAGAGGGATCATACCTCTAGTTATATAGTTACCCTTTAATTTCACTATGTCTTTTTCCCCCAGGGGATTTATATATTGTCAACACTCATCAATCCCTTCTTCGCCACCCTCGGAATCCTGAATATTTTTTAGGTGGGAATTCTCGTTATCTATCTGGGTGTTTGCAAAATCATCTAATAACTCTAGAAATATCTTGATCTACTCATTGTCCTCAAAAACCTACTAGTGTTTGGAGTTGTCAAGTATAGAGGGCTTGTTTCTGACATGTACCTTATTTTTTCCCCACCTAGGCATAGGGGTTTCGAATCTACTAACAGCGACCACCAAGGAATCAAAAATCATTTTTTCACTTCTAGGGACTCCCTTGACCACATGCTCAGTGAAATAATTGTCGAACATGTCCCATACTTCATTTCTATAATATTTCATTCTAGGATGCCTAGTCTGATATATGTCATTTATTTGATTTATGACCAATTACGAATCTCTAATGATCTGTATCTTTCTAGACTTCCTACTTTTCAAAGCATGTAATCCTAATAACAAAGCTTCGTATTCTACAACATTGTTAGTACATTCAAAATTCAACTGGTAAGACAAGCTTCAAGATTCTTCGAGGGGAGAAATGATATACACACCTGCGTCGACTCCTAGTTTAGCGACCGAACCATCAAAGTGCAAACTCCATAAACCTTCCTCCCTTTATTTCTCCTCTGGAGTGTTTTTCTATTTGACGGGTTTTCCCTCCCCTTCTTTGACTATCGTTGAGATTCTGAGGCCGTAGGGAGAAATTTCATGGAAGAAAATAGATGACCCGAGGTCGCTGTCAACATCATATATGGCATGATCATCCGGCTTGTCTGGGATACTGATCATGTATAGAGATATTTTCTCAATGTACAACCTTTTACTTCCCTCAACCGTAGGAATGGTGGCATAATACATGCCTATTTGCAAGATCCCTTTTAACTTGGAAGTGCAGGATCTAGACAACAAAATGCCAAACTTGGGGGTAATATCTTCCACAACCACATCCATCACCACCATTTTGGAAGGAAATTTTGTTAGAGTCACTACCATATCTTTGATCAACCTGAGAAATTTCACCTTTTGGGAGTCAAAAGAGTACAAATTTTTGTAAGGTTGAGTGACTTCTAACCCCATACTCTCTACTGCCCATTTTCGCATAAAATTTTGGGATTCCCTTGAATCCAACATAGCATTATGTATGGCCACATTGTGCACATTTAAGCTCAGATAGAAAGGAGGAACCTCTTCCTGATCTCCATTTTCGAGCCTGGTCCCGAAACTTATAGGGGGAGCATCATCATTTACCTCTAGGATGTCGGGCTAAAAATATCCTTGACCTTTAACCATCCCTGTTATCTTATCCCTATATTCTTTATTCCTTAACAATTCATTGAAGGGAATAGAGATTTACCTTGGAGAGTTCAGTCTGTAATTTGAAAGTAGACACAATCTTGTCCACCTGTACAGGTCCTGGTGGCCTAACTTCCTTCACCTTTTCACCCTTGTTCGCAGGTTCTTTGCATGGAACCTGTTCCTTTGATTTTTCTTTATTTCTATCATCATCTTTCATACTGGTGGAGGGATGTTTCGTATTTGACTTACCTCTACTGAAAATGACGTCTCTATTTCTCAATTGGATCTTCCTCTTGACCTCATCTATGGCATGCATATACCCCTTGTGGTACTGATTTGATTTTTCTTCAAGGTCTTTCGGCTCCTCCTCCTTGTCATATAGATTATTCTTTGCTTCCGTGAAGTATATGTCAGAGTCCAGATCTCTCAAATGATGGATTTGATCTTTAGCGGGTTCTTCTTCACCTTCGTCGTCGACATAAATTTTGGGAAAAGGTGGCTGTTGTTGGGCCTCGAAATTGTATTTTATAATGGCTTTATTTACATTAATTTCTTGGCCTATTTACCGAAATTGAATACATCTATCTTTAGTTTGTCTATCTTTTACTATGTTTTCATCAATTATAACCTATAAATGCAAAAGAAGCTTAATTCATCATTTTTGATGCGTTATTACATTTAGTGCACATTTTGGCACTCCATCTAGCCCCTTCTTTTGGTCCTAAGTTCTGCACTGAGTTTTGATGACATGTTCCTTATTGGTTTCTTGACTTGACTTGTCTCTGTCTTCTAGTCCTCACTGATTCAATACTAATTGCATATACATAACTAGAATCATGGGTTGATGTTAATACTTTGTCCCATTAATTTTTAATGTCTTAAAGTAATTGAAGAGGGAATACATATGAAATATTATGATTTCTTAAACTATGGAGAATGAAAAATGTTAAATATAAAACCATTCATTACCCAAGTGAATTAAGTAGTTCCACTTAGAACTTTAAGAAAAGAAACTTTATTATATTTTCAAATCCATATAAAATATGCATTATTTTCAAATCCATATAAAACATCCATCATTTTAAAAACCATATAAAATATGCTTAATAAATCCATATAAACTTTAATATGAAATAAAACTTGGAACTATGTGTTATGGAGAGAAATTCCTATGGCTTGGGGTACCACAACAGACAGCTAGACTCCAGAAATCAATCTTTCCTAATATGCAATAGAAATAAAATGTCTAACACTAAAGGATCGAACCTCGTACCTTATTCCGGACGGTTGAAGTAGATCCCTGTTGAGCTTTCCAATCTTCAGCTTGAATTGTTATAACACGTCCTCAACAACCAGTAAACAATACAAGCATACTATATTTCATGGTGTTAGGTATATTCTAGCATATATAATCAATAATCTATAAGCATTTGACATATTCCAATCGATACAATATTCACATTACTGGACAGGAAAAGATAGTTCTATTAATATGAATTAGAGATTACAAGTGACAACCTCTGACGGCACGTCTGTGAACCGGAGAAACTGAATCCCCCACTTGGGCCTCCACCACCTCAATCCTCCATCACTTCGATAGAAAGCTTACTAGCAAGAGGAAAGCTAGGGAAGAACACAACAGTGCTCCAAGGGACAAAGGGATGCAGACTCAAGCATAAGTTCTGGCAACAATGGAATATAGTTTCGTTACTCTCAATTCTCTCTTATGCTTTCAATGTCTCAATGGGTTCCTTATATATCTTTTCAAAGGGATACTGAAAGGTCGAATCCATGCGATCTCAAGGCATATGGAAGGCCAGGATTCATATGAGTCGGATCCAAGTCAAGGAACGCTCCAAAAGGATTTGGATTATGTACACATCCCGATGTACGCGACTATAGAGGGAATATCCGCGTATGTACGCGGTTATCGGGGAAAAAGCCGCGTATATCACTTTTCTTATGTTTTTAGGGATGGTCAAGGATACATCAAAAGACAAAAAGTGGTCCATAGGGGCTAATGAGTCTGCAGCGAGACAGGGGAAGGCCATACAATGTGTGATTCACCTAGTGTGGTGAAATCCGCTATAACAGAGGTATGGAAATGCATTGTGTCCATGAAAACAGGGTATGCGTACTACGTGTAATGCACAATTTCTTCTTCAAATGCTGAATTCAAATTTCCCTATATGAAGTCCTAACTATTACTCCAAAGCAAATCTAGATCTAGTGCAAGTACAATGCAAAATGCAAAATGCAATGCATGATGATAAGCAAAAATTTTTGGATTTTTTGAAAATAAAGAGATACAAAAAGCAAAAGAATGATTCTACCCACCCCAGACTTTGTAAGCACACATAAACAGCATTCCAGCAAAGCACTAAGGTAAAAGGACTCTAATGCACTAATCTCAAACAAAAAATCAAAGATGCCATGACAAGAACTTTCCTAAAAGAAAAAATTTAGGCTAAAAAAAACGTTTCTGGTCAGAAACAGAGGTATTAACAGACTCAAGTAGTGCCAAAGGAGACTCAGCAGCTAACAAAATTCACCCAGCAATCCACTATCTTCGTCAAAAAGGTAAAACCCAGGGTATACAAGACTGTGCGCAGTGAACCCGCGTGTATACGCGAAAATCCCAAGGGAAACCACATGTATACGCGACTGTAATTGACAAACCCGTGTACAGGAAGAAAAAGATGCACAAATTCAAGGTAACCAGATAGGCTGAGACTAAATTCACAACAATCAGGCTCTACCAGGCATACATGCCCCCATACCTGACACAGAAATAAGAGAGAGAGAGCAATTCAAATACATTGAATGCCAAGAAATCAACCCCCAAAGGACAATTACTAGGAAATCCCCAGCAGAGTCTCCAGTTCTGTTATGGAGAGAAATTCCTATGGCTTGGGGTACCACAATAGACAGCTAGACTCCAGAAATCAATCTTTCCCAATATGCAATAGAAATAAAATGTCTAACACTAAAGGATCGAACCTCGTACCTTATTCCAGACGGTTGAAGTAGATCCCTTTTGAGCTTTCCAATATTCAGCTTGAATTGTTATAACACGTCCTCAACAACCAGTAAACAATACAAGCATACTATATTTCATGGTGTTAGATCTATTCTAGCATATATAATCAATAATGTATAAGCATTTGACATATTCCAATGGATACAATATTCATTCAAATACACATTACTGGACAGGAAAAGATATTTCTATTAATATGAATTAGAGATTACAAGTGACAACCTCTGACGGCACAGCTGCGAACCGAAGAAACTGAATCCCCCACTTGGGCCTCCACCACCTCAATCCTCCATCACTTTGATAGCAAGCTTACTAGCAAGAGGAAAGCTTGGGAAGAACACAACAGTGCTCCAAGGGACAAAGGGATGCAAAATCGAGCATAAGTTATGGCAACAATGGACTATAGTTTCGTTACTCTCAATTCTCTCTTATGCCTTCAATGTCTCAATGGGTTCCTTATATAGCTTTTCAAAGGGATACTGAAAGGTCGAATCCATGCGATCTCAAGGCATATGGAAGGCCAGGAGTCATATGAGTCGGATCCAAGTCAAGGAACACTCCAAAAGGATTTGGATTATGTACACATCCCGATGTACGTGACTATAGAGGGAATATCCATGTATGTACGTGGTTATCGGGGAAAAATCCGCATATATCACTTTTCTTATGTTTTAGGCATGGTCAAGGATACATCAAAAGACAAAAAGTGGTCCATAGGGGCTAATGAGTCTGTAGCGGGACAGGGGAAGGCCATACAATGTGTGATTCACCTAGTGTGGTGAAATATGCTATAACAGAGGTATGCAAATGCATTGTGTCCATGAAAACAGGGTATGCGTACTACGTGTAATGCACAATTTCTTCTTCAAATGCTGAATGCAAATTTCCCTATATGAAGTCCTAACTATTACTCCAAAGCAAATCTAGATCTAGTGCAAGTACAATGCAAAATGCAAAATGAAATGCATGATGATAAGCAAATGTTTTTGGATTTTTTGAAAACAAAGAGATACAAAAGGCAAAAGAATGATTCTACCCACCCCAGACTCTGCAAGCACACATAAACAGCATTCCAGCAAAGCACTAAGGTAAAAGGACTCTAATGCACTAATCTAAAACAAAAAATCAAAGATGCCATGACAAGAACTTTCCTAAAAGAAAAAATTTAGGCTAAAAAAAACGTTTCTGGTCAGAAACAGAGGAATTAACAGACTCAGGCAGTGCCAAAGGAGACTCAGCAGCTAACAGAATTCACCCAGCAATCCACTATCTTCCACAAAAAGGTAAAAACCAGGGTATACGCGATTGTGCGCAGTGAACCCGCGTGTATACGTGAAAATATCAGGGGAAACTGCGTGTATATGCGACTGTAAGTGAAAAAACCGCGTACAGGAAGAAAAATATGCACAAATTCAAGGTAAATAGACAGGATGAGACTAAATTCACACCAATCAGGCTCTACCAGGAATACATGCCCCCATACCCGACACAGAAACAAGAGAGAGAGAGCAATTCAAATACATTGAATGCCAAGAAATCAACCCCCAAAGGACAATTACTAGGAACTCCCCAGCGGAGTCACCAATTCTGTTACGGAGAGAAAATCCTATGGCTTGGGGTACCACAACAGACAGCTAGACTCCAGAAATCAATCTTTCCCAATATGCAATAGAAATAAAATGTCTAACACTAAAGGATCGAACCTCGTACCTTATTCCAGACGGTTGAAGTAGATCCCCGTTGAGCTTTCCAATATTCAGCTTGAATTGTTATAACACGTCCTCAACAACCAGTAAACAATACAAGCATACTATATTTCATGGTGTTAGATATATTCTAGCATATATAATCAATAATGTATAAGCATTTGACATATTCCAATCGATACAATATTCATCCAAATACACATTACTGGACAGGAAAAGATATTTCTATTAATATGAATCAGAGATTACAAGTGACAACCTCTGACGGCACGTCTGTGAACCGGAGAAACTGAATCCCCCACTTGGGCCTCCACCACCTCAATCCTCCATCACTTCGATAGCAAGCTTACTAGCAAGAGGCAAGCTTGGGAAGAACACAACAGTGCTCCAAGGGACAAAGGGATGCAGACTCAAGCATAAGTTCTAGCAACAATGGACTATAGTTTCCTTATTCTCAATTCTCTCTTATGCTTTCAATGTCTCAATGGGTTCCTTATATAGCTTTTCAAAGGGATACTGAAAGGTCGAATCCGTGCGATCTCAAGGCATATGGAAGGCCAGGAGTCATATGAGTCAGATCCAAGTCAAGGAACGCTCCAAAAGGATTTGGATTATGTACACATCCCGATGTACGCGACTATAGAGGGAATATCCGCGTATGTACGCGGTTATCGGGGAAAAATCCACGTATATCACTTTTCTTATGTTTTTAGGGATGGTCAAGGATACATCAAAAGACAAAAAGTGGTCCATAGGGGCTAATGAGTCTGCAGCGGGACACGGGAAGGCCATACAATGTGTGATTCACCTAGTGTGGTGAAATCCGCTATAACACTATGAGCCACTTTATTCCACCTTAGATAGTCCTCCTTTTGTTTTAGAATAAAACAATGTAAATATATTCCATTGGATTTCCATGAACCATTTGTATGATGTAATGCCCTTATCTTATTAAATGATAATTCCATGATATAAAAATAATGCATATCTTTTTTTTGTAGGCTTTATGTTATGAACATGCCATGGAATAATTCACATACGGACAGGGAATAGAACTCTCGTACAGTCACGGAATGGATAGCAGTGTACCAAATAAAATACAGCCATAGTTAAACCAAGCACTCAGCAAAAGAACCCAGCACCCAACCAATAGAAGTCATCCATGCTTTAAGCTGGCTATCCAACTCGCTCATAGCCAAATAAATAGGCAGCGCATTCAGCTTACTGTCCAGCTTGTGACATAGTTCACCACTCAACTCATTAATTAAGCTACGCACTATTGATAATAAAATATCTGAGGCATTAAAAGTCCAAATGGATTTGTAACCCACCTGCACTCCACGCGTTTGTTTTTTGGATATTCTCATCAATTTAGAAGGCTCGTTGCCACGATGCCTTTGCTCACCACCACATCACTAGTGTGCACACTTGAATGAGGAATGAATTGCATTCTACAGACTTACCCCTATGTACTAATCACTACCCAACATGTTTCCATCATGTACACTGGAGAAGATCAATCCACGTGAAAGGAGGAGTAGGAAGACCACATCATGCCACATCCATGCCTAAAAAGAACCAGATGCACGTTGGAGGAGATCTGTTCACGCTGAAGAAGGAAGATGTTGTGTGTTGGAGTTTGATTTTTTATATGCCGTTATGATTTACTAAATTTAGAGATTAGTCGACAACTAAAGGGTCGACTTGCTCATCTCTGTAAGCAGCTATATATACCAGCCTCTTCCTGATATTTGAGTATCTAGTCCCTGGCGAATAGACTCTGTAAAAACTCTGTTCAAATTGAATAAAACTATATTTTCAACTATGTATGCATGTTTCAGTCTTCTAATGAAGTAATTCGTTGACTTTGACTAGCCTCTGATTGCTGAGAAGGGCCCCTCAACAACCGGAGGTTCTATTTGTACATATTCAACAGTTTCCTTTCTTTTTTGTAGATAAGTAATTTTGTTTTTATGTATATGTATTTAGTTTTCCTATAGATGATGTTTTGCTGTTAATAAACTGTAATTTTCCTGTGTTTTTATGTGATTTATGCATTCATAATTGATATGGCCAGCCATTTTCATTTCTGTTTATTTCATCTTTCAACCGTTCATTTGCACTATTCGTCGAGATTGCTTTCCAGCCTATTTTTCAGCATTTCATATTTCTGATCTAGATTTGTAAAATTTCTGTTTTAATTACTTTATGTCTGTATTTTGTTCTTGCTTATTATTGCATTGTATTTATGCTTTACATTCGTTGTTATAATTAGATCTTATACAAATCCCTTTTAATTCATTTCATATGGCGTTTCATTAACCAATGATAATTTCCAGGTTTTATAAGCGGCAACCTTATGAGAGTATGCTGTGAAGATATATATTTAATGTATGAAATAACCCATACATTGACTCAATTTGGATTTAGGGTGCATACATATGTTTCTTAAAAAACACATACATGTTAAAATGCATACATATAATTTTATATTTAGACAGTAAGATCTTTGAAGTATTTGGTTAACAAATTAAATTTGAATTTTTATTAGAAATTTATTTTATGAATTAGTTTGTAATTTGTAGTTTTTAATAATATCAAATTACTTGTTCATAATATAATATGATTATAAAGTAAGAATAACTTTATGTATTAAAAAAGTTAATAATAATTTAGATTATATGTTATAGAATTTAGTTTTTAGCTTGTAATTTGGACTTTTCTTTAGTTGATAAATTTTAATTGTTTAGAGTGTTTTGCAATTGTAATTAAATATATAATATTTAAATCGCAATATAGTTTGTGATATAGCTTTTAATTGGTAATTTAAGTTGTAACTTAATTTGTATTTTTTATATAATTTGTAGTGTGGGATTTGTTTTAAAATGCTTCATGAATTATAATTTTAAGTTTTCAAAGAATGTAACAAATCCAGATTTTAGTTTCATTTCTTCAAGCTATTGTGTTTCGGTGGGTACAGTAGACTAGGAACTAGTTCCAATTCAAGTTTAATAAGTTCATTTGTATTAGATGCATTAGTTTCATTTTGAAAGTTCTCATAGCTTAGTTTAATTTTCAAATTCATAGATTAGTTGTTGGTTAGATTGGATTTGTTAAACTAGTTTGCTTACATTAGTTTATGATTCCTCGCAAAGTATTTGTTTACACTTGGTCCTTAGATTAGTGTTTTAATTTGCTTTATATGATTGAATAAGTTCGATAACTAGAGTAGGATAGTTGGTTAGTTTTCTCTTTTGAAAATATAAAGTAGTTTTTCTCATAGAATATATAGATTAATTTCTCTTTTCACTTGTAGCATAATTTCCTGTTTTATAGTAATTAATTTCATATTTGCTTTGTTCAGTATTTGCTTTCATAGTTAATCGCATGGTTAAGAAGATTCTCATCCTTTCATAACCATATAGTTCATGCATTCATGGAATAGTTTAATTGATTTGTTACATGTTTTGAATAGTTAAATTTACTTTCATTAATTTGCTTTCAGACCAAGTGACTGTTTTCCTATATTAGTCGTTGCAATTTCATTTCCTAGAATAGATTAGCATAATGTTAGATTAGATTTGAATTCATAGTTAATTTTCACGTTCTTAGTTAGTTTTTAGATAGATTAAATTCTTGCATTTGAATTATGAAAATTATGCATGTAGTTTAAAATCATATAGTTGCATGATCAATACATTTGCATATCTAGTTAGATTAGATTAGTTCAAGCCTTCAATTCTGCAGATATTGTGTTTGCATATCATAAGCTCCCTTCCCAGGTTGACAATTTAAGTGTCGAATTAAATAGTGAATATTTTTCCCAACAACTATATCTGTTGATCATTCAGGTTTCGTGGGTTTCTAGCCTCTCTTTGCATGGTCTGAGCAGGTTGAGGAGGGTTAGGCCTCCTGAAATTTGGGTTCCTGATTTGGGGCTCATTCTGCTCCCAGTTATATGATCCATTTTCTATGGACAATTTATCCATAAGCTTCTCTATCGTCTTCAACATCATTTCAAACTTTACGTCATTAGTAGAAGCAACCAATATGGAGGGCCATATTCTCTGACTTTTCTCATCTCCATTTTATGTCTGATCTTCCTGCTCTCCATCATGTTAGCTTCCACCTCCAAGGAATCTTGAAACATTGCAAGAATGTTTTCTGACTTCCTTTCCCTCAATAGCAAAGAAAAATCACTATCAAAACCATCAGCATAATGTAAATTTGCAGCACCCACTAGTGGTTTGATGTCAGCAGGAATAGAATTATACGTTCTCATAAACCTGCTTGAAAATTCATGTACGAAATCAAAACCAGCATTCTTTAGGCCATTTTACTGGGAAAGGACTCGTAGGGGGCTTCTTTTATCGTCCCACCTTTCCAAGAATGCAGTCTGGAAAGCTGCGAACATGCAAATAGACCTAGTAGGAAAATATTTGAACCACTTCTTCACTTCCCTCGAGAGGCTCAATATGAAAAAACTCATCTTTATGTCGTCTTCATCTACCATATCTAGTTCAAAGAAGTATTCGAACCTATAAATGTGTTGTTTTGCTGTGAAATTTACTACCCCATCATAGAACGGGATTCTCTAGGAATAACCTTCAGGAAGGTCATGTAACGAAATAGGAAGATCTAGTGGAGCAAAATGGATGACCATTGGTTTGGAAGGGTTTGAGTCTAAAGGAGGGACTCGAAAGAGAGGGTGGCTTTGCACTAATAGGGGGCTACACGGTTGAAATTTTTGTAGCACAGGGTTTCTAGTCCTCAAAAGGTTTTTTCGAAGAGAGTCTAGCAGATACGCTTCCAACCTATCAAGGTTCACTGTGGTGTTCTTCAGATCTGACTCTGATTTAGATTTTGGTAGGGATATTTCAAACCAAGCTTCCTCTATAGAACCCTGGATGCTCTAAAATTCTTTAGGTAAGTGATCTTTTCCCTTATTCATAAACAGTTTATTGGGGTTATCCAAACTTGGAAATATTTTGGTGTTGGGATTACCTCTTGTATTCGGCCGTCGGGAAGCCATGATGTCTTTTGTATGCATTTCAGCCATGATGTGGATTCTCCAGGACAAATACACAACCTTATTTACTTGTAAGGGTCTTTGTTTTCCTGTGAAAACCTGTTATATTTTGAGTCTTTGTCATTCTTCGAAGGGATGATCTTCAATTTCGTACCTGGCAATGTCTCCAATTTGTTAGCACTCAAAATCGCACCCAAGGTTGTGGGAAAGAAGACCCTGAGGTAACGGTAGAACCACTTTAGGAAAGGGACCTAGATTCTCCAATTTCAGAGATGGATCTTTCACAAATGTATAACAAGGCCAGACATAATGTCACAAAATGAATATCAAATATTGGTGGTTGGAAACAAAATGAATATATATCGATTTATGGAGTAAAAAATCCTAAGAAAACAGAGCAGTTTCCATATGAAAATGCCTGTAGGATCAAGGTAGTGTCTCGATCACGGTCATGATGTTTGGGGACTGGTGGGAAAAGGAGAATGATGACAGTCTGGTACCATAGAGAACCGTAGGGATGAATTCCACATAAATTTTGGAAGAAGTTGTTTGGTGGATATCGAAGACAATGGCAGGCACATATGTGTATGCATTCCTAAGCATTATACATTGATTCTATGATATGAAGAAAAACATAATGTAAAAGATAACAAGAAGCACATGCACATAAGGAAAATAAAATCACAGACTGTAGAAACATACAAGAATTCCTGCATTCATCTAACCAACATTCGGCTATGTACTTGTATTAATTCAAAAAGTATTACAAACACAATAGTATTTCAAATTCAAAACCAACCAACCCATTCTCGTTCAATGAGGAGTATATTTAAAGTGTTTGGGCCCCCGAGACCAACCTCGAAACAGGGCCAAAATTAGTTACAAAATTGGAAACAAATTGTATCGTGGCATCCTCCCACGAGTGGCATAAAGCAGAAAATGATGCAGGTAAGGTCTCTACTAGACCCCAAGAGATGCTATGTCTTCAAAATATTGACTCTCATGATTACTTCACACCTGTACCTTTGGTCCTGGTTGATGTTAGAGCCCATCATCCTTGGTGTAACCTGTGTTTGGACTTACTATAGTTTTCGATCACCTTCCATTGGTTAGATGTTGGTATATCCGGATTTAGCATTTATTCTGCCAATACTATAAGTTCTAGGTTCTCCAAATAAGAAGGCGTTGGCAACCTTGTTCCCAAAAGTTTGAAATCAAATAATAAATCAAATTTCCTTGACAATTTTTTTTCACAGTCATTCCTAAAAGCGATTGTTGATCCATGTCCTCCAATTTCCTATGTTTTTTCCTGCACTTGACTAGTATGTCATAATACTCCTTTTGGGACGACATTGGTTTCTTTTCTTCCCAGAAGAAAGGGATCCCCCTTTAGAGAAAATGTTTAAACAATGCAGCAAATTCATCAGCTTGTTTGCACATGAAATTCTATTTTTCCTCCACCATTTTTAAATGGTATTGTTTGTGAACCGCTCTTCTAGCCCGTGTGATGACTGGGATCATATCTCGGATGTTTCCTCATTTTATGTCTTCATATCTCACATTGTTCAGGAAATTAATTATGCCTTCATCTCTGTTCAACAGACTTTTTTGCAGGTGTAACTTAGCTGTCTCGATGTGTTTTTTGGCCACTTGTATAGTTCTTTCTTTATCTTGGATGAAATCCAAGTCTGGACATTTTTTTTTCATCCATTATTATCATGTCTCAGATGAAGTGTTTCGCCCCTATATGAGCTCCGTAGCATAAAACTTGTTTTGTTAATTCACTTTTCTTAGCTTCCAATTCTTTCCAACACTCTTCTACCTTCTTCTTCAACCCTTCTTTGACATTAGCCATGTGTACCAAGTCTTGATTTTGTTTTCTTAGGCCTATGATTTCTATATATTTGAGACTTACCTGGGACATGGCATGGGAAAGTGAGTCTGCACCAGATATTTCAGATTATTGCACCGCAGGAGCTGGTTGTTCCTGAGTCTTTTCATTTAGTTCTTTTAACTCCCTTTCTGACTCAGCCTTCCTTGCTTCAAAGGATCATTTTTCTTCATCCCGGAGCACTGCATATTTCTTCCACTGTCCCTCCTCCCCTTGTTTCCTGAGTAGTTTTTCCTTACAATCGATCAACACAGTGTTTAGGGTCTCCTTCTCCTTTTCAATCTCACTCAATTCAACAGTTTGTATAAGCTGAGTAGATGGGGTTTCTATATTTTCCTTCAACAACTGGATCGTTCCTTTCTTGTCCTTTAGTATCCTTTGTGTGGAAATAACTTTATCTCCTGGGATGTTTTCCATAGATAGATATATCTAGAGCTTCCTGATCCGGGTCTGGTAAGCCTTATTTTCCACCCTCTCCTTTTGGACCATCTTATCAATGAACTGTTAATTTGGATATTTGTAAAGCATCTTGGAGCACGTCAGCATAGAGGAATTCACTTATCCCTCAACGCAAATTAATTATGTCATTTTTAGGGACTCTTTTTGGATCTACCTTTAACTCCACTACATTGTCTCCTATGATCATGGCTAAATTCAACGTGCCCTTCGTTGTGTCTCGGACCATCACCAAGGAGGTCTTTTGGCATGGAAATTTTTCCACCTCTTCACACAACTTTGATATTTCTTAAAATTCATTTTTACCATATTCTCTATATTTCTCCAGCATCTCATCTTTAGACATGTATTTACTTACTTCGTCTTTAGGAACACTACTGAATGCGTATTCTTTAATCATAAAGGATGGACCTTTAACTTTCACAATTTTATTTCTTTCCTTAGCCTTAGCACCCTGCATGAGTTCATCTGATTCTTTAATTTTCTACTTCTTGGGCATCCTAGCTGTCTCTCCTTCCCCTACATACATGGCCTCTAGCTATTCTCTTTTATTTTCTCTCTGAGATAGACTGGCTAAATGTATGATCTGTGTGGTTGCAGCTATAATGTAGGAGAGGTCTAGCTGAGGGGAACTCTCCATTGGTGCGGAGGAGGTCGAAACTTTTGACATATCTTCATCAAAATTAGTCTCTCTAGGGTACTTCATCTAGTTGGCCCTCGCCACCAAGCCTACCACTTCAATGTGTTTGAATGGATTTCTCTTATTTTCTTTCCTTCTATTGGAGATCATGTGATGAGGGTCATAGCCAATCGCGTCCTCCATTGCGAACCCTCTCTCTTTGAGAAAAATTTTGACCTTTGGCAAGTCTAATTTTCTTTTATCAGTAAAA
Source organism: Pseudotsuga menziesii (assembly GCA_001517045.1). NCBI lineage: Eukaryota > Viridiplantae > Streptophyta > Pinopsida > Pinales > Pinaceae > Pseudotsuga > Pseudotsuga menziesii. Next base: position 457,509 of record LPNX011130381.1, read on the forward strand.
GTTTCAAATACGCATGGAAACTTAATATATGCATGTTTCCTAAAGCTTATAAAATGTTCATTTTTGGTCATAAACCTTTTCCTGATTAACTCTAGTGCAAACATCCTCAACGTCAGATATGCTGGAAGGACATATGGTTGATGAGTAAACCCATAGACCCTAATCACTATATTATCTTCTAAGAGAAACCAATCCCTAGCTCTTCTTTCTGGGGATTATTGCGACATGCTTTTCATCTCGGGTAAGTCTCTCGGCAGCCTCTCTTGGAAGAGGACCTCATATACTAGAGCCATGAGGGAATTCATGAACTTGCAATAATCCCTATGCATGTCCTTCGTGATAACCATTTCTGGGAGCTGCAGGTCATCATCATTGAAGCTCAAAAACATATCCATAAGAAGAGACTGGAACTTGAAGGTTACAGATTGATGAAAATTACGCAACTGGGTATTTATACTTCTAGCTAAGAACTCATCAAATTACAAACATGCGAGTGGTGAATACTGACCCGATATTCCTAACATCGCTTCACTTGAACTGAGGGTAGATATCAGGCTCAATAAAGGTTTAGTTACAAACTAGTTCAGGTCCATACCTAAGAACTGGCTCACTAGGGTTATCACAGACTGGTTCTTTTCATTAAACAGGTCGAAATCAATGGGGAATGGAGGGTCTGACAACTAAATATTCGGCTTCAAACAGGCCTCGAGGAAAGCGTCTTTCTGTTCATCCAAAGACCCCTAAAAGAAACGAAGTATATCTTCTTCATTATATTCATTGGACATCTGGGTAAACTTGGAAGGGATTAATAGAGTGTTTTAGATATTGAGGAAATTAATGGGACACATATTCCTAGACCTAGATGTGTCCATAATCATACCTTCGAATGGGGAGTAATTTCTCATGCACCAGCTTATGTATTCGGGAAAGCTACGATTTTTCTCAACAAAAAAATAAAAGAAAAAGGAACTAAAAACCCCATGAGTTTTGATTCCCTGTGCTTGGAGAGATTTTAAATTAGCTTGAGTAGCTTCTATACTATCATTTAGTATGATAGTATCGAAGACCTCAATGTATTTATCTATTAGGGCTTCCTCAGCTTCATGAAAGGTGAGGTTTCAAGTTTCGGAATCCTCCATTTTAGCCATGAGAAAACAACTTAATATAGAAAAGAGGTACCAAGGTGGTTTACATCTTGTTTCAGAGGCTTGTCCAAGGTAGCGTGGTCTGCATAGTCTGAAGCCCTTCCTTCCTGATGCTGCAAAAGGATAGACAGTTTGGATCCACGTGTTGACTTGTATACTATTTTACTTTCTTATCTGACCATGCATCTTTCCCATCGGATGCAATCCTGGCCATAGATCTAGGACCCAAAATCTAGGGCTACGTGCTCCCTGTCATCATATTTTTGTATGATCACATTTTACTTTCTCAATCCTTGTGCACTTTCGATACGTGAGATTTAAACTCCACTGTTGATCGCAAACCTTCCTACCATCTCACCATCTGATGTGGAGAGCTTTATCGGGTTTCACCCTTTCCAGCCAATATTTCCTTTCAAGCACTTGCGGTTGGCGGAATAGCCCTTCACTGTAGATTTTCCTTCATGTTGATCTCCACCGTTGAACATATCTCCCCTTTAATTCATTTCATGAGCTTTGGATCACTATCTCCCCAGTGCACTTTAGATCATAGGAATCCATCGGCACCATCGATCTAATACCTTCATGATCCCAACCGTTGCAAATCGTTGTGTTTTAACTCATTTCTCTGATTTGGAAGGGAGCTCTTTGATGTGCACTTTGAACTCACGAAATTTCTCTCCACCATTGACATGCATCAATTTCTCATCGTGATCGTTGAAAACGTTTCCATCTTTATCGCTCTATCTGACGGGTTTTATTCCTCTCCTCCTATAAGGCCAATCACGAGTGGGATTATGTACAACTCTGATCCCTAGGTTCTCTCCCACTCGATGGATCATGACTAGTGCCAGTCCCTTTGTCTTCATAAACCCCCTGCTTCTCTTTTATATATTTTCCTTTTCCTTCAGAGACCATTACCGCTCTATCGAGGATTCTGATCATGAAAATTTTGTAGGCCTCGCTTCCTCCCTTATGGGTCAGAAACCTTCCTTTCTATTTAGCACAAATCAGGTGCTAACAGGTGCCACATCAAATCTAAAGGAGTCATGGAAACAAATCAACAAGGTGGATCCATCCTCAACAATCGATCATAGCCACAAAAATACAAGGTGGATCTATGTCTCAACAAAATGTCATATGAAGTGTGACAAGGTCTTGTGCAATTCAGGTAATAGCAAAAAATGGCGATGCTACTCCTGGCCCAAGGTATTCAATCCAAAGTTCCCAAAAAAGGTAAAAATCATAACCATGTGAATAAAGGAGCTAAAGTTGAACATGGAGGAAACTGTTTGATTACCGGTCAATAATGAGAACCATTATAAAATGCAAGGGAACCCACCATTAATGAAAATGGTCCTCAAGGTACCTAGTACATTCTAACAAGTGTGAATATGAGGACTTGAAGTCGAACACTTGAAGAATCCATTGAGTAGGAGATAGTAAGGTATTCCCACTACCCAATAGTGAGGGAAATTCCCACTGATGACTGTAATCCCCAAGGTACTGTCATAAAACTCTACATCTCATTCCCAGAGCGGGAGGTGTTGTAGTCGATAGGAAGAGATATGTTGGAAGGAAGGCATTAAGACATCCTCCATCATCCAACATGAGGTAAGTCAAAGACTAATTGGATCTAGAATTGGTACAGAATTTTGTTACAAGGCTCGTCGAAGACATGATCTAATGAACCGATACCAGGGAAATGGCTAAAACAAAATCTCAAGGAAACTGCAGAATGGTTGACAAAGGTTTTAATCCTTGAACATTGAGCATGACACAAAAGTGATGTAGGAATATTTTAATACAAAAGGACCAACGAAGCCAATCTGCAATGTAGGAGACATTGACAAATTCCCCATATAATTAGAAAAGAGACCAACTAGAGGAGCAAAAATTATGAATCGGGATAAATTAAAAAACTGAGACCCAACTATAGATAGACTCAAAACTGGTGCTTTGTTAAAGGAGACAAGACTTTCTTCCGTGATGTAAAATACATGTGAATGGAATTCCCCTTCCCTCTTTCTTGTAAAGGTTTAACAAGTCCAAGAAATAAAACTTGGGACTTTCTTCATTTTTGGAAAGCTCAAAGAAGTGACAAAATAATGCTTGATAAAGCACTGATTCATGCATTTTATGAGCCCGAATTAGTGAATGCTCAATGGTATTTTCATAGTTTTGAGAGTCTGAAAACTCCAAAGTAGACTCTAGAGGGGTGTTTTTTCGTAAAATTTAGTGTCATGAGGCCGAAAAAGTATAAAACAATCCACATAAGAACTCTCTTAGCTCCCGAAGGACTAAGGTATACCTTTTCCGTACTTATTTGATAAGGTCCAAAAAAAGGGGTAAACTATCACCAAACCGATGCACCTTCAGAAGTTACATGTAGCCTAAGTTTAACGAGTGTGAAGGAAGGCAATATCACTAGAAAAGATCCATTTGATTACAATAAATGGGGCTTACAACAATAAAATCGATGCTTTGTTCCTTAGCTTTTAGAGAGCATGACAAAGACATAAAGTACACTTGGAATATTTTTCATATTTAGGTCCAGAGCATGAAAAAGAGAAAACTAAGCTCAACAAGGATCCTTTTCCATAATTTTAGTCCTTCAAGTCCAGAAAAGAGATAAACCTATGCTTGAATATAATTTTCTCAATTTTGAAGAAAAGAGAGTATTCATTTTTACTAAGTAATCCACAAGACTAGAAAAAGGGTTAAACTTATACCTATGAGGATGATTATTCAATTTACCTTAACGATTCTAAACAAACAAGTTAACTCGACAATCTAGTCAATTTTAAAGAGTTAGACTATGGCTTAAAGGTAACTCCATATATTTGCTATGAAGTTTTAACAAGTCCGGAAAAGTCAACTCGTTTCCTCCTTACTATTTTTAATGAGCTCAAAGGAGAGAAGAAAGAATTCTCTAAATGTGAGGAGATGAGTGTCAGAGGTAGGAGAAACTAGTTCCAAGAACAAGGAACAAACCTATGCATAATGCAAGGAACATGAGCAAGATAAAAACATGCAAGGATCGTATCCTCAAGGAAAATGGTGTCAAGTTGAAAAGGAAAAATGGTACAAGGCTGAGCAATGATGAAAGCAAAGATGAGGGCTTATACAATGAGCTAAAATAATTGAATCTAGCATCAGGCTCATAAGCACAAGTAGGGTACATTCAAATACAGTTACAGCTTGAACAACAAGGGGAGGTCAGTAGACAGTTGTGCATCCAACTACAAATCCTGTTGCCAAGAAACAACAACATCTGAAAAACATTCAGAATAAAATATTTGATGCAGGTCACTTCGGCAGAAACACATGTGACTTTGCTATCTTCTACAAAAGGTGTAGTCAAGGAAGAATCAATGAAAGAGGACTCTATAGTGCGAAGCTATGAGGATTTATGATCAATAAGATAAACCTTAGAAGAAAATAAAGAATAAACAAGGTAGATAGAGTCTATAGGAACAAACTCAGTATCACAAGAGTTGAAAAATTCATAAGAAAAATCAAACTCATCAGGATCAATGACTTGATGTTCGAAGGGAGAGTTCAAAAACTCAGAAATACCAACATAAGAAGACCTTTCCATGGGAATATATGTCTTACTAAGAAAATCAGGGTTAGACTTAGTCATAACTGAACCAACATCCAAAAGAAGGTCAGACTGTATCAAATACTCTAGGAAGACTTCATTAGGAGGAAGTAAACTATCCCAGATAGAACACATATCTGAACTTTCGAATGGATTGACAGAGTGGAGAGAAGGATCCACAGTCTGTATAGGATGACTCACCTGGTCAACTGTTTAGACCAAGTCTCGATATGGTAAGCATGAAATAGAGGCTTCTTCTTAGTAGCAATTGAATGCAAAGGATATGAGACCACATAGCTCACCTATGGTGGTGTAGTGTCTATAGAAATAATGGGAATCAATAAAGGAAAGACTTGGTCTCTGGTTGGGTAAGGAGATGGATCAAGAAAATCCAACTGATTGATAGTGACAATTTCTTCACCATTATTAAAGTGCATCACATGAAAGAATGTTGACTCCACAACTTGCATGGAATAGACATAATCATTCCCAAGGACATTATTTAAGACCAAGGGCTATTCTATAACCATGAAGTCAACTAAGAAGGTCTTCTGTTGACGGGCATATGTGACTATGCATGTAACGGAAGAAAACAACCCAGACCGAGATCCTTAAAGCAGGCTCCAAGCTATTTGGGATGGTTGTTCCCGACAGGTTTAAAGGCTCTGTTAGCCTGAAAGTCTATGAATAAAACTAAGCTACTGTTCTGGTTAATTAAATCTACAAAATACCTACGTATGTACAAATTAAACTAGTTAATCTGATTACTAATAAATTAATAATATTACTAAATTAATCTATGAATTAAATCTACTCAATCAATTTAACTTATAATATAATAATAAAAAATTAATCAAATATTTACATGTTAAATGAATTACAAAAATGCATTATAAACATATATACATTACTCATGAAAGCAGAAAATGACTTGACATTGATGTAAATACAATGATCTAGTTCAAAATATTTTCAAAAATTGAAGGAAAGCTACTATTAATCTATTCTAAACAATCCTATCCCGATCGGGAGTGAGGTGAAATATTAAACTGGAATCGAAATTGCTAAAAATTTTACTGTGTTACAATCCTGATCATATTCAAAAGAAATTCCAAATTGAACAAGATCACGCAATAAACATATATACCACATAGATATATTGATGATAATACCAAATTAACAACATGGTATAATAGCAAATCTAAACCAGCATAAGTCGATAGATTATAGATGATATATTTGCACAGTTCATTAAAAGAGTCACGACAAACATAAATATTGCAGAAAAGAATGATAAGATCAATAGATATTATAAATACATTTGCATAGCAAAAATACTGTAAATGTATATGTAAATATCACCAGTAAAAGAATACTATAGCAGCTGACAAGAAACTGTCTGAAGTCACAATAAAAATCATAGTGATCTTATCTCCTTCTTTCCCAAACTATCGATCCTGGTTGAGAAAAAGGAATAGCTCCAACCTCTCAGCAATCATGCATTTTGATCTTCTTGAAGAAATAATTCCTCAAACAGGGCAATCCTTCCTTCCCTCCCCCCTCGTCAGTCGAATCACTGCTTCTTATATAAGAGATGAGAATTTGTTTAACTCCATGGTCTCAGGCACCAAATCTTCTTCAATTGATTTCATATCCTTTAACATTCTGGTAACTCTTTCTCCTGCAACGAAATCGGTGGCGACAAGCATGGAGTTCATATTCACTGCTTCGGTAAGTAACCTTACTTATGCAGAATCCCTTTTCAACTCGGGATCTCTGGAAAGACAGTTCGACACCGCAAAGGCTTGGAATTTTCATCGTCATTTCGTGATTGGTGGCGTTTTATGAATGGAGCAGTTGGAATCTTTAATACATGGATCAAACCGTCTCTTCTCTGGCTTATTCATCGCATTCTTATGAAGGAGATACTCGGTAAACCTCGTAGCGGGTAAATTCCATGTCAACCAATTGATTGTATTAACCCCCGTCCTGAGCTTAAAACATCCAACCTGCATATAAAATTATGTAAATGAGCATCCGCTATAAATAAAATGATAGTTAAATAATGAAAGAATAAATTCAAATGGTAAAATAATAAAGAGACTTCCCTTCAAATAGCAGTTTATTCAACCAATTTTCCAAACAAATTAACATTCTTGGAATCTTCGCACTTGAAGCAACTGAAAAGTAACAAAACCCATTTTTCTACTGTAACGGCCTCATGGAATCTGGAAATAAATATTTGCTACTGTGATTAAATCCATAATCGTCAACTCAGATCCTTCTCGCCACGGTGTCCACAATTCCAGAATTTAAGCAGTCATTTCTTCGCTCTCCCAGAAACCATACTCTAAAAATAGTTGTGATAATAAATCCATCCATGAGCTGGGTAGTCGAATCGCTATTTTAAAAAAAATCTCTCCGCGATCTCGTACAGCTCAGCAGATTTGGGCAATGATCTCGCATGTAATCAGTATTATTTCTTCCCTTTCGGTGAATCTACCTCGTTGATAGATTATCATTATTTCGACAATCTCTCACAAACTATATGATATCTGATACAAATATTCTTTGTGATCGCCGTGAGGTTGATCATATAACAAAGGAGCGTGACTGCCGATCCAGCTGTGTTGGTGTTTTCAAACTCTCAACAAAAGTCCTTTATAAAGTTTACGTTGATTCCTGGTTTGAGATAATGGTATTTTTGCAAATATGATAGAATTAGAATAAAGTGTCAATTATACCTAATATTCTAGGTAATTATTAGAAAGATCAAAGAACTTTATTTATACATTATATTTATACAAAATAATTAAAAGGTTTATTTATTTTGTATAAATAATAAAAAATAAAGTCTATTAATTAAAAAAAAATACTTATTTGATCTTTATTTATTCAACACTTTTAATAATGTAGCAAAAATAATAGGATAGGCTTAGTAATATATCTTTCAAACTCTTAACTTGAATGCATGGTTTTATCCTCCAATATCCATTGTTTCATGAACCAAAATTACCAAGTTGAATAATTGAATCAAAATTATCCATTTATAAGGTGCCAAAAATACAATAATCAGCCTTCCAATTTCAAAACCTTATCAATGTTTACGATAATAAAATCAAACGATAAATATTTGGATAAGATTTCAAGATTAGGTTATGACAAATCCCTTGATTTTCAATGCAAATCCACTCAAAATAATAATTTCAAAGTAGTGATTTTGTCAACTAATCCATAGTTCGCAAAGGTTTTCTTTAAAAAACATTGAATTTCATGTTCCAGTAGCTTCTGGAATGTCACCATTTCAGTAGCTGTCAATTCTTTAGATTTGCTATATGAAATTTAAACATTTCATCAAAATAAAATACAATTTTATTTGATGAAATAATGTTTTTTAAAGGCTGTTGAGCAGGGGCACAACAGATAACGACTGACAGGGCGAAACAGTTATCTCTGCAAAAACATGAAAACTGACTTGTGTATGTTGCAAGATAAGAAAATTTTTATTTAACTCAGATTAGCATTTTTCTGAAGATAAAATAACTGTGCCTTGTAATAAGACTAGATTTCAAACTAATACCAAATTCAATTCTTTTGTCATTATCCAGAGATTACCTTCAAAAATGATACGAATTTTAAGTTTTTTCAGAAAACATAAGACTCCAAAAGAAATTAGTTCTGGGAAAAACAACGCAATTTTGAGATTTGACCAGTTTTTTAAGATATGATCCCAATACTACAGTCATGACCCTCCCTGGAAGCGTCCATAGCCTCTAAAGGGTTGACTTTTAACCATACATCCTACCGTTCTAGTCCCAATATAAGATAAAAGATGAATATTTAGAACTTCTCAATTTATTAATGGGTAAGTTGCATTGGAACCTCTTCACGAGTGTGGGATGACCTTGGATTCTTATAGATTTTTTCATATATAACAATTTATGATTTGGAATCCAAGTATGCCACAGACGGAGCCCTCCTACCCGCAGGCGTCCATAGCCTCGAAAGGGTACGTCTTTTAACCCATTCTACCCAACGGCTTATATCCCAAGCTAATAAGTTTAAAGAAGGTTTCATACTCAGCATTTAAGTGCTCATCCACAAGAGATTTGCATGTTTATAATGGGGGAACGTAATAGGAAACTCTTTACGAGTAAGATAGCATAAATGATCTATAGATAACTGATTTTATTATTAAATTGCAACTACTTTCCCATAACTGATTTCTAAATAAGTAATATAATTCCTAGTAATAGTGACTTTGATATCCATTAAATCCAACAATTTGAGGATAATGATAAAAGAAACGAAATACAGTGAAATTTTTCGTCTAGTAGTTTTGTTTACAACAGTTCAATTTATTTTTCTTTTATTTCTGAGATAAGAACAGATTTCTAAAAGTCTAGCTTTCTTCATGTTTTATATAATCAGATTCCAATTTTATGACAGAAAAACATTCCCAGATCTGAATCATTTCTCCTGGTTCTGAAAAATCAAAAGGAGAACAAAAACCAAAAGAAAAAGCAAAATAATATATACATGAGTTTTATTTGAGCAAATCACAAAAACGAAAGATTTCAAAGTCTACAAGAAAACTCTTAGCAAAGAAAATGAAATTTTAAAATAAATTATACACACATAACACATGAGTTAAATCAAGATCTCATCAAATGGAAAATGGGTTTAACAACCTATGACTGATTACCAACAAAGAAAATGAGAGATTAAAATAGATTAACATGTTTTAAAGTTTTTTATCCCTATTTTTTTTTTAAATCTTTCAATTAAGTCAAAGTTGTTTTTTAATAATTGATGGGATGTTAATCTAATGTGTTTTATTCAGAAATAAAAGTAAAAAAATAAATCCTAATGAGTATGCAGCTACAAAAGGATGAAAGGTTCTTTCTTTTAATGAAAAGATTAAAAAAAAAACGAGAGGAAGTAAAGAACTGCTTCCCTGATAATGATGTCATCATCTCATTCTTAAAATGATGTTGTCGCAACTCCATATATCTGCATTTAGTCAAATGTAAACAAACATAAATCATTCTAAATTATAAACCTAACCTAAACTAATAAAATAAAATATATACAAACTAAGTAAATGAAATTTTCCAATGAAGCCATTCGCGTAGCTTGAAACCTGCCAGAGAAAACAAGTCAAATATGAGTATTGGAAATTGGAATAATTCAAAATGAAGAAAAGAAACTAAATCAAACTTTGTATGTACAAAGCATAAACGATGACACAAAAACCTTTTAATAAATGATTCCTCCCACCATGCATAAATCGGATCATAAAAATCAAGTCGGAAGAAGATAGATTTCTCATGAGAATCATGACTAAAAAGAATCTTATCAGAAGTATGATTCAAAATTCGTGAAAAAGTATCAATAAAAGATGTATCCTTTAACACAATATCATCATGACTAAATTCAAAAAGAACAAAATTACATTTGGTTATTATTTGGAAATCAAATACGTCATTGTGTCTTTTAACGTGAAGATTAAAATTGATGACATTATCTTCAGATATGATTATCCTGTTGCAATGAAGAAAATTAATGTTCAATACATCATGAATAAATTGTGCATCCCTTTCAATATTACAGATTGAATCATAATCCTTACTGACAAAAGATAAAATGGATGAACATGCATGAGTCTGATGAGACACGATAGTAGAAAAATTATGATCTTCTTCATGACAAATTTGAAATAAATCAGAATGGATCTCAAAATATCCTTCATCTTCAAAAAATGTATTCCCTTGTATCCTATCAAAATCTGACCATAATGAAGTATTCCTTAGAAAATCATTAACATGTAAATGTAGTCTATGATCAGCAAAAACATCAGGATACAAAGAGTAGTAAGAGTCAGAGTAAAAAAAGGTAAATGCTTCTCTATTGATATGATTTGTTTCATTGACTGCTTTAACAGAAGAATCATTAGCAAAACTCTGATCTAATGAATTTTGTGAAGAAATGAAAGGAACTAAGTCATCATGAAACGAAGATGATGAAATTATATCATCACTAGCACATTCAGTTGAAGAATCAAGAATTTTTAGTTTATCTTCCATTGTCTTGTGAACAACAAGAGTTTCAAAATTATCACTTAATGTAAAAGTTGAATCATTATCTTTATTCTCTTATTCTTGAAATTGCTTATCAGAAGATTCTGTGATTTGTTCATTTTCAACAATTTCATTTTCAACAGTGGAATTAGTAAAAATAGATTCTAAATCATTTTCAACTGATGAACTAACATGCATGCTATCTATTGCAGATTTTTTATTCTTTTCCAAATCATGAAAATCAGAGAGAGAGATAAGATAGAGAAACCAATCTGTTTTATCATTTTCGGAAGACTGGTGTCTTTCATGAAACCTGCAACATATTAACATGAATCTGGAAAAGAAATCATCGAGAGATTCATCTTTATGTCTATGAATATTTTCTAACTCAAGGCCAAGTTTCCTGTAATTATAATCCTCATGAGCATTAAGAAATAGCTTCGTGAAATGTTCCCATGAATGAATGGATTTTGCTGGAAAAAACTTAAACCAAATCAGAATTCTTCCTGTGAAAGTAGCTGCAAAAAGTCTGCATTTATCAACCTCATCAAATAGATCTATGCAAACACAAAAAGAATTAAATACCAAAAGTTGATGAGAGGCAGAAATCTTACCTTCTCCATTGAAGCTCAGTCTTCGCAAGAAATTAGACATCTCTGGAGAAAAACTTTCGCCAGATGTATGAAAGCTAAAAGCATGATCTGAATCAATGATATCAGCCATTTCATAGCAAAAATAAAAAAATAAATGAAATAAAAAATCAAACAACTCAAAATGGCCTTCTTGCTGATCAGGCCCTCCTTCTAGCGCCATTATTCACGGCCATATGTGACTATGCACGTAACGGGGGAAAACAACCCAGACTGAGATCCTTAAAGCAGGCTCCAAGCTGTTTGGGATGGCTGTTCCCGACAGGTTTAAAGGCTCTGTTAGCCTCAAAGTCTATGAATAAAACTAAGCTACTGTTCTGGTTAATTAAATCTACAAAATACCTATGTATGTACAAATTAAACTAGTTAATCTGATTACTAATAAATTAATAATATTACTAAATTAATCTATGAATTAAATCTACTCAATCAATTTAACTTATAATATAATAATAAAAAATTAATCAAATATTTACATGTTAAATGAATTACAAAAATGCATTATAAACATATATACATTACTCATGAAAGCAAAAAATGACTTGACATTGATGTAAATACAACGATCTGGTTCAAAAGATTTTCAAAAATTGAAGGAAAGCTACTATTAATCTATTCTAAACAATCCTATCCCGATCGGGAGTGAGGTGAAATATTAAACTGGAATCGAAATTGCTAAAAATTTTACTGTGTTACAATCCTGATCATATTCAAAAGAAATTCCAAATTGAACAAGATCACGCAATAAACATATATACCACATAGATATATTGATGATAATACCAAATTAACAACATGGTATAATAGCAAATCTAAACCAGCATAAGTCGATAGATTATAGATGATATATTTGCACAGTTCATTAAAAGAATCACGACAAACATAAATATTGCAGAAAAGAATGATAAGATCAATAGATATTATAAATACATTCGCATAGCAAAAAATACTGTAAATGTATATGTAAATATCACCAGTAAAAGAATACTGTAGCAGCTGACAAGAAACTATCTGAAGTCACAATAAAAATCACAGTGATCTTATCTCCTTCTTTCCCAAACTATCGATCTTGGCTGAGAAAAAAGAATAGCTCCAACCTCTCAGCAATCATGCATTTTGATCTTCTTGAAGAAATAATTCCTCAAACAGGGAAATCCTTCCTTCCCTCCCCCCTCGTCAGTCGAATCACTGCTTCTTATATAAGAGATGAGAATTTGTTTAACTCCATGGTCTCAGGCACCGAATCTTCTTCAATATTTCATATCCTTTTACGTTCTGGTAACTCTTTCTCCTGCAACGAAATCGGTGGCGACGAGCATGGAGTTCATATTCACTGCTTCGATAAGTAACCTTACTTATGCAGAATCCCTTTTCAACTCGGGATATCTGGAAAGACAGTTCGATACCACAAAGGCTTGGCATTTTCATTGTCATTTCACGATTGGTGGCGTTTTATGAATGGAGAAATTGGAATCTTTAATACCTAGATCAAACCGTCTCTTCTCTGGCTTATTCATCACATTCTTATGAAGGAGATACTCGGTAAACCTCGTAGCGGGTAAATTCCATGTCAACCAATTGATTGTTTTAACCCCCTTCGTGAGCTTAAAACATCCAACCTGCATATAAAATTATGTAAATGAGCATCCGCTATAAATAAAATGATAGTTAAATAATGAAAGAATAAATTCAAATGGTAAAATAATAAAGAGACTTCCCTTCAAATAGCAGGTTATTCAACCAATTTTCCAAACAAATTAACATTCTTGGAATCTTCGCACTTGAAGCAACTGAAAAGTAACAAAACCCCTTTTTCTACTGTAACGACCTCATGGAATCTGGAAATAAATATCTGCTACTGTGATTAAATCCATAATCGTCAACTCAGATCCTTCTCGCCATGGTGTCCACAATTCCAGAATTTAAGCAGTCATTTCTTCGCTCTGCCAAAAACCATACTCTAAAAATAGCTGTGATAATAAATCCATCCATGAGCTGGGCAGTCGAATCGCTATTTTACTAACAAATCTCTCTACGATCTTGTATAGCTCAGCAGATTTAGGCAATGATCTCACACGTAATCAGTATTATTTCTTCCCTTCCGGCGAATATACCTCATTGATAGATTATCATTATTTCGACAATCACTCATGAACTATATGATTGCGGCGAGAGGCGCTCTACAGCCCAGTATGGGGGAGATCTTGTCACGTGATGTAACGTTACTAACATGTCGGCAAAAAATAATAGTGAAAGTGAATATTATGGGGGAGATCTTGTCACGTGATGTAACGTTACTAACATGTCGGCAAAAAATAATAGTGAAAGTGAATATTATGGGGGAGATCTTGTAACGTGATGTAACGTTACTAACATGTCGGCAAAATATAATTGTGAAAGTGAATATTATGGGAGAGATCTTGTAACATGATGTAAAATTTGCCATATTGAATAACTAATGTAAAATTTGCCATATTGAATAACTAATGTAAAAAAAAAGTTGTAAATATTTTGTCGGCCTAATAATAAGGTCATAACGTTTCATTTGAAATACACTCCCTATATTAATACAAACAAAAAATATATTATATAAAAAAAAAAATTATTCTCAAGGAGCTATTAGAGACGAAGATTCTGATCATTATTCTCAAGGACCTATTAGAGACGAAGATTCTGATCAAGCAGCTATTCCAGACCAGGAATTTGATCGCTTTAACAAGGTGAACATTGCATAATTTTAATTCTTCATTTCAAATAACATGAATTTTTTTATAGTGAACATTGTTTTTTTTTTTCAAAAATCTCTGAACCATGTCACAAAAATATGCCTGTACCTCCTCCCAGCTCCAGCTCCACTGGCGGCAGCAGCCTCCCCTCCTCGGCAACTCCAGCTCCACTAGAAACCCCTTCCCCTCCGCGTCCTCCCCTGCCTCCTGCACATGCCTTAAGATTATGCCCAATTCTCATAAGTTTCAGTTCCTTAGGATAATTTTCATGCCTGCATATCCAAACTGCAGCGATATCATCGCTACATAGGGATTTGATTTCTCAATCATCTTCTCCATTGATAATCAAATTAATCAGATTTGCAAAACCTTCTAAAAACACCCTTCCCTATCCTATCAACAACTGCGAAGGCAGAGTAAGGACCGGAGTTTCTGCTCTCCTCCTCTTTGCAGTGCAAGTAATTTAATTAACTTTTAGGACATGGAGATTTCATAATATTCCATTTTGTCTGCACTGCACTCATATTTATAGATGAACAAACCCAAATGGATTTAATATACCCATACAAAGTGCTGATATAACAAATAGCACTAACTACAGCCAGGATTAAGAAATCGTTGCGTATCATATTTGATTTTCTGCGTAATGACACACCTCTATTTTTTAAATAATAAAGCAGTGGAGTGGATGATGAGTCGGTAAAGTAAATATGTGAACAAAGCAAAACGAAGATATATGCATAACGACGTGTAGAGCATAAATGTTTAGAAGGCTGCAGAGATAAAGTCGAGTGGGTTGGGAAGAAGGGACGCGGAAAATAGGGAAAGTGAAAAACGAGGTGGCTTTCCACACACACTCAAAGTTGTGGAGATAAATGCTTTCCACACGCACTCTAAGAGACACAATTTCATCGAGTGACAAAGACATCCAAAGAAAAGAACTTAACATGCTTATCATAGTGAGGCCACAGAGATCATCTTAACATGCTTTTCATACTGAACTCATATCCATTAACAAAGACTTGCACGACTTCGAATTATAGGTCGTCCAATCATTATAAATAAATAAAATGGATCTTTATTTATCATGATGCCTAAATTTTGATATTAAAAATATTAAAATTAATATGAATTAATTTAAAAATATATTAATATTTTTATTTAATATTAATTAATAATTACATTTAATATTTAAATTTAACATAAGCTAATATTAAATTTAATATAAATTAGTATTTAAATTTAATATAAATTAATATTAAGTTTAGGTATATATAAAAAATCTTTGCCATGCACTATAGGAATTACCTGTGGTATATTGGTGAGGGTGTTGGGATAATGGGTGTGGGGTGCAAGGTTCAATCCTCCTCGATCACATTTTTGTTTTACAAAATATTAAATTTCGGTATGTCATGGGTATATATAAAAAATCTTTGCCATGCATAATGGGAACTACCTGTGTATATTGGTGAGGGTGTTGGGATAATGGGTGTGAGGTGCAAGGTTCAATCCTCTTAGATCAACTTTTTGTCCTAAAAAATATTAAATTTAGGTATGTTACAGGTATATATAAACAATCTTTGCCATGCATAATAAGAATCAAATCATATGTGGATCTTAAATAAAAAGATGTGTCTTTTGGTTTGAATCAAATAAATGGATACCTATGAAGAGGTTTGCACCTCGAGAGATTTGATCCATCTCGGCGCTTGATAGAGCCTAGGATTTGGATCTACGCTGGTATCTGATACAAATATTCTTTGGGATCGCCGTGAGGTTGATCATATAACAAAGCAGCGGGACTGCGGATCCAGCTATGTTGGTGTTTTCAAACTCTCGACAAAATTCCTTTATAAAGTTTACGTTGATTCCTGGTTTGAGATAATGGTATTTTTGCAAATATGATAGAATTAGAATAAAGTGTCAATTATACCTAATATTCTAGGTAAATATTAAAAAGATCAAAGAACTTTATTTATACATTATATTTATACAAAATAATTAAAAGGTTTATTTATTTTGTATAAATAATAAAAAATAAAGTCTATTAATTAAAAAAAATACTTATTTGATCTTTATTTATTCAACACTTTTAATAATGTAGCAAAAATAATAGGATAGGCTTAGTAATATAGCTTTCAAAATCTTAACTTGAATGCATGGTTTTATCCTCCAATATCCATTGTTTCATGAACCAAAATTACCAAGTTGAATAATAGAATCAAAATTATCCATTTATAAGGTGCCAAAAATACAATAATCAGCCTTCCAATTTCAAAACCTTATCAATGTTTACGATAACAAAATCACATAATAAAATCAAACGATAAATATTTGGATAAGATTTCAAGATTAGGTTATGACAAATCCCTTGATTTTCAATGCAAATCCACTCAAAATAATAATTTCAAAGTAGTGATTTTGTTAACTAATCCATAATTCGCAAAGGTTTTCTTTAAAAAACATTGAATTTCATGTTCCAGTAGCTTCTGGAATGTCACCATTTCAGTAGCTGTCAATTCTTTAGATTTGCTATATGAAATTCAAACATTTCATTAAAATAAAATACAATTTTATTTGATGAAATAATGTTTTTTAAAGGCTGTTGAGCAGGGGCACAACATCTTCCCACCCAAAGTAATAGGTGTTTGAGCAAGAATTATGAAGGCTATACTAGTTCTTCTATCAAATGCCAGTAACTAACTAGCAGATGACACAAGGCTGAGAGATCACATGCCTCACCAAACAAGAGCAGACAAGATACTAACAGAGGCTCCTTCATCAACAATACAATGAGCAATCATGTATTGTTGAACTTTGACCTTTATCTAGAAAGGTGCATTAGAAGGAAGGTGCAGCTCAACTAGGATATCCAAATCAAAGGAAGCAATATGAGAGCTTGGTGGGGATTCATCTGAAGCAAATTCAATGGCCCCTTGTTCAGTAAGTTCTGAACTAGGAGTGAATAAAATGTGACTAGCAGACACATCACTCTCCAAACGAAGAGTGGGATTGACCAACAATGGAATCGATTCAACCGCTTCATGAAAGTCACTCTTTGAAGGGAGAGTGGGATTGAAGAAAGATGACATTGGTTCAATCACATAAGGATCACTCTCTAAAAGAAGAGTGGGATCAACCAAAGATGATATTGGTTCAACCACTAGATCAGCCAAAGGTTGAGTAGGTTGTTGAGAAACTATAGGTTTTTCAGGAGAAGGAAATTCTTGAGTCTCGGACCACACTCTTCGTACCTCTACAATAGTAGGCACTAGTGAGTAAGATCATCTGCCTCGCATAGCTTAAAAGGGAAATTAAGTTTGCACTTTGAATGACCAATTTTCACAACGGTGTCAACATGACTAGTAGAAAATGACTGTTTTATCTCTGAATGACCTACAAAGGCTAAGATTTTCCCCCTAGCATGACCACTAGAGGCTGGGTGACTGGGTCCAACCTAGCTAACAAAGGATGGTTGCTGAAAAAATTTAGGATCTTCAAAAATGGGATGATCATGGAACCAAACACTTCACACCTTCACAATGCCAAGGAATAGATAAGTAAGGTGATCTCCCTCACAAATCTTACAAGGAAACTTGGGCTTGTGTTTTGAATGAATAGTCTTTTCAACAGTGTCAACATGACTTGCAGTGGATGAATGTTTTCCCTCTCCATGACCCACAGAGGCTGAAAGAATTCCCCCAGCATGAACTACATAGGATGAGAGATAGGGTCGAGCATGACCTGCAGAGGTTGGACAAGCAGGATCAACATGATTTGCAATAGTTGAGTGTGTTCCCCCCGTATGACTTTGAGAGGCTAGGTGGATGGATCCAACATGAACTGCTAAGGTTGGAAAGGGAGGTTCAACTTGACCTACATAGGTTGAATGGGTTCCCTCAGCACCAACTGCAGAGGCTAAGTCATTGGATCCAATGTGATCTATAATGGTTGGAAGGATCCCACCAGCATTATCAACAAAGGTTGGATGGTGAAGATCAACTTGACTTGCATAGGTTGAGTGCTTAGATCAAACATGATGTGCAGAGCTTGGATAGGTGCCCCCAGCATGAACTACAAAGGTTGGGTGGTGGGGTTCAACTTGACCTACAAAGGTTTAATGGGTTCCCCCTTTTGTCTTCTTCCTACTTCTCCTTTTATTCCTTTTATACTGTCGGTTACTAGTATCAATACTTTCACCGCATGAGGTAGACGAAAGAGGAGAATCAGCTACAGTTGAAGGGGAAGTAGTGTTTTGATTCCCTTGATATAAAGAGCTTACCTGAGAAGCATTAGGAGCATTCAGGATAGTTGGATTGGAAAACAACCACACTGGTAGCCCTAGGGTGAATCCAAGAAGATTCAAGGTGTCCATCAAAGCAACACCAACATTCCATGTGAGAGGAATAGTATAAGGAGGTCCGAGCAAGGGGATTTCTTGGTTGGTGTTGAAAGGGTTGTTAGCCATAGTTTCAAACAATAAGACAAAGTCTAAGGTTGATAGGAAACCAACATTACAAAGAACACACCACTAGAAAAATACCTAAGTATCAAGCCAGGAAAACAAAGATGCCTTCCAAAACAAAGTCTAGGATGATGAGGACCCATAACTAACTAGTGAAGGAAGGAGAGTAGTTACTTGGCGTCTCGTGAAGATCCCTCCAGGTGCAAGCGCTAGAATCACCCAACCGCCCTCACAGATTTTCTATGGAGTTTACCTTCCAAATCTAACCTAGGTGCATTGGAAATAGCCTTCCAATGCCACTCATGAAATATCCTAGCAGACAAGATACTAAGGATACCAAAATTGTGGAGAAAGTCTGATGGAACAGTCATCAGTATAGCCAATGCACATGGTAAGGGTAGCAAATCTTGAAACCCAAACAGTACCACAAACCACACGGGGCTAGGAGGAGGTACTGGATGAGTCCCCAAACATGCAGCAACTCTAGTGTATGCTTTATTGAGAAGTGGAGGGGTATATCCAACAACTTAGTATCCCATGACCTTGTGCTTGACTCCTATGTGAGAGGAGATTTCCGGTGTCTTTCCCAACGAAGATGGATTTCGTAATATATAGGACACTATACTTGAGTTTGAAGTTTTGGGCAGTTAAGATATACCTAACCCAAAACACTAGCCTAGACTAGTGTGTGTCGTCCCTATAAACAAACAGTTACTAATAAATTTTAAATATTAAGCATTTATTTTAAAGGGATGTTAATTACTGAAAGGAGGTGGCGAAGGTGAAGCCAATGGTGTTTTGACTCAAATTTGAAACAAAATGACTAAGAAAAAGAGAACATGAAATGCAAAAAGAAAAAACTATTCTCTTTCTTTTTCAAATAGAAACTTGAAAGCCACAAAAGAACAATATCTTTTTAGTTTTTCAAGAATAAATATATGCAATGCATCAAAGACAAAACCCTAATCTACATGCATATTAAAAAACTATATGTTATTTTTATTTTTCTTTTATAAATTCAAAAGAAAAAACTACCTACAACAGATGACAAGAACAAAGCAAAGGGAACTTTGCTATACAACCACCAAATAGACCCTAGACTACCCTAAAGTTAGCATAAGCCCTACTTGGAAGGAATACTTTTAAAAGAGACAAGAAACTACTTGGGAATGGTGAAGTTCACCAACAAAATATGAAGGAAACAAACACTAACAAGCTTCTGAACTCAAACAAAGATCACTAATAGAGGCTGACCAGAAACATAAGCCAAAATACAAGCCAAGCAAAGGCGGTGGGGGAAAGAGCAAAGAGAAAAACCTAAGTCTACAAAATAACTTAACACATAGATAAACAACACACAAAATGGATGACACTAACTCCTTGGATTCATGCACTTGAAGAGGACCCCAAAAGACCTACCAAACAACCCTCAAACAGCTAAAAAAACCACAAAAATGGTGAAAGTGACATTGTTTAAGGGGAATGCATGAGTTTCCATTCTAATAGGTCACATGTCATACACAGATTGACAGTATATAAAGTCACATGTACATCCCATACACGCGTATGTTTAGTCTCCAACTCGCGTATGGGTGGGAAAAAACCAAAAAAAAAAGTCAAAAACTACCTTAGGAAGGCAAGGGAGGTGTACTAACAGACTGAGAAGGTGTTCCTAAGTGGCAAGAAGGACCTGAAAAACTTGAAAAATATTGGAAGAAAAATAGAGAAACCTCAAACAAACAGGCACTCCCCAGTGGAGTCGCCAGTTCTGTTGTAGAGGAAACTTTCCTATGGCTAGGGTTTAACAGGCCACCAATGTATTGAGGTTGAAAGAGAGATGAATATAGTTGTGCAAGTATATATAAGCAAGTTTCAGATATTATAATGGTTCGTACCTTAGCCAAATGAAGGTTGACCTAAGCATCCCTTCAATCCTCCTCTTTCTCCTCTCGCTCCAAGAGACCTGCAAAATGAATTATACATTCCTCAAACCAATACGACCACATGTAAAACAATGATAATGAAAGTAATATGAAATCCTAATCTGATTAACATAAAAATAGATTCAATCACACATTGAACAATGACTTGGGAAGAACAAGGACATCACATATTTATTAAACATGAAACAAAGTACAACTATACCTTCTCTTCAAGTTGGGCACCTCACAAAACCTTGATCTAGTTCTGCTACTTCTCTTCTCCAAGGAACTCAGCATCCAAGCTCTGCAACAAAAGGAGATGATCACTAGGGAAAATGTGGGGGCAAAGAGAGTCCCAATTCCTCCAGCATGAAAATGAAAAAGTTCAAGTCCCCTCTCATGGACCTCCCTACCTCTATTTATACATTTATGAAGAGATAGGGTCGAAGCAAAATTAGTTACAACTGAAGGAATCAGTTGCATAACCACCTAAACTACCCAAACTTTGAGAAACTTATTTTTTTGACATCTACAGGAAGAACACGCGAGTTTCAGTGACAACAACTGCATATGATACATGGGTTGTAGTGACAATTGTCGTGTATGAAAAATGATACGCGCATTGTAGTGATAATAGTTGCGTGTAGAAAGGTATACGTGGGGATTATGTATAGCAAGTCGCGTGCAACATGCAAGTTTCCTTAAGTAAACTCATGTATACATAAAAAATGTCATTGTTAGGGTACTTCTGTACATTTTCACACTTTGGTGTATTCTAGAATGTTTTAGCTGACTCAAGTATATTTCCAATGGTGCAAAGAAGAGGTCAAACAGAGTTACAAAACTCTAGATATGGATCCTCCAAGTTATTTGTTTTTTCGGTGACTTTCATGAAGTGTCAACATTCGACGAAATCATGGGAAAGTGGTCACAGGTAGAGATGTGTCAATTTTGGATATAACAATTAGCTATAAAAAATATGTGTTTCTTATTATCTTTAGAGTCCTCTATCTTGTTTTTTAATGGCTTACCAACTGTTATCAGCCAAAATGGCACTTCTCCGTCCGAGTACTGACATTCATCATGTCGGTATAGAAAAGGACAATTAGTATTGAAGTGGCCAAAACACTATAGATGTACATGACCTTTGATGCATTATCTTTAGACTAGCATTATATATTTTTATTATGAGTTTTGGGTTGCACACGCAACTATGTGCATTGCAACTCGTGTGGCATATGCGACTATGTGCATTGCAACCCGTGTGTACCTTGCGTATGTGAGTTTCCTTTGAGAAACCCATGTGTCATACGTGCCTTGACTATATCAATACTCGCATGTACCTTAATTCAACATTAAAAAATATAAATCATGATTAGATGATATTAGTTGGGCCCCAATCCTAAACTATCCCAACTGTCTCAACCATCATAACCTTCAAAAACACTCTATTTACCAAAGTATAAATAGAGGCCTTGGGATGGGGCTAATCAGTCAATTTTAGAAGAGAAACGTTATACTGGTGGTATACCTTTAGATTCTTGGAGCAGCAGAACTCGGAGTCCTCGGTTGCAGAGGAGTCCTTGTGTCAGAAGTTGGGTTGTATTCTTACCTATTCACTGTTTGTTAATAAAGAGAATTCTTCTTCCAATCTTTTGTTGTGCTTATCTCATGTATATTGGTTTAATGAATATGTTCAACTATGTTATTAATAGGTTTTTCATCTGACCTATGATTTATATATGTATGAGATATTTCTTGAAGAATTGGCTCTTTGCAGGTGAAGAGAACCATCCCTAGAAGCTTTGGAGAAGATTGGAGTGAGAAAAGACCAAGATTGGATCAACCATCACAAACCAGGTAAGCCAAGATCTCTTCCTATTCTCATTCCATTTTTTGTAAAAGATAATTGTATGCAAGCCTAATAGTAAGTTGGTAACCCCAGACCCTAGGTTACAAGGGTGAAATGTCCTATACAATAGAACTGGTGACTCCACTGGGGATCCAGCTTGCTATGGGTTCATCCTGTAGGTTCTTTACCTGTCTTTTTTTTATTCTGATTCTGAGTGTGGTCCTTTTTATGTTGCTTTTGATTTACAATGTAGTATGCCAAGAAGCCTTTACTAGTCTTTTTTCCTTGAATTTTTTTTTAGTTATACACGCGGGTTGCTGTTGTGCACAGTTGCATGTAAGACCTTGTATACGTGGGTTGCTCTGTAAGACAATCATGTGTCATACGTGGGTTTCCTGCATACATAGTCATATGTATTCTGTAACAGCATAAAAATTTTGGTAGGGTTTTCTTATCGTTGTCTTCTTTGTTTTTTTGCTTGCTTAGATGTCTTCTATTGTTGGCATGATTTTGCGAGTCTAAAGTCTTGTGTTTCACACTGTTTGCTTGTTTTCAAGCCTTTGTGATTTATTTGTTTCAATTTCTTTCATATTGTAATTTGAAGGTGTTCCTCCTACTTGGTTTATAAGTTAATTGCTTTGTGTCTAGCTCAGTAATCACAGCTTTAGATACTTTATACTTTGTACTGCATTTTGTAGTGTTGGTTTGTCACTTGTTCTTTTGTGAATCTAGTGGACTTTTTTGGTTCAATAGTTTCTCCAAGTTAGTTTTTTTCCAAATCATCTTCTTGATTGGTTGAAGTAGGTTATTTTGGGTCCTTTATACTCCATTTCACCCGTTATATTCTTTGATTATTCAAACATGCTCAAACAATTTGCATTTAGTTGCATTGTAGTTTTCAAAGAATTTGAAAAAGTGAAGAAAAACATTTTATACTTTTGCATTTAGTTGCATTTAGTTGCATTTAGTCGTTTTCTTTTCAGTATTTTTCAAATAAAATTTCAAAAATTATAAAAAGAAATCTTAGTTTTTCTCGCACTTAGTTTCAATTTCATTAACTTATATTTGCAAAAAGAAAAGAAATTTGGTTTAAGTAATTGCAATTTATGTTGGATTTTTCTTTATACATCATTTTTATTTTTCTTATCAAGTCTATAACATCACAGTATTTCACGCCATTTACCTTCTGACTAAAAACAACCTTTAAAATGAACAATATAATTTAAAAATTATTAGTACGTTTTATTTTATAGGCTCATACACCAACTAGCTTAGGATAGACTTGTGGAATAGGGAGTTTAAACTCTCCACAAGTGTTTAAATTCATATGTAGTTGGCCAATCAATAGGTAAACCCTCTTCTATGTTGATTGTATCTGTGAATCTCCTCTCAAACAGGAGTTAAGCACGAGGCTGCGTGGAGGCTTGGAATGAGGAGATAACCCTCTGATTCCTTGTCAAACCGTAGACCAAGGTTTTTGTGCATTTGGGGACTTCTGTCAATACCACCCTTTAGGCTCTGTGCGGTTCCTATGTTGACATGGTTTCGAGCTTTGCTACCCTTCCCATGCATACGAACCAGGAATTGTTAGATTTTTAATATTAAGCTATCATTATATTAGGATATTTAACAGAGAGAATAACAAGCACAACAATCAAACACAAGAGACAATGAACATAGTGTTTTTCCTCAGGGAAACCATAAATGGATAAAACCTTGCAACTTCCTCAGAGATAGAATCAGCACCAAAAGTAAAACCCCAAAATAGTAAGATGATCTCATGACAGCAGTAACCTCTTTCTTCCTAGCCCCAGTGTCTTCTTCTTCCTCAGTTATGCACTACAACTGAGTGTGAGTGACTGTGTGATAAATAGAGAGGCTAGCTCTCTATTTATACTAATTCTTGACTTGACAAAACCCTACTAGGGTTGACTTCTCTAGGAGATTCTAATAACCCTAGTGCCCCAGAACTGCGGGGACTTTAACCCTTGACCAATAGGAGGGTTACCCACAATGACTTGGCATGACTTGTGTACATTATAGAACCTCCTAATAGGAACATCGAGGCATGACATGACTCAAGTACATTACAGACACATCCCAGAATAAACATTGGGTTACAATGCATAAGAAATATAGGTGAATACATTCCAAAGTTACAATTACATCAACTCTCCCTCTTAACTAGGAAGATATTCTCTGGACACAATTTATCAGCACAATTCTTCTTCTCTATATCATTTGGATCATCATCGAGACCTCGTCATCTTCAAGTCATCTTCATCATCGGATCTGGATCATCACTCGATCTAGATCATGATCACTAAACATCATCACTGGATCTGGATCATCACTTGATCTAGATTATCACTGGACATCATCACTGGATCTGGATCATCACTAAATCATCAAGGGAGCTATCTCATGATTCTTCTCATCACAAGAATTTCTACAAAGCCAGCCCTTTTTCATGCTGGTTGTAGGGCTAGCCTCCATGTAGTTCTTCTTCAACACTTATATCTAACCCTAAGTCAAAATGGCCCACCCAGCACTTATATCTAACCATGAGAGGAACACATCCAACACCATGTCAGAAAGGCATGCCTAGCACTCACATATGACCATGATAGGAACCAATCCAGTCATGTCAGAAAGGCCCAGTACTCACATTCACCAACATGATAGGACACAACTACTATCATCTGTGAAAAGGCCGAGCACTTACAACCACCAATATGATAGGAAACAACTACTATCATCTGTGGAAAGGCACAGCACTCAGATCTACCAGCATGGTAGGACACACCTACTACCATTTGTGGAAAGGCATAGCACTTACAATCACCAGCATGGTAGGACACACCTACTACCATCTATGAAAAGGTGTAGCAACCATGTCCACTTGCATGATAGGACACACCTACTATCATATGTGGAAAGGCTCTCCACTTACATTTGATTATGTGGGAACCAATCCCTCAATCACATCAAAATGGCTCTTAGTCCCAAACTGAGGATTCCTGGTAACTGAACAGGTGCCTCCATTCAAAGAATGGTAGTATCCCTTATATCTGACCCTAAGTTAGAATGGCCAGCACTCACATCTGACATGGAAGGAACCAATCCTCTCACCATGATAGAATGGAAACATCCCTTATATCTAATCAAGCGGGAACACATCCCTCAATCACATCAGAATGGCCATGTGCTCACATATGATCATGTGAGAACACATCCCACAATCATATCAGAATGGCCCTTAGTCATAGATCGAGTATTCCTGGTAACTAAATAGGAACCTCCATTCCAGGAATGGCAATAGCCCTTATATTTGATCATGTAGGAACTAATCCTTCAGTCGTATCAGAATGGATCAACACTCATATATGACATGGAAGGAAAGAATCCTCTCACCATAACATAATGTCTCAGCCCTTATATCTAACCATGGAAGGAACCAATCCTCTCACCATGTCAGAATGGCTCATGGACTCATCACTTCCTCTTCAAAGGAACCTCAATCTGGAGAACACCAAGCTTCTCCCTGAAGTACTCAAACTTCACTCTGGCCAATGGCTTCATCAAAACATCAACTATATGTTCATCCATCACAACATACTGGAGCTTCACTGCTCCCCTCTACACCATATCCCTGATATAGTGATACTTGATCTTGATATGCATTGACTTGTCATGGAACATCGGGTTCTCTGACAACTTCACACAACTCTCATTATCACAATATATACAAGTAGCATCCAACTGGAGATCAAATAAACTAGATAGTAGCTTCCTTATCCATACTGCCTCACAACTAGTTGAACAAGCTGCGACATACTCTGCTTCAACTGTACTAAGTGCCACACAATATTGCTTCCCGCTAAACCAAGAGATCACACATGTCCCATACTGAAGCAACACCGTGAAGTGCTCTACTGATCGATGGCACTACCTACCCAATCTGAATCAACATAACCCTCCAGGTTAATCTTTTGATTCACCTCATACTTAAGCCCATAATCAACTGTACCCCTCAGGTACCTCAGAATATGCTTTTCAGCAATCAAGTGAACATGTCTCAGATCTGTCAGGAACTGGCTCAAGGTATTGACAGCAAAGCAAATATCTAGTCTCATGTTCATCAGGTACATCAAGGACCCAATCATTTGACAATACATCGTAGCATCAACCACTTCTGATGAAGCATCATTCAATAGCTTCAAGTTCGATGCCATAGGTGTGGTCATGGCCTTGTAGTCCATCATCCCAAACCTCTTTAGGATCTCCACTACATACTTACCTTATCCGAGGGATATTCCATCCACATTCTTCCACACCTCCATTCCTAGAAAACAATGCATCATACCCAAGTCCTTCATTTCGAACTCGGCAGCAAGCTTCCTCTTCGTATCAGCAATCAACCCATCCATATCTATTACAAACAAATCATCTACATATAGTAGGAGCATCACTGGGTTCCAATCTTCAACCTTGCAGTAAAGGTTGGAATCTGCTTTACTCTTGGTAAAGCCCAAACTAGATAGAAATTTGTCAATTCTGTTGTACCATGTCCTGGGTGCATGTTTCAAACTGTACAGGGATTTCTTCAATCTACACACATGAAACTCCCTGTCATGTGTCTCGAAACTGAGTGGTGCTCCACATACACTTCTTCTTATAATACACCATTCAAGAAAGCAGTATTGACATCCATTTCATGTATCTTTCATTTCATCACTACAGCCAGAGCAAGTACTGATCTAATGGAAGTGTATATGGCTACAGGTGCAAAAGTTTCTCCATAATCTATTCCTTCTTTCTGGGAGAAACCACGAGCAACAAATCTTTCTTTATATTTTTCAATGCTACCATTTGCAGCATGCTTGATCTTGTAGATCCATTTGGAAGTTACGACAGACTTCCATTATAGTCTTGGGACAACATCCCAAACATCATTCTTCATGATCAATTGATACTCTTTGATCATAGAATCCTTACATTCTTTCTCTTCTACCGCTTCTTCATAATTGGAAGGTTCTTTATTGATGAAATCACATAATAAAGCTACATATCTGAAGCAGGATCTAGTCCTCTTTCTTTCTTTGTGAGTCTCTTTTGGAGCCCCATATCTTTCTGCACCTTGGATAGCTTCTCATACCCAAGCAGGTTTCCTCTTGTGAGGAATCTTCTCTTGAGGTGGATCTACAGGTTCTTGAGGTTCTTCAAATTCTCGATCTTCTTCTTGAGTTTCTTCATTCATGGTTGTATCATGAATCCTAGGTGCTTCTGTTTCTTCAGTTTCTTCAGCAGGTCTCTTTCTGGATTTGTTGTAAGCTGAGTCTTCATCAAATGTCATATCCCTACTGATGTCAATCTTCTTGAATCCTGGGAGGTATATTATGTAAGCCTTCGAGCTTTCAGAGCATCCCACAAATATACCCTTCTTTCCTGAAGGATCTAATTTTGTCCTCTTCTCTTTTGGAATGTGTATGTACATTAGAGAGTCGAATATTCTGAGATGGCTGACTTCTGGTTTCTTGCCAGAAAAGAATTCGTCAGGTGTCTTGTTCTCAAGTACTCTGTGTGGAGTACGTTTCTGTACATACACTGCTATTCTAGAATCTTCTGCCCATAGATGCATAGGAATATCTTGATCATGAAGCATTGCTCTTACAACTTCCATGATAGTCCCACTCTTCCTTTCTGCAATCCCATTCTATTGTGGATTATATGGGGTGTACAAGTCCCTCTTAATCCCTGAGTCTTTGCATAACTCTTTGAATTCATTTGATGTGAATTCTCTGCCATTATCTGATTGAAAGGTCTTCATCTTATTTTTTGTGTGATTCTTGATCAAGGCTTTGAATTCCTTGAACTTGCTGAATACTTCATCTTTGTTATTCATGAAGTAAATCCATGTCATCCTAGAAAATTCATCAATAAAAGAAACATAGTATACATACCCGCTTAATGAACTTGATGACATTGGACCACATACATCAGAGTGGATGATTTCCAAGATTCCTTTTTCTTTGCTCTCGCTACTTTGAAATGTCTTCTTTGTGTTCTTTCCTTTCACACATCCTTTGCAGACCCCATCATGTTTTGCTTGAATTTCTGGAAGATATTCAACATCTTTTCTTGCAAGTGGTAGTGCTCTGTAATGCACATGTGCAAGCCTTCTATGCCAAAGTTCATTTCGCTTTAGTGTGTCATGGACCAAGGCTTGTTCTAGATGGCCCTTCAATTTACATAAACCTCCTTCTTGTTCCCCAATCACAACTGCATCATTAATAGTCTTTCCCTTTGGCCACATGATAACTTGGCCATGTATAAATGCAACCCTCATTCCTTTTGCATCTAATGCAAATATGGAGAGGATGTTATTCTTTTGTCCTGATACAAACAATACTTCCTTCACTGTCATAGAATTTCTAGAGTCTAGCTTATAGGAGGATTCCCCACTACCTTTTATTGGATACTGGTAGTCATCTCCAAGTTTCACCTTGTGTGGTGATTCATGTTCTGATAGTTTCAAAAAGGATTCCATGAATCCTGTCATATGTTTGGAAGCCCCACTATATTTAAGCTAATCATTTCTTCCATGAGTAATGTTTCCCGTGAGAGCGGAAATCAAAACATATTCTTCATCACTTGAAGAATCTTCACTTTCATATCTGGTTCTCTTTGTTGAAGCTTCATCATCCTCTATAGCATGAGCATGATGTCTTCTCTTGTTTGCCTTCTTCTTGTGAGAGACATTTTTTTCTAGGACATTCTCTAGCATAGTGTCCTTTCTCGTCACATGTATAACATCTGATTCTAGACAAATCTTTTCTAGTGTTATCTTTATGGAAGGAATTACCTCTGGGGTTATGGGAACTTCTTCTGTTTTTCTTGGAGTGTACCATGAGTTCTTGATTTTCACTTCCCATCTTCTTCTTGAGTTGTTATTCAAGCTTATTCTTGAGAGCATTCTTCCCATAGTATTCCGAACTTGACTAAATTCTTTCTCGCACGGATTCCTTGAATAAAGGAATCCCTTGATCTAGGGAGACCATTCAAGGTGGTCATTACAATGTATGGATTCTCCGCTTCTTCATCTACTGCTTCCAGCTATTCCTTGATCTGAGAGACTCTTGTAAAGTAAGACTGGATAGTCTCTGCATTTTGGATCTTTACATTCTTCAGTTGGTTTCTCAGAGTCATCTTTCAGTATATGTTTTTCCCTTCAAACAATTTGGTTATGGCATCAAACATATCTTTAGGTGTATTTAGGGAGGACACCTATGGTATGAGGTGATCCTTGATTGAATCAGAAATAATCCTCTTTTCCATAACCAAATTCTTCTTATATAAGGCCTTAGCCTCATCTCCCTCTGGAACTGGAACCTCCTCACTGATATAGGACTCCAACTTATTTTCTTCCAGGACCAAGGAGATCTTGTACTTCCAAGATCATAAGTTATTATCTCCCTCAAGATTTTCATCAAGCTTGGTATGATGAGACATCTTAACTAAGAACCTCAAATGGAAATACAAAATATTTAGATCTTACCAGGTCAAGATGCTGGATCTAGATTTGGAACTTAAATTCTACAGTGTTGGTTCAGGGAAAGATTAGGGTTTTTCTTTTCCAAAGTTCTGTCCAACCAAATGCTTTGATCTTGATCTATAAACTTCAATTTTGAGGAGGAGATCAATACAGGCCTGGGATCACTGAAAAATTCCACTTTTGTGGAAAGCCCTAATTCCTGGCAGTAGTGATAGGTCTAAAACTGGAAAACCTTAGAATTGGATTATGCTTCGACAAAAATTTGTGCCCTATGGAGGAGAGTTATTCCAACCTTATTTTGCTAAAAAACTGTGGAGAGATAACCACAAAGTAGGAAGCCCTAGTTCCCACAGCTGCACAATTTCTTCTTCTCAATTTAGCTCTAATACCATGTTAGATTTTTAACATTAAGCTAGCATTATATTAGGATCTTTAAATGAGAGAATAACAAGCACAGTAATCAAGCACAAGAGACAATGAACACAGTGTTTTTCCTCGGTGAAACCATAAATGGAGAAAACCTCGCAACTTCCTTAGAGATAGAGTCAACACCAAAAGTAAAACCCCAAAACAGTAAGATGATCTCTCAACAGTAGTAACCTCTTTATTCCTAGCCCCAGTGTCTTCTTCTTCCTCAACTATGCTCTACAACTGAGTGTGAGTGAGTGCGTGTTAAATAGATAGGCTAGCTCTCTATTTATACTAATTCTTGACATAACAAAACCCTACTAGGGTTGAATTCTCTAGGAGAGTCTAATAACGCTAGTGCCTCGGAAATGCGGGGACTTTAACCCTTGACCAATAGGAGGGTTACCCACAATGACTTGACATGACTTGTTTACATTATAGAACCTCCTGATCGGAACATCAAGGCATGACATGGCTCAAGTACATTACAGACACATCTCGGAATAAACATCAAGTTACAATACATAAAAAATACAAGTGAATACAATCTGGAGTTACAATTACATCAACAGGCTTGCGACTATCCCCCGAGACTATTAGTATAGTTGTGGTAGCCTTTAGTCTCTTTGACATCTAGGGTTCATACATAGGTACACTGGAAGGTTATTTCTGGTTGACCTTCGACAGGCTTGGAAGGTAACCCCGATAGAAGGTATGCGAGGGCAGTGGGTGATTCCTTCGCTTGTGCCTAAGGACATCTACAAGTATTCCAAGTAAAACCCCAAAACAGTAAGATGATCTCCTGACAGCAGTAACCTCTTTCTTCCTAGCCCCAGTGTCTTCTTCTTCCTCAGCTATGCACTACAACTGAGTGTGAGTGACTGTGTGATAAATAGAGAGTCTAGCTCTCTATTTATACTAATTCTTGACTTGACAAAACCCTACTAGGGTTGACTTCCCTAGGAGAGTCTAATAACCCTAGTGCCCCAGAACTGTGGGGACTTTAACCCTTGACCAATAGGAGGGTTACCCACAATGACTTGGCATGACTTGTGTACATTATAGAACCTCCTAATAGGAACATCGAGGCATGACATGACTCAAGTACATTACAGACACATCCCGAAATAAACATTGGGTTACAATGCATAAGAAATACAGGTGAATACATTCCAAAGTTACAATTACATCAACTCTCCCTCTTAACTAGGAAGATATTCTCTGGACACAATTTATCAGCACAAGTCTTCTTCTCTATATCATTTGGATCATCATCGAGTCCTCGTCATCTTCAAGTCATCTTCATCATCGGATATGGATCATCACTCGATCTAGATCATGATCACTAAACATCATCACTGGATCTGGATCATCACTCGATCTAGATTATCACTGGACATCATCACTAGATCTGGATCATCACGAGAGCTATCTCATGATTCTTCTCATCACAGGAATTTCTACAAAGCCAGCCCTTTTTCATGCTGGTTGTAGGCCTAGCCTCCATGTAGGTCTTCTTCAACACTTATATCTAACCCTAAGTCAAAATGGCCCACCCAGCACTTATATCTAACCATGAGAGGAAAACATCCAACACCATGTCAGAAAGGCATGCCTAGCACTCACATATGACCATGATAGGAACCAATCCAGTCATGTCAGAAAGGCCCAGTACTCACATTCACCAACATGATAGGACACAACTACTATCATTTGTGAAAAGGCCGAGCACTTACAACCACCAGTATGATAGGACACAACTACTATCATCTGTGGAAAGGAACAACACTCACATCTACCAGCATGGTAGGACACACCTACTACCATTTGTGGAAAGGCATAGCACTTACAATCACCAGCATGGTAGGACACACCTACTACCATCTGTGAAAAGGCGTAGCAATCATGTTCACTTGCATGATAGGACACACCTACTATGATAAATGGAAAGGCTCTCCACTTACATTTGATTATGTGGGAACCAATCCCTCCATCACATCAAAATGGCTCTTAGTCCCAAACTGAGGATTCCTGGTAACTCACCAGGTGCCTCCATTCAAAGAATGGTAGTAGCCCTTATATATGACCCTAAGTTAGAATCGCCAGCACTCACATCTAACATGGAAGGAACCAATCCTCTCACCATGATGGAATGGAAACAACCCTTATATCTGATCAAGCGGGAACACATCACTCAATCACATCAGAATGGCCATGTGCTCACATATGATCATGTGAGAACACATGTCACAATCATATCAGAATGGCCCTTAGTCATAGATCGAGTATTCCTGGTAACTGAACAGGAACCTCCATTCCAGGAATGGAAATAGCCCTTATATTTGATCATGTAGGAACTAATCCTTCAGTCATATCAGAATGGATCAACACTCATATCTGACATGGGAGGAAAAAATCCTCTCACCATAACATAATGTCTCAGCCCTTATATCTAACCATGGAAGGAACCAATCCTCTCACCATGTCAGAATGGCTCACGGACTCATCACTTCCGCTTCAAAGGAACCTCAATCTAGAGAACACCAAGCTTCTCCCCGAAGTACTCAAACTTCACTCTGGCCAATGGCTTCATCAAAACATCAAATATATGTTCATCCATCACAACATACTGGAGCTTCACTGCTACCCTCTACACCATATCCCTGATATAGTGATACTTGATCTTGATATGCATTGACTTGTCATGGAACATCGGGTTCTCTGACAACTTCACACAACTCTCATTATCGCAATATATAGAAGTAGCATCCAACTGGAGATCAAATAAACTAGATAGTAGCTTCCTTAGCCATACTACCTCACAACTAGTTGAACAAGCTGTGACATACTCTGCTTCAACTGTACTAAGTGCCAAACAATATTGCTTCCCGCTAAACCAAGAGATCACACATGTCCCATACTAAAGCAACACCGTGAAGTGCTCTTCTGATCGATGGCACTACCTACCCAATTTGAATCAACATAACCCTCCAGGTTAATCTTTTGATTCACCTCATACTTGAGCCCATAATCAACTGTACCCCTCAGGTACCTCAGAATATGCTTTTCAGCAATCAAGTGAACATGTCTCAGATCTGTCAGGAACTGGCTCAAGGTGTTGACAGCAAAGCAAATATCTGGTCTCATGTTCATCAGGTACATCAAGGACCCAATCATTTGACAATACATCGTAGCATCAACCACTTCTGATGAAGCATCATTCAATAGCTTCAGGTTCGATGCCATAGGTTGGAATCTGCTTTACTCTTGGTAAAGCCCAAACTAGATAGAAATTTGTCAATTCTGTTGTACCATGTCCTGGGTGCATGTTTCAAACTGTACAGGGATTTCTTCAATCTACACACATGAGACTCCCAGTCATGTGTCTCGAAACTGAGTGGTGCTCCACATTGACTTCTTCTTATAATACACCATTCAAGAAAGCAGTATTGACATCCATTTCATGTATCTTCCATTTCATCACTACAGCCAGAGCAAGTACTGATCTAATGGAAGTGTATATGGCTACAGGTGCAAAAGTTTCTCCATAATCTATTCCTTCTTTCTGGGAGAAACCACGAGCAACAAATCTTTCTTTATATTTTTCAATGCTACCATTTGCAGCATGCTTGATCTTGTAGATCCATTTGGAAGTTACGACAGACTTCCATTCTAGTCTTGGGACAACATCCCAAACATCATTCTTCATGATCAATTGATACTCTTTGATCATAGAATCCTTCCATTCTTTCTCTTCTACCACTTCTTCATAATTGGAAGGTTCTTTATTGATGAAATCACATAATAAAGCTACATATCTGAAGCAGGATCTAGTCCTCTTTCTTTCTTTGTGAGTCTCTTTTGGAGCCCCATATCTTTCTGCACCTTGGATAGCTTCTCATACCCAAGCAGGTTTCCTCTTGTGAGGATTCTTCTCTTGAGGTGGATCTACAGGTTCTTGAGGTTGTTCAAATTCTCGATCTTCTTCTTGAGTTTCTTCATTCATGGTTGTATCATGAATCCTGGGTGCTTATGTTTCTTCAGTTTCTTTAGCAGGTCTCTTTCTGGATTTGTTGTAAGTTGAGTCTTCATCAAATGTCATATCCCTGCTGATGTCGATCTTCTTGAATCCTAGGAAGTATATTATGTAAGCCTTCGAGATTTCAGAGCATCCCACAAATATACCCTTCTTTCCTGAAGGATCTAATTTTGTCCTATTCTCTTTTGGAATGTGTATGTACATTAGAGAGTTGAATATTCTGAGATGGCTGACTTCTGGTTTCTTGCCAGAAAAGACTTCGTCAGGTGTCTTGTTCTCAAGTACTCTGTGTGGAGTACGGTTCTGTACATACACCGCTATTCTGAAATCTTCTGCCCATAGATGCATAGGAAGATCTTGATCATGAAGCATTGCTCTTGAAGCTTCCATGATAGTCCCACTCTTCCTTTATACAATCCCATTCTATTGTGGATTATATGGGGTGGACAACTCCCTCTTAATCCCTGAGTCTTTGCATAACTCTTTGAATTCATTTGATGTGAATTCTCCGCCATTAACTGATCGAAAGGTCTTCATCTTATTTTTTGTGTGATTCTCGATCAAGGCTTTGAATTCCTTGAACTTGCTGAATACTTCATCTTTGTTATTCATGAAGTAAATCCATGTCATCCTAGAAAATTCATCAATAAAAGAAACATAGTATACATACCCGCTTAATGAACTTGATGACATCGGACCACATACATCGGAGTGGATGATTTCCAAGATTCCTTTTGCTTTGCTCTCGCTACTTGGAAATGTCTTCTTTGTGTTCTTTCCTTTCACACATCCTTTGCAGACCCCATCATGTTTTGCTTGAATTTATGGAAGATATTCAACATCTTTTCTTGCAAGTGGTAGTGCTCTGTAATGCACATGTGCAAGCCTTCTATGCCAAAGTTCATTTTACTCTATTGTGTCATGGACCAAGGATTGTTCTAGATGGCCCTTCAATTTACATAAACCTCCTTCTTGTTCCCCAATCACAAATGCATCATTAATAGTCTTTCCCTTTGGCCACATGATAACTTGGCCATGTATAAATGCAACCCTCATTCCTTTTGCATCTAATGCAGATATGGAGAGGAGGTTCTTCTTTTGTCCTGGTACAAACAATACTTCCTTCACTGTCATAGACTTTCCAGAGTCTAGCTTATAGGAGGATTCCCCACTACCTTTTATTGGATACTGGTAGTCATCTCCAAGTTTCACCTTGTGTGGTGATTCATGTTCTGATAGTTTCAAAAAGGATTCCATGAATCCTGTCATATGTTTGGAAGCCCCACTATATATAAGCTAATCATTTCTTCCATGAGTAATGTTTCTCGTGAGAGCGGAAATCAAAACATATTCTTCATCACTTGAAGAATCTTCACTTTCATATCTGGTTCTCTTTGTTGAAGGTTCATCATCCGCTACAGCATGAGCATGATGTCTTCTCTTGTTTCCCTTAGTCTTGTGAGAGACATTTTTTTCTAGGACATTCTCTATCATAGTGTCCTTTCTCGTCACATGTATAACATCTGATTCTAGACAAATCTTTTCTAGTGTTATCTTTATGGAAGGAATTACCTCTGGGGTTATGGGAACTTCTTCTATTTTTCTTGGAGTGTACCATGAGTTCTTGATTTTCACTTCCCATCTTTCTTCTTGAGCTGTTATTCAAGCTTATTCTTGAGAGCATTCTTCCCATAGTCTTCTGAACTTGACTAAATTCTTTCTCGCACGGATTCCTTGAATAAAGGAATCCCTTGATCTAGGGAGACCATTCAAGGTGGTCATTACAATATATGGATTCTCCACTTCTTCATCTACTGCTTCCATCTATTCCTTTATCTAAGAGACTCTTGTAAAGTAAGACTGGATAGTCTCTGCATTTTGGATATTTACATTCTTCAGTTGGTTTCTCAGAGTCATTTTTCGGTATATGTTTTTCCCTTCAAACAATTTGGTTATGGCATCAAACATAGCTTTAGGTGTATTTAGGGAGGACACCTATGGTATGAGGTGATCCTTGACTGAATCAGAAATAATCCTCTTTTCCATAACCGAATTCTTCTTATATAAGGCCTTAGCCTCATCTCCCTCTGGAACTGGAACCTCCTCACTGATATAGGACTCCAACTTATTTTCTTCCGGGACCAAGGAGATCTTGTACTTCCAAGATCAGAAGTTATTATCTCCCTCAATATTTTCATCAAGCTTGGTATGATGAGACATATTAACTAAGAACCTCAAATGGAAATACAAAATATTTAGATCTTACCAGGTCAAGATGTTGGATCTAGATTTGGAACTAAAATTCTACAGTGTTGGTTCAGGAGCAGATTAGGGTTTTTCTTTTCCAAAGTTATGTCCAACCAAATGCTTTGATCTTGATCTATAAACTTCAATTTCGAGGAGGAGATCAATACAGGCCTGGGATCACTGAAAAATTCCACTTTTGTGGAAAGCCCTAATTTCTGGCAGTAGTGATAGGTCTAAAACTGAAAAACCTTAGAATTGGATTATGCTTCGACAAAAAGATGTGCCCTATGGAGGAGAGTTATTCCAACCTTATTTTTCTAAAAAACTATATAGAGAGGACCACAAAGTAGGAATCCCTAGTTCCCACAGCTGCACAGTGTCTTCTTCTCAGGTTAGCTCTAATACCATGTTAGATTTTTAACATTAAGCTAGCATTATATTATGATCTTTAAATGAGAGAATAACAAGCACAATAATCAAGCACAAGAGACAATGAACACAATGTTTTTCCTCGGTGAAACCATAAATGGAGAAAACCTCACAACTTCCTTAGAGATAGAGTCAACACCAAAAGTAAAACCCCAAAATAGTAAGATGATCTCTCGATAGCAGTAACCTCTTTATTCCTAGCCCTAGTGTCTTCTTCTTCCTCAACTATGCTC
This sequence comes from Pseudotsuga menziesii, assembly GCA_001517045.1. Taxonomy (NCBI): domain Eukaryota; kingdom Viridiplantae; phylum Streptophyta; class Pinopsida; order Pinales; family Pinaceae; genus Pseudotsuga; species Pseudotsuga menziesii. Next base: position 494,861 of record LPNX011130381.1, read on the forward strand.
TACAACTGACTGTGAGTGAGTGTGTGATAAATAGAGAGGCTAGCTCTCTATTTATACTAATTCTTGACATAACAAAACCCTACTAGGGTTGACTTCTGTAGGAGATTCTAATAACGCTAGTGCCTCGGAACTGCGGGGACTTTAACCCTTGACCAATAGGAGGGTTACCCACAATGAATTGAAATGACTTGTTTACATTATAGAACCTCCTGATCGGAACATCGGGGCATGACATGACTCAAGTACATTACAGACACATCTCGGAATAAACATCAAGTTACAATACATAAAAAATACAAGTGAATACAATCCGGATTTATAATTACATCAACAGTCTTGCGACTGTCCCCCGAGACTGTCAGTATAGTTGTGGTAGCCTTTAGTCTCTTTGACATCTAGGGTTCATACATAGGTACAATGGAAGGTTATTTCTGGTTGACCTTGGATAGGCTTGGAAGGTAACCCCGATAGAAGGTATGCGAGGGCAGTGGGTGATTCCTCCTCTTGTGCCTAAGGACATCTACAGGGATTCCAAGTAACTGTCTCCCAACTTTCTTATGGAAAGCACATATTATACCCCTTGTGTCTGTTGTGGCTCTAGGAAATTTTGTATTGATTTTTCTGTGGCTTGTTTGTGGTTAGCTGACCTTAGGGTGTGTGAAGAGTCAATTTTCAATCATGTAGGGCCAACCTCTCAAAAGGTCAAGAAGGTTGCAAAACCTTCCTCTTTTTACTACAGTGGAGCCTTTGCTGCCCCCTCAAAGGAAAATATTAAACGCGGACGACTCTTTTGAACCCGTAGGAATTAGTGAAGTTCCAGGTGGACCGAAACTTAGGACAAGCCAGGTTGATACAACCACAAAAGAGATAGAAGACTTGCAGGATGAAAAGTTTGCAAGAAACTTTAATTCACCTCTTACTGACTTAAACAATCCTGCTATCGTCGAAGTTCTTCCATTTAATTCACCTATGATTGTTGTTCCTGTAAGTACACTTATGGCTAGTGCAAAAGAGAGTCCATCTACCTCCATCCCAACTATTATGGCTGAAGGAGTGCCACCTCCCCCAGTTGGTACTCATAGAACAAATATACCTACTACCCCCTTAACTCTAGCTAGTTGGGTGGTTGAACCACTAGATTACACAAATGTAGTAGGCACTTCTGGTGGTGTGGTCACTGGGATTCCCAATGCACCTTTTGCTTCACCGTATTTTGCATACACTGCTCAGAGTGGTCCTGTTGGATCCTCTTCATTTGTCCAGGGTTTTCCATGGAATGGGGGGCACATTTCCCTATCCACTCCATATGTAGGCCCCACACCTACATCTGTAGGGGTAAATTTTCAAAACACTAACTCTGATAGTCAAGGTTTCCAAATGCCGGTTTCAGCTCCTTTCACGAGCTCTCCTTTCTCTCTTTTTAGCGGAGGGATACCTGCTCCTATTTTCCAAAATCCATTTTCAACTGGAGCGGCTCAAACCACATACACTGCACCACATATGAATAATCCACTGGCTTATGGGTGGAATCCTTTTCAAAGTAGTCCGACTACTTCACAACTGGTAGCTAGGGGAAACCCCGGCTTTACATTTGGGAACTAGGGGGAAAGTTCTTCTACTTCCCAAGCTTGTACCTTTCAGGCTCTGGTTAGGCCCAAACTTCCTATCCTGACAACTTTGAACTTGTTTTCCAAGTTACTGAATGACCCGGTGAAACATGATGCGACCTGGCCACCTGTCCCTACCAAATTACACTCGAATATTCTAAAATTCAAAGGCAAAGGTGGTGAGGACCCAAGGGATCATATCACCATATTTCACTTGTGTTTCTCTTCCAATTCGTTGAACGATGAAACCGTTCGGTTGAGATTATTACAAAGAAGTCTAACTAGTGCTGCAACAAAGTTGTACATTGAATTTCCCTCTAGTTCGTTTGATAGTTTTTGGGACTTAGATAATGTGTTCCTTAACCATTTCCAACTTCCTGTCGGGTATGGTTCCGGCACAGACTTATTGTCCACCTTTCGATAGGACAAAGCCACTTATATTTTGAATCGTACCCAAGAGTGGCAAAGGTAGAAGAGGCTCATTAAGTCCACTATCCCTCCCAAGTTTTTGTTAGAATGGTTCCTTAAGTCCTTATTGTCGTATATACCTAAGGATTTGTCCACTTTAGGAGGAACTAATGATGAAGAGGCTATCCTTAGGGCCCAATAGTTATATTTGATATACTCTCAATTTGGGATTCTATATGAAATGATCCCTGATGCACCGCAGCCAACACATAGTGTCAAGAAACCTAAGCTTGGATCCCATGCTGATGGTGTGGTTGGTTCAGTTAAATATCCCACTATAGAATCTTTGGCAAAATAACTCCATGAGTTGTCCATTAAACAATCTACAGTGGAGGCAGCAAAGGCTGGCCCCTTATCCCAAAATGCAAACATTTTTTCTCAATCCTCCCAGAAGGGAAATTAGCAGCCCATGTGGGAAAAATAAAAAGGGGAAGAAAGGTGAGGGAAACCAAAACAAGCCAAAACCCACAAATATGCTAATGGGGGGGGCAAGGGAAGAAGAAGGTGAAATTTCCCTGTAAGTTGTGCCAGGAATATCACTTGACCCATTAATGACCTCGTATAGATCAAGCACAGAAGTTGCTAAAAGATCAACAACTGGTTGTCCTAAAGGATCCATTTCCCCAAGGACAGAATGTAGCTTTAGTTTCTAACATAGCAAGGGGCACTTCTAATTCCCTTGACCAAAATTATATCAATAGGGTTCGATCCCAGACCTTGCTCCGGACTAAAAATAAGAACTATGAGATGGAGGCTCCTGAAAAGGGTAAGTCTATAGGTGAAACTTCTAACCCTCTCACGATTGAAAAACATGTCGAAACTATGCATAAGATACCAAAAGGTGTCTTCAAGAAAGCACTGCACAATCCTAATGCTAGAGATGCATCCAATTACTTTGTATTTGAAGATTTATCCCAAACCCCTTGTGCGATGTCAGCTTTGGAGGTGTTAGAGAGTGTCCCACCCAACGATATGCACTCTTAGCAGCCTTAAGTACTATGGATTCATCAAGCCTTATGGTGAAGTTTAATTTGTCTGATGTCAAAATTCGCCTGCCGTATCATGTGGATTTGTCGATAGATGTCATCCATGGAAGAAAAACCATTGGAAGGTTAGTTGTCAATGAAGGCGCTTCCGCATGTGTCATGTCCTTATCTTGCTAGAAGGCTCTTGGATCTCCAAAACTAGTTCCATTGAACACCCTACTTACTGCTTTTGACGAAAGGTCATTTCGTCCACATGGTATCCTACCAGCTTTTGAGATAAAGTTGGCAAGTAAGGCAGTGTCTATTGAAGTGGAGGTAATTTATGTGCCATTGGATTACATCTTGCTTCTAGGGAGAAGTTGGACTTATTCCATGTGTGCAATTGCATCGACCGTTCTCCAGGTGGTAGTGTTTTCGCACGGAGGGAAGTTGGTTAAAGTAGACCAACTCAGTTTCACTCAGAAGGGCTACATGGAAACTAATGGGTCCACCATGCCATTGGTTGATCAGTTCAAACCTGCTTCAAAGAGCTTAGGGGATGGAATGTATTCATCATTAATGGGCACATTCAATATCCTAGCCATGATTAATTACTTAGGTTCTACTACTGTAGGGAAGTCTATTGCGATGGTTGGTGATAGAACGGATCCTTCGGTCCTTCCTTCCCATTACGAACCTGAAGTGCCCTTATTGACAGTGGAAGTAGCTTATCAAGCTATCATTAACACCACTATTGATCCCATTTCGGTTCCTCCTACAGTCTCATAGGAGCTGAAAGAATCCTATCTGTCTGCTTGGAAAGAGAACTCTTTGTATACTGACGATTCCTTAGACATGGTTTTGGCTTGAGATGAAGCCATTTTGGAAGCTATGAGCAGACAAGATAATATCTGTGAAGATCTTCATCATATATCCTGCTTTCTTCCAGAGTTAAGCAGGATTGGAAATCAAGAGTTCCATGTGAGACTGGCAGGTGATGCTGATATATCAATCAATACCTTACCAAGGGAGAGAATCTTTGCCGAGGATAATTTGGTAAAGATTTTCATTATTATCCCTATCAACATCTTTGTGAACCCCAATGTTGTGGAAAATCTATATATTGGTCAAAACTGCTCTCCGGAGGAGATTGTTATCTATATGGCCTTATTTAAGGAGTTTCGTGATGTGTTTTCCTAGTCATATGAGGATATTCCAAGCATAAATCCATCAATAGTCAAACATGAAATATGAACCTATCCTGATGCAAAACCAGTTCGACAAAAACTTAGACCCGTCAATCTACGTAAAGCGACAACTGTTAAGGCTAAAGTTGAAAAGCTATTGAAAGCTGGTTTTATTTACCTGATAGCTTTGACGAAATGGGTATCAAAACCTGTTCCTGTCGATAAAAGGAAAGGCACAATATGTGTATGTACTAACTTTCAGGATTTAAACAAAGCTTGTCCTAAGGATAACTACCCCACACCATTCATAGATCAAATCATTTATGCTTGTGCGGGGAGTGAGGTCTTTTCGTTTATGGATGGTTTCTCCGGGTATAATCATATTCAAATCAAGCCAGAAGACCAACATAAAATGGATTTCATCTATCCTTGGGGTACATTAGCGTACAATAAAATGCCTTTTGGATTGAAAAATGCAGGGGCTACCTTTCAGTGGGCAATGTATTTTTCCTTTCCTGACATCAATTCCATTGTCAAACCCTACCTAGATGATATACCGATGCATTCTCGTAAGAGGATCGATCATCCAAATCACTTGTGTTTAATTTTTCAACAATGCAGGAATTACAAAATACGCTTGAATCCTCACAAGTGTGTTTTCTGTGTCGAGTGAGGTAGGATGCTTGGGTTCATTGTTTCTAACAAAGGTATTCAGGTGGATCCTTTGAAAGCTGAGTTCATTGTAAATATGCCTCCTCCTCGTTCCATCAAGCAACTTCAGAGCCTGCAAGGAAAGTCTAACTTTATTCAACATTTTATCATGAATTATGTTAAGATCACCAAAGGTTTCATGCACTTGTTATAGCAGGACACCCCATTTGTATGGGATGAGACTGCACAATTTGCATCTGAGGCATTAAAGAAATCTTTGTGATCGACACCTTTATTGTGTCTGCTAGATTACTCTCATGATTTTATATCGTATCTGGCCACATCTGAGTCGGCCATTGGGGTAGTGCTAATCCAAGAAGATGATAACCTCCAAGAGCATGTCATCTATTATCTTAGTCATGCTTTAGCATGGCTTTAGCTGGCCTTGAACTTAGGTACTCCCATGTCGAAAAGTTGGCCGTAGCAGCTGTGTATGTTGTTCAGAGGTTACGTCACTATATCTTACTGAGGACTAGAGTAGTAGTGGCAGATGTCAATACTTTCCAATATGTCTTGTCCCGGCGCATAGTTGGAGGCAAATTTAACGAATGGATAGTCATTCTCCAGGAGCTTGACTTGGATTTTCAATCCACCAAATCAAAAAAATCCTTAGTATTTTCAGAACTTATTACAGAATTTCCATTTAAAGAAGATGTAGCAATTGAAGAAGACTCATTCCCAGATGAGCACATTTTCTTGATTTCCACCTCTAACCCTTGGTATGGAGATATACTTGTCTATCTCTATAATCTGAAGTGTCCTGCAACCTTTTTGCTGGAAGAGCGACGCAAATTACGCACACATGCAAAAAATACCTCATTATAGGGGATACTTTATACTGTAGAGGGGTAGACTATGTTTTGAGTTAGTGCCCCACCCATGAAGATGCTAAGATTGTCCTGAATGATGCCCATAACAGAACATGTGGGGGTCATTTATCTAGGTTAGCAACGACCCAGAATATTTTACGTGTTGGTTATTTCTGGCCAACGATCTTTAAAGATTATGTGGAAACCATGAAGTGTTGTCATCCTTGTTAGCTTTACACCCGAAAGATGCGGTCGCATCCTACTCCATTATTTCCCATCATTACAGTGGGCCCCTTCACCAAGTGGGGGATAGATTACATGACGTGCGACCCAGTTTCGGTTGGGGAGCACAAATACATCATTGTCGATGTGGATTACTTTACGAAGTGGGCAAAGGAAATGCCCACCTATAAGGCTAATGGGGAAACTACAAATTTTTTCGTTTTTAACCAGATTATCGCGCATTTCGGTATTCCTAAAGAGATTGTCTCTAACCATGGAAGTCACTTCCAAAATAGCATGATGACCGAATTGGATACTATGCTAGGGTTTAAACAAGAACACTTGTCTTCTTTCTACCCGCAAGCAAATGGTCAAGTCGAGGCAGTCAATAAGACCTTGAAGACTATTCTCAAACATACTATTAATGCATACCGGTCAAATTGGCATGTAACACCCTGGTTTTGACCCCGTTGCATTAGATGTATATGATGTGTATATTGTAAATGATCATGGTGTGGAGCTAAAGGCCAAGGCCCCACCATTGATCGGTTATGCTATGTTTTGGATTTAAATTGTCACCGATTGTATATCGGGGCATGCGGCATATACTATATTAATCATCATGTAAATATGTATCTACAATTAATTAAATGAACACAACCAGCTACGGTCACGGCAACTAAATCGAATGGGGCATGATTTTCCCAAGGATAAGGATGTGGGGGAAATTTGACAAACTTTGGCCAATAAGGAAAATTATCCACGTGTCTTCTTCCTTTGTTTTTATCCCAACCACTCTCATTGAAGAATTACTGCTAGTGGTTGAAGCAGTTAATGATTTTGGGGGGGCTGGGGTGGCAGGACTGTCAGTCCTCACCCACACGCACACTCTACCAACGATTTTGGCTGTTCATCTCCTCACGCAGACATTCATCTTCACACCACGAGTTGCTGAACACCCACGAACTGCAAAATCACATCCTTCCTGTTGTGTGTGCATCCACGGACAAAAACGGAGCTGTTTTTCCTCACGCAGGGCCTCCATTGTCTGTTCTTTTCCTTGCTGGGTCGGATTGTTTACCCATGCATAGGTATTCTTCTGTTTGGGGCGCACATAGTGAGCTGAGAGCCGTGCTCTTGCATCTCGGACTGACTGTGAAGGGCCATTCACGTTTTTTTGGCTGCCTCACAAATTAATTGGGTCGTTTTTCCCTGCTGTAAGTTGTGCTCACTGATAGATTTCGGGGCTGTAGTCTTCCCCATGTTGTGAATGTAATTGCTGTTACGTTTGGGGGCCGTTGTAAATTCGAGTGAGAGTCATTTTGGCCATGATAGGGCCAAGAATGACTCAGGAATTCATTTTCCCTGTTTAAGCTATGAAATTTAAATTAATTGCCGAAGTGCAATGGTTGGTCTTCAGACTGTGTTGGGAGCAAGGATGTTGGCTTAGTTCTGCTTGATAAACCTGGTGGCTGGAACCACACAGACAGAGCTAGAGGGATGGCCTTCTTCTCCATCACCCCTGAATAGCACTGGAAGGGAATGCAGGGCCTGAGGGACTGTGTAGCAGAGAAGGGATTGATTCCTTGTGTTGGGTGTGGATGGGTGTCTTAGAGGTCAGGCTAGTTCTGGTGTAGGTTTCCTTGGCTCTGTAGTGAGCTCACCAGCTTAGCAATCTGCCTTCTCCAACTCCTTAATGGCCTGATAAACCCAAATCTGTTGGCTTGGCTGTGTGTTTTGGGTATCCTTGGCTATGTGTAAGCCTGTTGTTCCCTTATTCCTTGGAGAATCATGCCCAGCTCGGGGGTGGCAGCGTTGCTGAGAGATTAAGGAGCACGCTGGCCTATGGTTGGGTGGAACGTTGCAGTGACGTAGCTGGTTGCGGATCGAGTTCATCATAAGATACGTGATCTTGTGTAATTTACCTCTGCAATTCTATATTTACTGTTAATTAAATGGAATGAACATGTTGAATGAATGCTTGTTTGAATGCATGATTGATTCCACTGTGCAAGATGAATGATTTTAGCTGTGTATGATAAATGGTTGTATTTGTGCATGTTAAACTGCAATGCATTTTCCCTTTCAGCATTTTGTTTTATGCAATACTTAAGCCTGTACATGTTCCTGGGCGGTTAGCCCAGTCTGATAAAGCTAGTAGTCGCGTCCTCTATGCCGGTCGGAGGGGGCAAGCCCCCTTGACCCCCGTCGTCCCCCTTAAATAGACGTTCTTGGATGAAGAACATTTTTGTGTGTTTGGGCATTTGTAATTTTATGATTATTCCAAGAGAAGGTAAGTAATGATGTTTTATATCAATATTATGCATCTAACAATTGTGTTATTAACACGATTGCAGAGTCATAGTCACCTTCCAGGGCAATATTCCAGGTAGTGCAATTTGGTAAGCTAGTGGTGGTTCAGTATGAGAACCCATGATGGGTATGACGCTCAGGATTCCTACGAGTAAGCAGAAGGTGCCATGGGAGAAAATGTCCGTAATAGAAATGATGACATTGAGTCTAATGGAAGGAGATTCCAAGAGACACCATCAGATGTTGCAGCTACTATGAGAAGCTTGATTAAAGCCCACGAAGAGTAGCATCAGTTGAATGCTGCAATGTTGCAGAGTTTGACAGACTTGCATAAGAAGATAGATTCTGGACGAGATATAGCAAAGCCAGAAGGCAGTAAGAGTAGTACTAGGAGAAGGAGAAGGACCTCTAGTGGAACATCTGATTCTGAAGAATCCAGTGGGGATTCTAGTTCTTCTTCTCATAAAAGAAAAAGAAAGAGACACCATAGGGATCGCTCTCGGGATGAATTTAAGAAAGCTAAACCTCCTATGTTTGATGGTGAGGTAAAGACTGGACAAGACGTTGAAGCTTGGCTTCTTGGGATTAAAAAGTACTTTCAAGTGCATGATTATTCAGGAAACATGAAGGCAAGAGTTGCCATATTCAATCTAAATGGAAGAGCATCCATTTGGTGGGAACACTTCAAGCAAGTGAAGAGGATCAACGAAAGGAGACTTAAGTGGAAGCAGTTCAAGAAGTATTTCAAGCAGAAATACCTCTATGACAGGTATTATGATGATAAGATTAAGGAGTTCCATGAGTTGAGATTGGGACAGCAGACCATGGAAGAGTATGCAAATAAGTTTTTGGAGCTGTTGAGGTATGTCCGGTACATCAGAGATGAAAAGGTGAAGGTCCAGCTTTTTCTGAGTGGATTACCTCAGTCCTACAAAGATCGAATTGAGTTTTATGAACCTAGAACTCTTGAAGAAGCAATAAGAAAGGCTAAGTATTGCTATGAGCAAAGCAAAGGTAAGCCAGATTTCCATAAGGCATGGAAGGACAAGAAGAACGAGAAGTTTGACCAAAGAAAGAAAGGTTTTAAACCTTCTAATTTCAGGAATCAGCAAAAGCAGCCATCCCAAGCTGCGAGTAAGCCAGTTGGAGTGACCGGAGAAAAGCCTAAAGATCCACAACAGAATAGAGGGCCACTTCAATGTTGGAAATGTGGAGGACCCCACATGCACAGAAATTGTCCACTCGAGAATGAGAGTGCAAGGCCAGCTTATAATGTTCAAGAAGCAGAAACAGTGGGTCAAGTAGCAAGGGCAGTCCCTAGGATTTATGCAGCACTGGAGGACCGCCAGGCAGATCACCAGTCAGCTGTGGTTGAAGTTGCAGGTAAGATTGTTGAGCAATCTGTTTCTATTTTGATTGACCCTGGTTCTACTCACAGTTACTTTACTCCTAGAGTAGTGGAGAGTTGTGCTTTTAAGAAAGTAAAGCATAGGAAGTCTTGGTTAGTTCAGCTAGCCACTGGAACTAAGAGAAAGGTCAGTGAAGTGGTAGAGAAATGTCCATTGATCATGAATGGATTTGCCACTTGTGTAGATCTAAATGTTCTACCGCTTGGTTCCTATGATGTTCTCATTGGAATGGATTGGTTAGAAGCTCATAGGGTGAAGCTTGATTGCTACAATAAGACTTTTGAATGCCTGAATGAAGAAGGGAACCTAGTAGTTGTGAAAGGAATTCCAAAGGTGATTTCAGTAAGGCAGGTTTCAGCAATGCAGTTAAAGAAGTTCTGTAGGAAGGGTTTCCAGTTGTATGCAGCTCATATTTTGGAGGAGTCGAGAGATGAAACTCCTAGGCTGGAGGACTATCGGGTGTTACAGGAATTCAGGGATGTGTTTCCTGATGAGATTCCAGGGCTTCCTCCAAAGCGGGACATTGATTTCTCAATTGAACTTGTGCCAGGAGCAGCACTAGTGTCCAAGGCACCCTACAGGATGAGTACACCAGAGATGCTAGAATTGAAGATGCAACTGCAAGAGTTGTTGGAAAAGAAGTACATTCGACCGAGTGTGTCTCCTTGGGGAGCACCAGTTCTGTTTGTAAAGAAGAAAGATGGAACACTCAGGTTATGTATTGATTACAGGCAATTGAACAAGGTTACTGTGAAGAATAAATATCCTTTGCCTAGGATTGATGACCTCTTTGATCAAATGAGAGGAGCAAAGGTATTTTCCAAGATTGACTTGAGGTCTGGTTACCATCAGGTGAGAATCAAGGATGAAGACATTCATAAGACAACCTTCAGGACAAGGTATGGGAATTATGAGTTTGTAGTGGTACCATTTGGTCTCACAAATGCACCAGCTACATTTATGTGCCTTATGAATAGTGTCTTCAACAGGTATTTAGACAAGTTTGTTCTTGTCTTCCTTGATGACATTCTTGTATATTCTAAGAATGAGGAAGAGCATGAAGAGCATTTAAGATTGACATTGAGTTTGCTCAGGGAGCATCAGTTGTATGCAAAACTGAGCAAGTGTGACTTCTATAGAGATATAATTTAGTACTTGGGTCACATTATCTTAGAGGAGGGTATATCGGTGGACCCTGAAAAGATTGAAGCCATTATGAATTGGCCTACTCCAAGAAATGTGACAGATGTAAGATCTTTCATGGGACTTGCAGGATACTACAGGAGATTCATTGAGGGATTCTCCAAAGTTGCACATGCTATCACTTCTTTGCAAAAGAAGGGGATGAAGTTCGAATGGACATCGAGGTGTGAAGAAAGCTTCCAACGATTGAAGAACCTTCTCACCAGTGCACCAATATTGAAAGTTGCAGATCCAGAAAAATATTTTGTGGTGTGTACCGATGCATGTGGACAAGGGCTTGGAGGAGTCCTCATGCAGGACAACCACATGATATGTTATGAGTCGAGAAAGCTGAAGGAGCATGAGAAGAATTATGCCACCCATGATCTAGAGCTTGCAGCCATAGTACATGCTCTCAAGATGTGGAGACATTACTTGATGGGTAGGAGATTTGAGCTCAGAACAGACCATTGTGGTCTGAAGTATCTATTTGATCAACCTACTCTGAATGCTAGGCAAGCAAGATGGCTAGAATTTCTATGTGAGTTTGATTTTGAAATCAAGCATATAAAGGGAAAAGAGAATAAGGTAGCTGATGCACTCAGCAGGAAAGTGCAAGAAATGCATGTGGCATCTCTTAGTATTTGCCAGTCAGATTTGAGGCAGCAGATTGTTAATCATGTTGCTGGAGATGAATTGTATGAGCATGTAAAAGGCAAATTGCAACAGCAAAGTCTTGAGAAGAGGTATGAGGGATATAAATTGGAAGAAGATGGACTTCTCACTTATAAAGACAGAATTTATATTCCGAATGTAGCAGAGTTGAGGACAATTGTCATGGATGAAATCCATCAAGTTCCATATTCTGGTCACCCAGGATATTAGAAGACAATTGCTACAGCAAGAAAGCAGTACTTTTGGCCAGGAATGAAAAAGGATATGGCTGAATACATTTCAAGGTGTATGAAATGTCAACAGGTAAAGGTCGAGCATCAACATCCAGCAGGATTGTTGCAGCCTTTGCCAGTTCCGGAATGGAAATGGGAAGTTATTTCCATGGATTTTATTACAAGATTGCCAATGACTTGGAGACAACATGATTCTATCATGGTTGTGGTAGACAAGTTGACTAAGGCAGCACATTTTATACCGGTTAAGTCTACATATGAGACTGGCGACATTGCCAAGATCTTCATGAAGGAGATATTCAAATTGCATGGGTTGCCGAAGGCAATAGTATCTGACAGAGATGTCAAGTTCACTTCCAACTTTTGGAAGGGGTTGTTTGCAGATTTGGGTACAAAGCTAAACTTCAGCACTACATACCATCCTCAGACAGAGAGAGTTAACCAGGTGCTTGAAGATATGCTTTGCATGTATGTGATGGACAAACCAACCAAGTGGGAAGATTACTTACACTTGGTAGAGTTTGCTTATAACAATGGACATCAAGCATCCTTGGGGATGAGTCCGTATGAATCTTTGTATGGAAGAAGGTGTAGGACACCAGTGACTTGGGATAATCCAGTGAACAGGATTGTGCTTGGACCGGAATTGCTCAAGGAAATGGAGCAAGAGGTTGTAAAGATCAGGCAAAAGCTGAAAGTAGCACAGGACAGACAGAAAAGCTATGCAGATAAGCATAGGGTGAACAGGGAGTTCAGTGTTGGGGATCATGTTTAACTCAGAGTGAGGGCCAGGAAGATTTCCTTGAAGCTTGGAAGTTGTTCCAAGCTATCACCAAGATATTGTGGGTCATTTGAAGTGCTTGAAAGAATAGGGCAGTTGCATATAGACTTGCATTTCCTGCTAGCACTAGAGCTCATAATGTTTTTCATGTTTCTTTGCTTAAAAGATATGTACATGATCCTAACCATGTGATAAATTGGAATGTGATTCAGGTGGAAACCGAGGGAGAGTTCCGAATCGAGCCAATGCGCATCCTCGACAGGAAGGTCATAATGCTCCGGAACTGAGCCATAGGGCAGGTAAAGGTGCAATGGGAGCACTACGGGCCTGAAGAGGCTACGTGGGAGCTGGAGGATGCCATGCAATTGGCACATCCATTTTTTTTCAATTCTGCGGAACACTGAGGTGATGCCAGTGTAGCATTTTGTTCAATTTTGTAAGCACTAAGGACAGTGCTATTGAAGGGGGACGGGAATGTAACACCCCGATTTTGACCCCGTTGCATTAGATGTATATGATGTGTATATTGTAAATGATCATGGTGTGGAGCTAAAGGCCAAGGCCCCACCATTGATCGGTTATGCTATGTTTTGGATTTAAATTGTCACCGATTGTATATCGGGGCATGCGGCATATACTATATTAATCATCATGTAAATATGCATCCACAATTAATTAAATGAACACAACCAGCTACGGTTGCGGCAACTAAATCGAATGGGGCATGATTTTCCCAAGGATAAGGATGTGGGGGAAATTTGACAAACTTTGGCCAATAAGGCAAATTATCCATGTGTCTTCTTCCTTTCTTTTTATCCCAACCACTCTCATTGAAGAATTACTGTTGGTGGTTGAAGCAGTTAATGATTTTGGGGGGGCTGCGGTGGCAGGACTGTCAGTCCTCACCCACACGCACACTCTACCCATGATTTTGGCTATTCATCTCCTCACACAGACATTCATCTTCACACCACGAGTTGTTGAACACCCACGAACTATAAAATTGCGTCCTTCCTGTTGTGTGTGCATCCACGGACAAAAACGGAGTTGTTTTTCCTCACGTAGGGCCTCCATTGTTTGTTCTTTTCCTTGCTGGGTCGGATTGTTTACCCATACACAGGTATTCTTCTGTTTGGGGCGCACATAGTGAGCTGAGAGCCATGCTCTTGCATCCCCGACTGACTGTGAAGGGCCATTCATGTTTTTTTTGCTGCCTCACAGATTAATTGGGTCGTTTTTCCCTGCTGTAAGTTGTGCTCACTGATAGATTTCGGGGCTGTAGTATTCCCCATGTTGTGAATGTAATTGCTGTTACGTTTGGGGGCTGTTGTAAATTCGAGTGAGAGTCATTTTGGCCACGATAGGGCCAAGAATGACTCAGGAATTTGTTTTCCCTGTTTAAGCTATGAAAGTTAAATTAATTGCCGGAGTGCAATGGTTGGTCTTCGGACTGTGTTGGGAGCAAGGATGTTGGCTTAGTTTTGCTTGATAAACCTGGTAGCTGGAACCACACAGACAAAGCTAGAGGGCTGGCCTTCTTCTCCATCACCCCTGAATAGCACTGGAAGGGAATGCAGGGCCTGAGGGACTGTGTAGCAGAGAAGGGACTGATTCCTTGTGTTGGGTGTGGATGGGTGTCTTAGAGGTCAGGCTAGTTTTGGTGTAGGTTTCCTTGGCTCTGTAGTGAGCTCACCAGCTTAGCAATCTGCCTTCTCCAACTCCTTAATGGCCTGATAAACCCAACTCTGTTGGCTTGGCTGTGTGTTTTGGGTATCCTTGGCTATGTGTAAGCCTGCTGTTCCATTATTCCTTGGAGAATCATGCCCAGCTCAGGGGTGGCAGCGTTGCTGAGAGATTAAGGAGCACGCTGGCCTATGGTTGGGTGGAACGTTGCAGCGACGTAGCTGGTTGCGGATCGAGTTCATCATAAGATAAGTGATCTTGTGTAATTTACCTCTGCAATTCTATATTTATTGTTAATTAAATGGAATGAACATGTTGAATGAATGCTTGTTTGAATGCATGATTGATTCCGCTGTGCAAGATGAATGATTTTAGCTGTGTATGATAAATGGTTGTATTTGTGCATGTTAAACTGCAATGCATTTTCCCTTTCAGCATTCTGTTTTATGCAATATTTAAGCCTGTACATGTTCCTGGGCGGTTAGCCCAGTCTGATAAAGCTAGTAGTCGTGTCCTCTACGCCGGTCGGAGGCATGGGGACGTGACATGGCACATCATGCTGTATCCTGCACTCCGGTCTTATCAAACCAATGTAAAAACTTCCACAGAGTTCTCACCTTTCCAACTCGTTCACGATGTGGAAGTAGTAAAACTGGTTGAATGCAAAATCCAAGCTTTAAAAATTTTCATTCATTTCTTACCTGATACGAATGAGCTAGAAGAAGGTTTGCTACACTTAGAACATCTAGATGAATAGTGTAGAGATGCACTGACAGCAAACGAGGCTCATAAAAATAGGGTGGAAAAACGATATGATAAATCTGTTAAACCTAGGATTTTGTCTAAAGGGGATCTTGTCTTTCTCTAGGACCAGGACAAAGAACCCCTAGGGGCAGGGAATTTCAGGTCTATGTGGTTAGGACCCTATGTTGTGTTGAAAGTTATGAAGAAAGGGGCATATGAATTAAGTGATTTTGAAGGGAATAATCTTCCTGAGCCTAGAAATGGGCTCTACCTAAAGAAGTACTATGCTTAAGCTTAGCAATTTTTCTTGTATTTTTATTGTATGTAAATTTATGTACAATAGCTAGCTGGTTTGTGTTCTTTTATCATCTGTTTGTTATTATAGATGTCTCCCGAGTGGTTCATAGGTTTTGCAGATGGCTCTAGTCATCACACTTGCAACCTAGCTTTAGCCCCATGGGTTATTTACTCACCCTCGGGACAGCTAGTTTCCTCTAGAGGCGCTTTCCTAGGTCCTGCTACCAATAATGTGGTCGAAGACAGGGCCCTCATTGAGCTTTTATGGGATGACGCTATCACATGGCATCACCCAGTTGGAATTTATAATTGACTTTCAACTGGTGGTTTCCCAGCTCAATCAATCTTATCGCGTGTGAAACCCTATTATTTTACGTTAGTTTTTGCAAGTTAGGTTATTGGAAGGAAATTTTGATTTTATTACATTTAATCATATTCCAAGAAATCAAAATTCGTTAACTGATGCGTATGTGAATTATATCTTAGATTGGCACTTAACACACATTCCATAAAATATATACAACAAATACATTGTAAAACACATGTAAATAAACTAGCAAAATATATGTGTGTGTCTGTGTGTGTGTGTGTCCATATAGATAGGTCAATTTCTTGATCCTCAGATCTAGTCATAGCTATATAAATATACAAAAATGTACAAAAATTGGATTGTAAACCATAAAATGCCCCTAGGTCTAATATTTACCACCCTGGTCACCCTCGTCATCTTGGTCATCCTGTTCTCGGGCCTCCTCAACTTCTTTAGCTGCAACATCCTCCGCGGCCTCTATGTAGATAAGTACCGCCCTGGCTACCCTTCTCATAAGGCGTATCTAGGTGGGTGGAATATCCTTGTTCATCCATTGATTGGAACAATGACCAAACTTTTAACAATAATAAAACTACACTTTTGACTTGTCATATCTTTGGATTCCTTGATACTATTCTCTACTATTACACCCACTAAAACTATGAGGGTTCCTCGAATATTTCTTCTCATATATGAATCGTCATTGTGGTATCTTTGTTCATTACTTTTGTGATCTCCTCTACCTATGTTAATAGACCTTCCTCTACCTCTAGCTCTTGAAATTCACAACTAGGACTTAAATGCATTCTCTAGAGTAATGTATTCATACATGCTCGTCTTGGAATCATATGCTACCAAGGAACTAAGGAACTAGTCAACTCATAAATATACATTTGAATGATGTCTTTATACTATTCTATGGTCACAAGGATAGATTCAATCCTATTTTGAAAAAAATAAAACCATTTTCTTTATTACTCTTTCATCTAAGATGTATTCTCCATACGGTTTGAGTTGATTGATCATAACTTAGATATAAAGTATGACTCATGGTTCCTTCTGGTTCAAACTTTCAATATCACTCCTCATGTTCTGCAACTTGGAAATCTTCACTTTAAAAACATCCTTATAATTGCTTTCAATAATGTCCCAAACCAACTTTGAAGATTAAAAAATAGATACTTTTGTAAAAATAGTGTTGTTGAGGCATGGTTGAATAAGAAACAAGAATTCATTATCTCTCTTTTTACTACCAACTGTTACAAATCCCCATAAATTCTATGAATGAAACAATGTTCTGATTCTAGTTTACAAGTTATCATATTTCTTTCCATTGAAGATGGGAACCAATGGATGAGTCAAACTATTGCTCAAATCCATCTCTAATTTTTTTTTAAATAAATTTAGTCCTTGGGAGATGCTACCACACGCAAGAGGGAAAGCGTGCTTTAAGGTTTGATACTAAATTAAGGTTACATGTGTTTTTACAAGCTCACAAACACAAAATTTCACATAGAGACACATAAGAAGCATTTTTTTCTTCTTCCGAGTTGTCTTCCTTTACATTTTCACTAACAGGTAAAATCCCGAATATATACAAACTAAAGAATTTGACTAGTGATAATAATTTTCATCTTGTTGGAGAGACCAGAATTTGCATCTCATTGGAGAGACTAGCGTCAAATTCTCAACTGAAACATCACACACACTACAATAAAATTGGCAACTGAAATATTATACAATCAAAACCTTCAAGCCACTATTGAGAAGGACAATCGGCTATTACACCATATTTTCATTGGATATTGAATCATTTGATCTATGATATCTTGTCCATCAAAATTCACCCATCAAACCTTCCATGACATACTCTGATGCCCTAAGGTTTGATATGGTATTGAACTTTCTTCTTTATGAATCCCAATGAACACTTCTCGTCATCCTTAATATGATCCTTAATATAGAACTCCTAATATAATTAGCCGATTTCAACATTCTAATGCTAGCACAAGAAATCACCTAAACTTAGGATTTTGGGACCTATCCACACCAAATTTGCTTCACATTGAACAAGGCATGGAATGTTGAACTTCTAATAAGACTCCAACCATTTGAAATAAATACAACAAGTGAAACTTGAATGTTTAACCATAAACAACTTAATGCCAGTGATCTTCACTACATAAATTTATTTAATGCAAGTATCAACTCCATCTCACTACCTGAACTAAACATAAACAGACTAAGCCAAACTTCAGCGAGGCTACTACAAAATAATATATGGATTAGAACATGCATTGTGTATTAATGGTATTGTGAATAAAATATGTTTCAATAATGGTATTCCTTATTTGCATTGATTTCAATAATGTTTTATGTATTCATGTTTACATAGCATTATTTCTTAAATATAATCATGCAATTCATTGATTTTAATGCTTCATTCCATGTTACAACTATTGCAACTCTTGATACAAATATTTAATGAAAATGGACAAAGATAAGATAAAAAATACTTATTCACCATCTTTTAATTCATATAAAACATTCTAAATGTAGATGGCTATAACAACTAATGAGTCTACATTTATCAATTTTCCTATTGCACTTGATGTTACTATAACAATAAGAAAATTTAAATGATACAATGAATCTAGATAAGGAAAAAATGGATGATGAAATGTTTAGTAATGATCCCTTCAAAATTATGGATGGATGAAGGACTTTTAAATGGATCCTTTGTTATTGCTCAATAAACATATGGTTCAGAAGATGAAAAACTAGATAAGAGTGGCTTTAAAAAAAGTTTTAATTCCTCTAAACCTTTGATAAAACCATAGGTAACAAGAATACATGCTAATTATATTACATAAGTATAAACTATTAAAAATAAAAATAAAAATACAATTTATAATAATAATCTCTAATATATAATCATCTTCAAATAAATAACTATAAAAATGGCTTTTAAAAAAATTAACCCCCCCTTACATTTCCTTAAATGGTTAACAAAAATATATGGTAATTATAATTGAAAATTAAAATCAAAATACAAATCATAATAATAATCTCTAATATACAATCATCTTCAAATAAATCACTATAACTGAATCATAATCAAAATACAATTTATAATAATAGTTTCTAATATACAATTATCTTCCAATAATCTCTAATATACAATCATTTTCAAATAAATCACTATAACTGAATCATAATCAAAATACAATTTATAATAATAGTTTCTAATATATGATTATTATCAAATAAATCTAATATACAATTATCTTCCAATAATCTCTAATATACAATCATTTTCAAATAAATCACTGTAACTGAATCATAATCAAAATACAATTTATAATAATAGTTTCTAATATATGATTATTATCAAATAAATCAGCATAGCCCTATAATTTATAGCTGAATAGTGGGTGTTATTAAGAGCGCTGAATGAGGCGAACACGCTGCATGTCAACACGTTGATTTCAGATTAACCAGTAGCAACATTTTATGTCACGATCAAAGCTGAATGTAGCCATTCAGTGATCTTTACATGTTTTAAAAAAATAAATTGTTTTTTTACTGAATTAAGGATAAAAGTAGTAACGAACTTGGTCATATAGATTAGACCACCCAAAACTACGACAAATTTATCCTCCCATAAAAGTGTATACAATGAAGAAATAAACGGAAATTGTTCATAAATAAATAAAAGGAATTACTCTACTCTAGCAACACCGACTGATCATCGATGAGAACGTGGCTCATATCTGCAAGTGGGACAATTGATTTTACGACTAAACCATTGGAAAATGCAATCTGAATGAAATGAATGGTTGCATCCCAATTGTTTTGCATTCTCTCCATTCATTAACGTTTCGTAACAAACTGTGCACAACACTTCATCATCGTTCTCATTATCCTCCCCGCTAATTATAACGTCTGGCAACCCATCAACTACCTCACGAGGACTCATATTTACTTCATCTCTGGCGTTATTATTTCCTATCTCTATATGTTCAAATAGGAAATTGAACCGATAGGTGTTATACTGTAGATGTTGCATGATCTGACGCCAACTGAATATGGAATTCCATATAATCTGGATGGAGTGGTTGAATCCATCGTCGAATTCCCGATGATCTTGTATGAATCGAATTACGATTATATCCTCTGCCAATCTTAATGTTTCGAGATAGTCTTCAGTCGCATTTTCATTTTCATTAGTTAGAGTTTCGCGACTTACGATCTCTCCCCGCCATCCATCCAGCTGCAATCGACCAATATCAACATTTTCTGATAAATTCTCTAATCCATAACGATTAGTAATCAGACTCGACACCATTTGTTGTATATTTTCTTGATCTTCAATTCTGTTCCTTTCCGTGGCGGTTGTGGGGGCCACCACCGGGTTCGAAATAACGTTTAGCTCGCCCTCCACATACCGTATTGTATATAGAACTATTTGTCTGTCATATTCCCTCTCTCTGTATTGCTGTAGCATTTGGTCCACTGCTTCCATTATTTCGAAATAACAGAACTCGACAATAATTACCACGTGAGAGTGCAATCAACTTCTATGTGACTCTAAGAATATTGATTTCGAGTTAATAAAATACATTCTCAACATCAGTTTTCAAGCCCGACAATTGTTACCAAGTTTGCTCTTTAACATGCATACACTTTCACGAGGATTGATGGGTTTTTATGGTAATTTGTATGTTTCTCATAAATATGGTGCTCCAAGTTATATCAAAAGCAGGTTATACGGGAAAACAGAATGAGGTTATTGCTCCTTGGATATTCTAAGAACACAGAGCCGAGTTGCAGAGTGAATTTCAGAGCAGAGCGAGTTTAAAATAAGGATGGACATGGCGGAGGAATAAGTTACGCGGAAAGAATACGAACAGACAGAGTAAAGCCGGAACGTTTTCAGGACGTCTGTTTAACCGATCAACTCCTTGCCGCCTTCTTCGGTCCCTGCCGGATCAACGGGACATAATAAACGGAAATTTTAACCATGCGGCTGTACCTATCAAAAAATTCTACCGCAAGTGTAATACATTAAGCAAAATGGCCATGTAGAACGATTTTAAGGCATATTATGATTTTAAGTATTTTTAATAATATAAATAATATATAGAAATATTAAATAATGTTAATTTTAATTTGTGATTATTTTAATTTTTTAATTTTTAAAGGTATTTGGTTTTATAGAGAAAAAATCACTAACCAATAAAAAAACCTTTAAATTTTCAAAGATGCCTCCAATAATTTACATAACGTCAAGTTCCGGAAATTGGCTCTAGATTTGCCGCTAAATAGAGATGATTTCAAGATTGAAATCATTAGATTCACATTGCTGCTACGAATGCTACCGCTGTTGGATGTTAAATATTTTTAGCCATAATTTATAGGGAGCCTTTGTCCATTGTATTGATAGGACCCGTATCTACCGTCGATTTGGTGAAGACACATGGCTTTTTGGATCCTTGACCTGCCTTTTTTACAAATGCTCTAGGGCAATATCAGCTCCGTTAATTTGGTGTGGAAGGAAAATTGCAAAAAGAAGCTTGCGAAAAGAAGCTTGTGAAAAGTAGCATGTGGAAATAAGCTTGTGGAAAGGAGTTTGCAGAAAGTCAAAAGAAAACATTTGACATCCCGCATCCTACATCCCGCAATATAGAGATTGATGGTCAGGAAAACACCCGATGAAGATCAAAGGTAGGAAATTGTTGATGAGGAAACCATGGTACGGAAATATAATTTCGAGGCAGAAACATATGTGCGAGATCAACGAACTGGAAAGATTCCTAATTAGATCAAATGGCATGTATTGATTCTAGAGAAGGAGATTGCGGAAGCATCAGAAAATGTTAAGCTGAGCTGTGGAAATGAATTATGAGGTGCGTCCATAAATGGTAAAGATAAATGTCCAACATGAAACTCATAGATGGAAGGTGAAGACCATGTTTTGTGACATAAACGTGTACAGATGAGCCTGAGATGAAGATAGCTCACATAAAGCTCATAGAGGAAGAAAAGAATCCCATGGCCATGAGAAAAAGAGAATCCTGAAGGTCTGAAGATAGAGTATTCCCACTGATGAAGGAGAGGAAGTCAATAGGCATTGGTTTGATGAATCCTACAATCAGAGAAGAAGGGAGCTTGAAGATCAAAAGTGATCAAGAAGTTTTTAATTAATGATTTAGTTAAAAATTGTTAGTCATGAATTATTGAAAAGGTGTGACAATCATATTTGAAAGGGCATGATTGTGAAAGGGTATGTTTCCATAATAAAGAGATGCGTCCATGGGAAACATGAAGATACTTATATGTAGAAGTATTAGTGAGAGAAGGTGTTTGTGTCATCTAGATCAAGGTAGCCATAGAATAAGACAGAGACCAGTGGGTGTGACAGAGAATGCAGGGAAAAATAAATCTAACATATTACAGAAAACATTTTAGGGTGGAAGAGTGGAGTTAAGGTAGGAAACAATCCTATAGGGGGTTGTTTCCTCCTTCCAGCAGAAGCTGGTAAATAGGGTGTAGAAGCATTCTATTAGTCGTAGTTGACAAAACAAGGTGTTGTAGCATCCTTTTAGTAGGAGATGATAAACCAAGGGGTCCTAGCCTCCTTCCAATTGGCATTGGTAAATAGGATGTCATAGCATCCTTTCAGTAACAGTTGATAAACCAGGGGGTCATAGCCTCCTTCCAATTGGAATTGGTAAATAGGGTGTTGTAGCATCCTTTCAGTCATAGCTGATAAACTAGGGGGTCGTATCCTCCTTCAAATTGGTATTGGTAAAATAGGGTGTAATACCATCCCCATCTGTAGCAGTAGGAAAAACTATTTGTAAATAACAATTTTGCAGTAAGAGGACATATTGGTGGTTTACCCTATTGGGATTCCATGTTAAAATTGTGTTCTATGTATTCTTGTTGTTATATGTTTTGATTAAAGTTTAAAAAGTGGTTAAATTAGTAAAAATATAACAATACTGATTCACCCACCCCCTCTCAGTAATTACCAATAAACCAACAAAGCTACATTAGCTATATGCTAAATTATGAGGTGCGTCCATAAATGGTAAAGATAAATGTCCAACATGAAACTCATAGATGGAAGGTGAAGACCATGTTTTGTGACATAAACATGTACAGATGAGCCTGAGATGAAGATAGCTCACATAAAGCTCATAGAGGAAGAAAAGAATCCCATGGCCATGAGAAAAAGAGAATCCTGAAGGTCTGAAGATAGAGTATTCCCACTGATGAAGGAGAGGAAGTCAATAGGCATTAGTTTGATGAATCCTACAATCAGAGAAGAAGGGAGCTTGAATATCAAAAGTGATCAAGAAGTTTTTAATTAATGATTTAGTTAAAAATCGTTAGTCATGAATTATTGAAAAGGTGTGACAATCAGATTTGAAAGGGCATGATTGTGAAAGGGTATGTTTCCATAATAAAGAGATGCGTCCATGGGAAACATGAAGATACTTATATGTAGAAGTATTAGTGAGAGAAGGTGTCTGTGTCATCTAGATCAAGGTAGCCATAGAATAAGACAGAGACCAGTGGGTGTGATAGAGAATGCAGGGAAAAATAAATATAACATATTACAGAAAACATTTTAGGGTGGAAGAGTGGAGTTAAGGTAGGAAACAATCCTATAGGGGGTTGTTTCCTCCTTCCAGCAGAAGCTGGTAAATAGGGTGTAGAAGCATTCTATTAGTCGTAGTTGACAAAACAAGGTGTTGTAGCATCCTTTTAGTACGATATGATAAACCAAGGGGTCCTAGCCTCCTTCCAATTGGCATTGGTAAATAGGATGTCATAGCATCCTTTCAGTAACAGTTGATAAACCAGGGGGTCATAGCCTCCTTCTAATTGGAATTGGTAAATAGGATGTTGTAGCATCCTTTCAGTCATAGATGATAAACTAGGGGGTCGTATCCTCCTTCAAATTGGTATTGGTAAAACAGGGTGTAATACCATCCTCATCTGTAGCAGTAGGAAAAACTATTTGTAAATAACAATTTTGCAGTAAGAGGACATATTGGTGGTTTACCCTATTGGGATTCCATGTTAAAATTGTGTTCTATGTATTCTTGTTGTTATATGTTTTGATTAAAGTTTAAAAAGTGGTTAAATTAGTAAAAATATAACAATACTGATTCACCCACCCCCTCTCAGTAATTACCAATAAACCAACAAAGCTACATTAGCTATATGCTAAATTTTTTAGTAATCTTTATTCTTATTAGTAAATGCATTTTTCTCTTTTGCAATATAATCTTCTTTGCATGAAATATATTTTTGTTAATATTAAAATTAAACAAATTCTTATTATGTTAACCTTAGTTTTCACTTTCTGTATTTTTACCCTCTCACCCTTCCTTTGCACCTCATAGTGCAAATGCTAGTTGTAAATTAAATTGGTTGTTGATAATCAATAGTCGGTTAGTGTAATTTGTACTTTTGATAATCAACAATTGGTTAGTGTAATATGTACTTTTGTATTATTTCAATTAGTTCTTAGCTCTTTAGTAAGAGTGGGGTTCCTTTAGGTTTACTTAAAAGGATAAAGAGGAGAAAAAAAGAAGAAGTATAATTCATTTTGATCTAACTACCTTGGATCTATTTAAACTCTTGATATACCATGTGGGGATAAATTGAGGTGTAAATATTTTTTATTATCTATATTTATTTGAATAGATCAAGGTATTTGATCCTTCTCTGCCCATGGTAGATATAGAGTTTATATGGAACTAGTTTTGTTCGAGTCGAGGGATGTCACACTAAATTGTAGATGATCATGATTTTAATTTTGAAGTACGTAAAAGGAAAATAAAAAAAGTCAAATGAGAAATAAGGTTAATAACAATTATGAATGATGAAAATTAATGTCTATAACCAATAAGAATTAAATTACAAAGTAGTTAATATCAATCTAACTTCTTGGCCCTTTCGAATAGAAACACTTCCTACTTTTTTCATATTTTCATATTCATGATATGAAAAGGGAGACTGAAATCAAAAACCATTCAATTATTTAATTCGAGATATTGCAGTAAATGTAATACTCTCTCTTGCTTTCCAATATTAATAGTGGCATTATCCAATATCAATCCTTGTGACTTATGGATTGTTAACCCCCATGCGAGTGTCAATTGAATTTGTTTTATATTACCTATTTAGATTGGTCTAATAGGAACTATTTAAGGAGTCGATTCATTCAATGCAACTATTTCATATCTATCAAATCTTACTAAAACATATGTGGGATGTTCTAGGGTTATACACAATTTGTTTTGCAACTCCAAGAGCATCATTGATGAGTCATGCATTTATTGAGATGTTTGATGTAAGAATAATGCTTGTTCCAATTGCAATAAGTATTTCAAGATCCAAGTAATCCTCATCTATTTCCACAAAATAATTGCTTCTTAGTCTTATATCAACGAGTGAAAATTTTAAGAACCTTCCCCGCAAATAATAAAAAATATTTGTATAATAAATCAACAAATCCCCATGATATATGGGAGTGTGTTAGAGAAAAATATGGTCCAAATTCCTCTATAGAAGAATGGTTTCGTCAACTAACAAAAACCCATAAAGGAGGGTCAGTGTGTTGGAAGGAATTTGTTGAAGCTTTCCATATTGTGGGAAATTGGGTTGCTTGGCAGGGAGGTGATGGAAAAAGAATTAGAATAGGACAGGACCCTTGGGTAGGATATTGTGATAATTATACATTACCAGAAAATATCATTTCCCTTCTAAAGGATAAAGGAATTACATTGTTAGTAGATGCAAGCTCGTACACAGACCAAAATCAGAGAGGCACGGTCTGGAAGTCAGCACAAGAGTTGGAACTTTCTGAAATGGATGCATCGGTTTGGAACACGTTCATCAAACAATAGAGAGCCAATTCTATACACCTGGGCAAGGAGAAAGACAAGTTAAAGTGGACTTGGAATACCATAGATGGGAATTTCTCAGCAAAAATGGGTTATGAAGTAGCGTTCCAATTGGACCAACATGTAACAGACTGCTGGTGGTGGTCCAGAATTTGGAAATAAAATGGCCCACTTAAAACAACAATAAATCTTTGGTTGGATTTAAACAACAGATTTCTAACTTGGGAAATGCTTCTCAAGCATGGTTTCGAAGGGCCTAGATACTGCAGTCTATGCAAAGTAGAGAATGAAACACATTCTCATCTCTTTTTCCATTGCGTTTATGCAGGAACAATATGGAAAAATGTAGTGAAAAAATTGGATCCATCTCCAAGCATATATGATGAAGAATCACTGGAGCACCTAATGAAAAAATGGTGAAACAATGAAAGGGTAGGTCAATATGAAGCATTTCTTGCCCTTTTTGTTTTCACTATTTGGGAAACAATGAATAAAGAAATATTCAAAGAATTTTTTAATACCCCAGAATTAACAGTTAATTTTCTTTTGCAAAAGGAAATGAAACATCAAACGAAAAAAACAAAAAAAAACAAAAGAGAGTGCTCAAACCACCGAGCTTGGATAAAAACACTCCATGGGATTTTTCTTACGGAGCTAGCCAAGGGGAGCCTCTATTAGGAGGAGCAGGAGGTGTTTTGTTCCTGAACGAATTATCAAAAATAGAATTCACCTTTTCTTCAGGACAAGGCACCAATAACAAGGAAGAGTTACCAGCCTTATGTCCACTTCTCAAAATCACTTCGGAAAAGAATGTCCGAGACCTACAACTCTGTGGTGATTCAAAATTGACCATTGACTGGGAAAATGGTTAGCTACAAATTAATGCACCACATCTAGAACACCTGCTAAGAGCAATAAGAATCCAAATGGAAAATTTTGACTCAATTTCCTTTCAAGACATCTACAGGGAATTGAATGAAGAAGCAGATAAGCTGTCCAAAGAAACCTTAATGCTCCCACTAAGATTAATGATGATAAAAGATTATGAAATAATCTTTTGGTAAATCAATATGTAAGGCTATGAACGGACAACATGTTTTTTTTTTTTTGTCTATGATCCATGGGTGATCTTGATGCATGTCGTATGGCAACTTTTGTAAGCTTTGATGCATTCAGTATGACAATTTTTGTAAGCATTTTATGGCGTGACGATCTTTATTCTATGCCTCAAAAGGGAATTCAATGTTATTCAGTGAGAATAAAGTGATTTTTTTCCTTGGGAAATATATGGGAGTGTGTGAAGACTATTTGATCATTAATACATAATGTATGTATAATTGTATAGCAATTTTTTCACAATTTTTTCACATAATTATATAATATTGTAAAAACTAGGTGAATCTTTAATTGAATAAAAAAGAATATTGTAAAAACTAGGGGAATATTTTACATAATTATATAAGTTTGTAATAAATCATGGCCAATAGTT
The DNA here is from genome assembly GCA_001517045.1 of Pseudotsuga menziesii. Taxonomy (NCBI): domain Eukaryota; kingdom Viridiplantae; phylum Streptophyta; class Pinopsida; order Pinales; family Pinaceae; genus Pseudotsuga; species Pseudotsuga menziesii. The sequence continues at coordinate 521,872 of LPNX011130381.1, forward strand.
CATGGAATTATAAAATCTTTTAAAGCTCCTCGTTAATCTTTCTTAGAACTATAAAATGTTGTAAATTCTTGGTGAATCTTTCACTCCAATATTATAACCTTTTAAATCTTAGCAAATTGGTTTAATTATGACTTAATAAAAATTCCAATATTATTTTAGTTTTAGTTTTCATTTTCCATGTACTCTTTCCCTAGAACACCTTCTAAACAAAATCTGAGATAATTTGTTGACTTTATACTTTATTTATAAGAACTACGTGTATGCTACTAAGTTCAAACTTCCTTGGAGATCAAATGTAGAGATGATTTCATAAAGTTTACAATATACATTGAACACTCAATCAAGTGTAGAAACTCATATACTCTACTACACTCAATGTACAATCAATTTTAAACAAATTATGTGAGATGTAACCATCTCTTGTAAATAAAAAATGAATATAGCTACAAAGAAACTAGTTGTTTAAAGCACTAACTTAAATAACAACCTTGACAATCTCTACCTCAATGTTTTTAAAAATCCAATGGATGGTTGTTGTGCATCCACAATGACATTACCATATTATTAGAATGGCTCTATATATTTTCTAGTATAAGATGTAATTAAAGTGTAATTTTTTTAAGAGAAATACATAAAACTACCTCCCACAAGAAATTTAAATGAAATATAACACTCTTTTTTATTTTATAGATTTTTTATATAATAATAGTACTCATCTTTATCTAATTTTAGGAACATGTGGATGGACATATTCTTTAAATTTCTACTTCACATGCTTTAAAATCAAGGTTGTGTTAGTGACCAATACCACTTGTTGACTCACCCTATTATGTGATTAAAGAGTAATTTAAAGAATATAGCTAAAATCTTAAAGGATACATGTACATTTTGTCTTTTAATCATGGAACCAAAATTATAATTGCATTGTAAAAATGTGAGTCTCATTGGCAATAGGTCTCCTATGATGAATGCGTATGAACCTATTAAACTACTATATATAAACCAATTTTCTCTTCTCTTGACAACTCAAAGCTCATTTCCCTTTCTGAACTCTGAACAAATTTTTCCAAATAAAATATAAAATAAACATAATAGATTCTAAATAGAAAATATTACTAGAGAATAAACATAGTGATAACCAATAAACATAGTGCTAACCATATTACTCTTTACCCACTCTTTTAAATACTTTATGGTTTAAATACCCAATCGAAATGTTCCTAACCATTAATAACTACATTTATATGTCACGGAAAAATATTCAATGTACATTTCCGTTCACTTTTTACACTAGAAAGTTATCAAAGGAGGAATTAAATATAATATGTTTTAATTTTTATTTTTTTTAATAATATTATGGATATTATAATAAATATATCCATTTAGAAGTATTTATGTATAAAATTATATACCACATGGTGAGTGCACAAAGTTGAGGGACATTTTAGATGCAATGGTAAAGTGAAGTCAATCACTCTTGATCCATAAAATAGAAATCATCGCAAGCAATCTTGACCCTACCAAATTTAGTCCCAAGGTTTCCAACAGGAATGCCAATTAGGATAGCAGACCAAGACATGCCCCTATTTTATTGAAGAAAATTGCGCTCGCGTTTTTCTTTGAATAAACACGCTCCTGTTTACTAAAACCTGTTTTATGGTTAAAATGGGCTGAGCCCGTCATTTTCTCCACAACGCAGCGCTGTTGGAGCTTGGACATAGCAGAACAAGGGTGGGCAAATTTGTTTTGGGTGAGACAAAGCCATCAACCTCTACCTTGGGATCAAGCTCTTATTTGTGAGGTATTTTCCCCAAATCTTCAAATATTCTCAATTTTTCTCATGATTTTTTCCCTAAATTCATTAATTTATTTTCCCTAATTTGAAATTAAACCAAAATATTTAATTTATATGGCCAATGGAAACCAATGGAAACCAAAACCCTAATTTAATCATAAAAATCAAATTGTTTTGATTATTTACCAAAATTCATACGCAAAATTCACATGCCCAATAGAAACCAAAAACCCAATTAACTCATAAAAAACAAATCAATTTCACTATTTCCATATGCATATTCACAATATAAGCATTCTTGTGAATCCATACCAAAATTCACAAATATGCAAATTTTGTCAAGCACATTGCAAGTTTTCATAAGTAATTTATATGTAAACCAAAACCCCAATTAACTCAAAAAACAAATGAACTTCACAATTTGCATATGTATATTCGCAAGCATCATTGTGAATCCAAACCAAAATTAACAAATATGCAAAGTTTGACAATTATATTTCAAGCTTGGATACAACTAAACAAAAATCAAGTAGAATTCATATCTTCCCTAAAATACATAAACAAACATGGTAAATCCATTACCTCTATCCAAAATATTGAAGTTGGCCGTCTAAGAACATCAACAAACACCTTATAGTTTTGATGAAACTTCCTAATCCAAGTGTTAAAATAAGGTATAGAAGCTTTCCATGCTTAGCAAATATTTCCTCTTGACTGAAGGGTACTTTTTGGTTAAGGTCAACACAACGAAGTTCAACAATAGGCTCTACGAACATCAATATACATAGGGAGGTTGATGTGTTTGATTACATTCCAAACACATACTATCATACATGATAGAATCTAGTTGAAACCTTGCCACCATAAAATCTGCTATACACAATTGTGCATTTAAAGTCTCTCATGGGTATATAGAAAGAGGGCATAGAACTAAAATAACATCAAGTGGAATCCATACATGGCCCAAATTACATATAAACAAAGAGATTCTAAATAAACTTTGGAGTCCAAAAAACATCATGCTACAGAAAATAATTACATATCTAACAAAACCGTTTCCTATACTAGGATTTATTCATCAATAGCACATTATGTCACCTATGCTAGGGTCTAGTTGTTGCCTCTACCTGCAATTTGGGAGCTAGTTCTACAAGGGAATTAGTTAGCACCTCACAATTTTGATGAGACTTCATAATATAAGTCTTAAAATAATCTAGAGGAGCTTCCCAATCAACATATGCCCATAGGACATTTTATGTACACATGCTTATGGAAATTGGAATTAATACTTGAATTTAGGACATAAATTTAAAATGAAAAGATGTTAAAAGTTTATTCTTTATTGTAAAATTAAAGATCAATTTTAAAATTTAAATAATAGATTTAGTTTATGTTTTTATTTGTCATACATTAGTTATACACTTTTTTAGTTCTTAGAGATGTCATTATATCATGTGTTTATTTTTCTAAATATATTTTATTTGTATTTATGATTGCAGTGGCTACTATGGATAATAATGCTAAGATATTGAGGGTTATTGGCCATCTTAGAGAGATTGGTTCTTCTTGGAGGGGTAGAGATGAGCTCCGCCGCTCGTTGTTAGACTCATTACTGACTATTGTTGAAACGATCACAATATCGAATGATGCTTTGTATAGCATCACATCCTATAGGGAGAGGAAAAGACAACAATATGCTGACGGGTTGAGATACAACGAGATAAAGAAGCTGAAAATAACCAAAGAACACACCTATACATTGTTTAGAGTGCCTGAGACATATGACATTCTAGAGAGCACCATGCCACATATTTCAATTGAGTGGTGCACCTTTCCACCCATTAGAGACCATTGGATGGATAGATGGCACATGGTTTTTGACATTCCCCCGCACAACAATAGGGAAGTCCAGTTGTACTTCCTCCAAAAGTTGTATATAGAGTTTGTGATGGGGAAACATGTCAACTATTTTGACATGTTGGGCTTCTAGGGAGTTGGTAAGGGGCTCCTTCAACAGCGACCCAATGTTAGGCATAGAGATGCCGATCCACAGATACCTACACCCCGTTCCCAGCTACTGAGGGCAGACATTATTCCTACACATGATATGGTTTCCTAGACATAGGAGGCATTTCTGACTCTAGCTGAGATGGTTTCTTGAAACATGACTACTATTGACCAACAATGCCCTTTTCCTCTGGTGGGGTAAAACCACCAGCTTCTGGTGGTAGAGGAACATCTATTGGTGGGGACAAACTAACATCCCATTTGCCTCAATGCGATCCACATGTCTGCACAATGTGTGGTCAATCCTGTTATGTCCCTGGACCAAGCCATGGTACCTCTACGATGAATGGTGTTTAGGTAAGGACATTGTTAAAACTCTATTCTTGTTCAATTTTTAATTTTTCCATACTATATGTGACATATTAAAAGATTTGTAATATATGCAATATTTACTCTTACAGGAGATTGATGCCTCTTAGGGGGATGGTAGTGCACCCAGTGTGGTTGTATCTGAGGCACAAACAACCAACATTGAGGTAATATTAAAACATGTGTCATTTTGTTAATACATATCATTTTTTTAATGCATGTGTTAGTCTTGATTAATTTGTTAAATTGTCTAATATTTAATTTTTTTGAAGTTGCAGGAACCCCATTTAGAACCTGATGCTGGAGACATTGATCTTAGTGAAATACTCCGAGGTGGAATTTATGATTACCTGAAGACATGGTTAATGACTGAATCTTGTTCGAATTATTTAAATTTCTTACTGTAAACTCTTTTATAGATTGCTAATATTTATAGTTTTTAATCTTGCAGATGTTATTTGCATGTGAAGAGGGGAAAGAAATTGCTGGAAGTGGTCACTCCCATGGGGGATATATGTCCCAGGAAGGGGTAAGTATATTACAACATGTTAGTTTTTCACTACATATTATTCCATCCATTCAACTCCATGTCTAACTATGGTAACAGTTTATGACTACAGACATCATCACAAATCCCTGCACTGCCTCTTTGGTTTGGATCTCCCCATAGTCCAAACGTAGATAAGCGGGTTGTTTACACTAGACAACCCTTTTCCTTGAAAAGAGCGGATGTCCATGAGGATCAGCCAACTCATCCCATAGTAATGTACACACTTCCAATGGCAGTTGCTGGTTAGCTTTGAATTCACTTCACAACTAGTTTTCTTAATGTTACTTTTGCATATTTACATCATCGGGATGTAGAGTCATCAGTGCCATACCTTAGTGGGGTTGTTGATGCCACGGCCAATGATACATCTACAATAGGGTTAAGTCACATTGAGGTACATCTAATTGAATATTTATAATTGTACAATTCATTTGTATTGTTTATGGACATGCATGATGTCTAACTATTTTATCATTTGGTGAATGTAGCCACACCCTGGTCCATTATTGCACGTAACTTAGGTTGATGTTCAACCTACAGCTCCTCTTAATACTGAAGAAACCTAGTATCTTCCCCTAGAATACGTTTTTTCGGTGAGATGTTCAATTTTTACAAAATTGATTAGTAATTTCTCATTCATGTACATGTTGATAATTATTGAGATAATTGACATTTTTTTTATTCATAGAGAAGCATTGCAGAGAGACTCTCTGCAAGGAGGAGGACACCAAAGGAATCTATACCCCGAACGGATGCGGTGAGTCTTTGTTTTATGTACAATTGAGTCATATTTTAATTTTTCAAACATTATTATTGTTGGACAGTACTAGTTTGGTTACCTGATCAAGAAATATTGTCATTGATTTGCAGTCGCCATAGATGCACAGTGGTCGTGGACAAAGGAACAAGCATCAAGGTCTGGGAAAAACAAGAGAAAGTTAGAGTTTTGATGTGTTAGTCCAGTACAAATATGTATTTTTCTGTACAATAGAAAGATAGAGTATAGGGGCGTAGTCTAGGATAGATGTACTTTTGTTTGCACATGTACATCAAATTTTTTTTGATACATGTACATTGACAGGCCATATAAGGGACTTATATTTTTGTATTATAACTTTCATGATAGAAAACATATTTCCTATCAAGGCTCTTGAGATCTTCATGGTTCAGTGTTTTAAGTGTGATTATAAACATGTGGCCAAGAATGTTTCTATGTGTAATGTTCCCAATTTTTATATATATTTTATGATTGCATGGAGATATCAGTTATAAATTTGAGAACAATGCACAATTACAATATTACGTAATGACAAAAATGTACATTTCAATTGTTTGTTACCACGATCCAATAACATATATAGTGTTAAATTGTATTCACAAAGATGGAACATACCTAACACACATAAGCACCCAGCACAACTAAGCAACTGATCCAACTAAGATTAATACAAAAACACCTTACCAACATAACAACTTAACAAACCTTTAAAGGATGCACAAAGTTGACACACCTAAGTGATGCACCTGTGTGGTCTACATAAATGAAATTAGTGTTTGGCATGATGTATTTCATCTAATGAATACATGGGATACACATTAAACCTAAAAGTAACTGAGTATTATAAGGTGGATTCAAAATAATGGTTATGATTATATCCTACACATTATGTGTATCCTGCACATTATTTTATCATTTTGTTGATGTACATGGCATTTGATGAATGACCTCTAAGAACAACTTTGGAAGAGATGAAAATTATGTGCGATTTTATTATAGTTTAAATTGATTGGAGAAGTACTATTTTGAATCTTGTTTTATAAATTTATGTTTATGGAGTATTATTCGAAACATTCGTAGTGTGAAGATATATATTTTATAGTAATGGCGTAATAGGTGGTACACTTGTTTATAAACATAAACATGTTCCATTACATGGTTACTGACATAATGGCATTCTCTCCTACTGCATTTCATCATACAAATGCTCACATCTCTTGGATGACCAAGATAAATTGATATGGGAAACAACCTTCTTTCGAATTTCTAGTCTCATGAATGATATGAGATCCCAATATCAATTCACCTCCACATAGAGATTGACAACTCCTTTTTCCTTGATTAAAATACAAACAAAGAATATTTCTTACTTGACAATGATGGGAAATAAGTGAAGTTCAACAACTTACAACAGGTAACATAATTCTCAACAGATACACATGGAATAATAGTTTGCAACAAGTATTTTTTCAAGAGGGGAAGATCTACAATCACCTTCAAGCTGACCTCTATGTGCAAAAAATTCACATTCACTCACTGAGAAAAGCCCTAGTTTCCAAAATTGACCTAAAATAGGATCCCTTATCCATGGAACCAGAGTATAGGGAAACCCCTAGCACTATCCCAATGTCCTGAATCCAATGTAGCCAACGGTTCATAGATCCAAGCAATTTTCATCATTCTATGGCATGTTGAAGCCCACCTCCTATAGGCTTTCAGGGACACCTGTTGCATCCCTACATGCGGAATAGAATGGAAAATTGGAATCAAAATGGGATTTTGGTTGGTCATGAAAGAGTTTTTAGGCATGTTCCATGTGGTAATGCTAGCCACACATTCACGATCAAATAATTTGCAAAGCTGACCCCTGTGTGCAAATATTTCGCATTCACTTGCTGAGCAAAACTCTAGTTTCAAAAATTGACCAAAAATGATCCCTTGTACATGGACCCAGATTAGAGGGCCACCCGTAGCAATATCTCAATGTCTTGAATCCAATGGAGATGACGATTCATTGATCTGAGCAATGATAATCATTCTATCGCATGTTGAATCCCACCTCCCACAGGTTTTCAGGTTCATTTGTTGAATCCCTACCCAGTGCATAGAATGGAAACCGTGCATCAAAATGGGCTTGTGGTGGTTCATACAAGTGTGTTCAGGTATATTCCATGTGGGAATGCTAGACACACATTCACAATTGAGGAATTTTCAAAGCTGACACTTATGTGCACAAATTTTGCATTCACTTAGTAAGCAAAATCCTAGTTTCAAAAAATGACCAGAAAAATAATCCCTTGTCCATGGAATCAGAGTAGAGGGCCACCCATAGAACTATACTGATGTCTTGAATCCAATGGATTTGACAAATTGTTGATCCAAGAAACGACCATGATTCTATCGCACACTGAATCCCACTTCCTATAGTCTCTGAGGGACACCTGCTCAATCCTTACCAGGGGCATAGAATGGAAACCATGCATCAAAATGGGCTTACGGTGGGTCATGTAAGTGTGTTTAGGAATTTTACATGTGGGAACACTAGACACACATCCATGGTTGATGAATTTTCAAAGCTGACCCCTGTGTGCAAAAATTTGACATTCCCTTACTGAGAAAAAACCTAGTTTCCAAAATTGACCAAAAAACAATCTTTTGTCCATGGACCCAGATTAGAGGGCCACCCATAGTACTATCCCAATTTAATAAACCTAAGGGATCCAAGGGTTCACCAATCCGAACAACGATCATCATTCTATGGCACGTTGAAGCCCACCTCCTACAGCCTTTGAGGGACACCTATTGAATCCCTACCTGGTACATAGAATGGAAACCGTGCATCAAAACCAGATTCAAGTGGGTCATGCAAACATGTTTAGGCAATTTCCATGTGGGTACACTAGCCACATGTTCACGGTCAAGAAATTTGCAAAGCTGACCCATATGTGTAAAAATTGGACATTCCCTTATCGAGGAAAACCCTAGTTTCCAAAACTAACAGAAAAAATGATCCCTTGTCCATGGACCCATAGTAGAGTGCCACCCCTAGCACTATCCTAATGGCATTAATCCAATGGAGTCGACAGTTCATCTATCCAAGCAATGAACATCATTCTGTCGCATGTTGAATCCCACCTCCTATAGGCTTTCAGGGACATTTATTGAATCCCTACTCGGGTCATAGAATGGAAAGCATGCATAAAAATGGGATTCTTTTGGGCCGTGGAAGCATGTTTAGGAATTCTCCATGTGGGAACACTGGCCACATGTTCACGGTTGAGAAATATGTGAAGTTGACCCCCATGTGCAAAAAATGAGATTCCCTTACTAAGAAAAACCCTACTTTCCAAAATTGACCAAAATAGTGATCCCTTTTCCATGGAACCATTTTATAGGACCTCCCATAGCACTATACCAATGACATGAATCCAATAGAGTCGACGGTTTGTCGATCCGAGCAATGGTAATCATTCTATGGCACATTGAAGCCCAACTCCTACAAGATTTTAGGGACACCTGTTGAATCCCTACCTGGTGCATAGAATGGAAATCAAGCATCAAAATGGATTTCGGTGGGTCATGTAAGCATGTTTAGGTGGGTTCCATGTAGAAATTCTAGCCAGACGTTCACGGTTGAGGAATTTGCAAAGCTGACCCCTATGTGAAAAAATTGGACATTCCCTTACTAAGAAAAACCCTAGTTTCCAAAATTGACCAAAAAAATGATCCCTTGTCCATGGACCCAAAGTAGAGGGCCACCCCTAACACTATCTTGATGTCCTGAATCCAACGTAGTTGAATTTTCATTGATCCGAGTAGTGGCCATCATTATGTTGCATCTTGAATCCCACCTCCTACAGGATTTTAGGGACACTTGTTGAATCCCTAACGAGGGCATAGAATGGAAACTGTGCATCAAAAATAGGTTCAGGTGGGTCATGCAAGCGTGTTTAGGTAGTTTCCATGTGGGAACAATAGCCACATGTTCACGATCGAGGAATATGTGAAATTGACCCCTATTTGCAAAAAATTGGCATTCCTTTACTAAGAAAACTATGGTTTCTAAGGTTTAGAATGTAAAATATGGTTTACGGTGCAAAATTTAGTTAATAGGATTGGAAATGGTTATTATGATAGGATTACAACTCCTTGATGTTAGATATTCGACATTATTAAGAATATTCTTACATGTGAGATTGTTAGAATGACAATTTGACAATATAACATACATACCTGTAACAAAATTAATAATAAAGTTGCTGACTCATATGCTAACTACGTGTTAGATTGGCACTTGTTTCATACACAATAATCTCATCACAAACATAAATTTTTACACATGTAAATAAATCAATCAATCATCATAACAGTTTTTACAAACATCCAAAATGTGGTAATACATAGTGTCATAATAAAAAAATGGGGCTCTCGAGCCACCAAAATATAAATACACGGTAGTACAAAATGTATCACTCCAAAGTATCTAAGCCTGTGGAGGAGGAGGGGGGTTGTGATCATGGAACGTCATTACGGCTCTAGCTAGCCGTCTAAATAGTTGCACCCATGCTCATGGTACACCCACCGCCTGGCGTTGCATGGCCTTAGGCAAGTCCTCGACTTGCACCATGGGTACTCTGTGTGTCAGTCTCATTAAGTTGGTATGAATGCTTTGGAGCATCTGCTCCACATCCACACCCGTGATATCATCTCCTCTTTCCCTCCGTCTATGATGAGGGAAGCCTTCAGGCATCCGTGGTCCCACATCTGCATGCATATGGTAGATGTGACTATGTATTGTCACCCAAAAACATGTCTTTTGATTCCACATAATCAGAAAACACAAAAAATTAAATAACTCAAAAATTTTAAAAAGAGGTTTGAGATTCATTACCAATGTCACTGTATGCCGATCCTGGTGGTAGCAGCATGTCTGGGTCTCCCCAAAAATCTATCCCCACATAGGGGTATTCATCGATGGAAACTATCTAGCATCGCCACCATGGAAAGAAATCAGCTGAATAGGGGTTGGACACCCTACCTCCACCTAGTCTGTGTATCACATCCACACAACAATGTTGGGCCGGATCTCGAACCCTGTGTAGAGGAACATCAACTCTAGGGCTCAATCATGGAACATGGTCAAAGAAAAACGTGCTCAGTATGTTGCTGAAACTGAAGCTTCACACTCTACCCATCTTGCACTCACTGAGTTGGTGTTTCATGTTGCCCAGTAGTGCAATGCTCCAATCATACACAGTGGGTCTCATGCACTCCACTGCATAGAACATCAGAGGCCGCAAGGCATGGTGGAGTGAAGCTAAACTTGCTATCCTTCCCAGTGGTAGTAAGATGGCCTGTAGGCCCAGCACCTGTATGGAGTTAGTTGGGATCTGACTCCCCACCTTCTCCGTGTTCAGATAGCAGTACACTGCAAGGTACTCATCTATAGTCAGGCCACCTCTGGGCCCGCGAGAGCGTAGTTTCACCACTTCCCCCTGTCGGGAAAGTCCAGTAATAAAATATATGTCCTCCACTTCTATGGTGAGGGACATCCTGTCTATCTAGAAGGACTCCGAGTCTGGATCCCAGTAGTCCACTAACATCTGCAACAGTCTTGGTTTGGCTCTTAAGCCACCAAGACACCAAAACTTGTAAACCCCGCATCCACGTAACGCTTGTTGAGCCATTAGATCTGCCCTTACTACCTCTTCTACATCACCATGTTCACGTTCTCTCCATTCTAGGACCATCCTGCACATAAAATTTGAGCTTGATCCATTACAACACTTAAAAATCATTGAGCATGGTCGCATATGCGACTGTTTTCTAAACAGCCACGTATGTATGTGACGTTGAGGGCATTTTCCGCGTATATCTAGCCCTATACGCGGAAAAACCCTCGATCTTTGCGTGGGTCGTGGCGCGCATTTCAGATGGGCTAGAATCCTAAATGCACCATGGAAATTGATAAAATTTGCATTAAAATGAAAGAGTAGAGCATGGGTAAGTACCTGTAAAAAATGGTAGTGGATTCTGCTGGCTGGATCTCCTGGAATTCGCTGTGGAAGTTCTAAGCTCAATTGGGTAAAAATTTCAAATGTTATATAATGTTTTGAATTTTTTACTATTTATAGAAATTTTTCAAATTTTTGAAAATTTTTACCCCCTTTTCTATAGTTGGGACTGTTTCTAATCCTTTTGGACCGTTTTTGGACTAATTTATGATGTAGGAGACCTTTTTGAGCACCATTTCGGCCATTGGATTGAACCGTTCATGCCGATTTCAAGTATCATGTCTAAACTGGCATATAGGTTAGGTTTCATCACCATTTTCATTTTACATGACCTTATGACCGTTTCATTATAGCCTTAGGTACGAACCCATTCTATTATGTCACGGAACCTTCTTGTTGTTTTAGAAGTGGCATTATGTGAATGGTAGAGATTGACCTTACATGGGTACCCTAGTTACTTCCCTATTTCCATTTGGTACCCATGCCAACATTTTGTCCCTTAGGGTGTGGGAGTCCATTGTATAGTATTTCCATGACATTTTGCAAAAGCCTCATACTCCTCTTGATCTTTTGCTGGCCTATTTTCCTCAAGACTCCCTTATGTCAAGTTGTAATTGCATTATCATTAGATTTTCCTGCCTTATTGAGCCTTACGACGGCTTCCCTGACATTGAGTTTCAGCCATATAGCCTGAGCTTGTCTCATGTCTAGCCATGCAGAGCCATTTTATATATCCTTTGCAGCTTGATTCCCTATTTTTACCGGGAGGGGACTTTCCCCTGAGTGTCGCTATCCTACACATGTATCATTGCATTGAGCATAGGTATGTTCCACTACTTGGAACTAGTTTGTTTTCCCATTATGACACTCGTCTCCTCCCAGTCTATAACTATAAAGCACTTTTATTCTTTTTCAAGCTTTTGAAATATTTGAAAAAGTCCAAAAAATAAATTTAAAAAACCGAAAAGCCGGACAAGGAAAGATGTTATCTTTTGGAAGCTGTCGAGTCGTGTCGCCTTCGAACAAAGCACTGTCTATCACATCCGTTGGTTGGGTTTATAGTTTGACTTTAGGAGTTGTACTCATTTATCTGAGTTTACCTCCATCGACTGGTTAAGATTCCAGTCCCCATGGAGCCTTTTTCGATGCCTCTTGTGTCGTAGAGATGTCCTAGTTTTGTATATCGAGTCTATACTACCTTTATTCAGTCACCATTTGTCATTATACTCTTGTTCGAAGGAATTTGAAACTTGAGTCGGCCATTCCTTAGTTATCTTGACTTTGCATGTCAGCCATTCCTAGTACAGTTATCGGTTCGTGCACCTTATGATCGATTCCTTCCACATTATACAACTTTGATGAGTACCTCATGTTGGATGATGGGGGATGCTTTAATTCCCTCCTTCCAGCGGATTTCATCCCATCGAATTTAGATCATTTATTATGGGATCGAATTTAGATCAAATAAATATTTAAGGCTTATGTTGTCTAACATAAGTAAAAACTTTTTCCCAATTAAGTAATGTAGCCAGATTTGTTAAGGCGTGAATTATAGGAGAAAGTTCTAGATCATGTGTTGCATAATTCTTCTCATGATCTTTTGGTTTTCAAGATTCATAAGCTACAACATAATTGTCTTGTAGTAAAAATACTCCTGACCCTTCATTGCAAGCATCGATACATACAACAAAATCCTTGAATGGATCAACAATTTTTAAGATTGGGGTGATAGTTAATATGTGTTTAATTTGTTAAAAATTTCCTCACACTTTTAAGTCCACTCAAACCTTTTTCCTTTCTTTTGTAAAGAATTTATGGGGTAGGAAATCTTAGAAGAGCCTTCTATGAACTTCTTGTAGTATCCAGTGATTCCCATAAATGATTTGATGTCAAATACATTTTTAGGAATCGACGATTCCATGATGGATTTTACCTTATCTGGGTCGACTGAGATTCCATCCTTGGACACTACGTGTCCGAGGTACTGAATCTTATCTTTGAAAAAGTCACACTTAATGAACTTTGCATAAAGTTGTTTTTCTCTTAACACTTACAAATCTATTTTAAGATGTTCTTCATGTTCTTATTCATTCTTAGAGTAGATTAATATGTCTTATACCCAAATCCTGTCACCACCATGTGATAAGACCCTTAAGACCCTTAACTTCCATTTTTTCCCTTAATCCCAGCACTTAGAGTGGAAACCTACTATGTTTTTCAATTCTACATGAAAAAAATCATCACCACGCTTTCCTTGTGGCCCATGAGTGGTACCTTTCTTGCACCGCTTGTATCCTATTTTCTATAAGCAGTGCCACCGCCTATGGTCTTTGGGCCATAAGTGTTAACCATGTAAACCGCTCTGTCATAAGAGAAGAAAAGTGGTACCCTGGGTAAAATGGGAAAAAGAGAAGTTTCTTGAGGCTTCTAGATCATGAGCCTCGTGTCCTCCCTTATCCTTATCATTGTGGGTTAGTTGAGCTCGAGATCCCCCATGGTAGGATCTTAGGGCCACCTCAGCCACAATTCTTTAAACTATTCCTATCCATTGAGCCTTATAAATACAAGCTCAAGTCCATAGTTGAGGGGGAGAACTATAGAGGTATTGTTATGATGTTGGATTGACCACTTAGCCCAAGCCATTGGAGAGCATAGAGAGAAAAGTTGGAGCTTATGGGGATGAATTGTTTGTCTCATGGAGATGTTTATCGACACTAAGGAAATGGTTGTAAACTTCTCCATACATATTTAATGCAAAGCTGATTTTTGTCCCACATTACTATTGTTTCGATTTCACATGTACATGTTGTTAGATTCCCTAGTCACTAACATGGATAAGTAGATGATTTTCTAGTAGATTTGATGTGTTTACATGTTTGATTTGTTTGCAGGTACACAGGTTCACTATCGAATCAGCATTTCAGGTGTCTACGAAATCCAAGGAAGCTCTCCATCCTTTGTCGTTCACTCATTTTTTCTAGATCTAGACCATTAAGACTAGAGGAACAACTTCTGTCTGCAGAAGGTGAAATATTCCTGGTTACAAATCTGGCAACTCCACTGGGGATCAGTGCATATATCAATTGATCTGATCTTCCTCAGTTCTTGAACTCTTGTCCGAATCCAGGCTCCATCTCCAACTCTCTTCAGTCATATCTGTTATCTAACTCAGTGAATTTTGGTTTGGAACTTTTAGATATGTTCAGATCTGAATTATTTGGACTTTTTATGCTCTTTTTTACTGTTAATCCATAACTTTTTGCCTTGATCTGATCAATTTATAACTTGATCTTCATTTCTCCTTTGTATTTTGGATCTATTTAGGAAACCACTCATGTGCTATTGGCAATAAGCGGTGCCACCGCCTGAACCCTGTTAGCAGCATGCGGTGCCACCACCTGAGTCATGTTATCTAGAAGCAGTGCTGGTCCATAACTGCTCTGTCAAGACCCCCTAGTGCGGTGCCAGGTAGGCCTTATTCCAAGACCACTTTTTTCTCATTTTTTGCAAAAAATTGAGTGTGTTTTCTTTCATCCCTGCACTGTCGGGCTTGTGTGTTATAATTTGAATGGTTATGGTTTGAAATTCTGTGGTAAAATATTGGTTTCATTGAATAATTCAAAATCTAGACTAGGCTTGTTGATTGTCCATTTCCTTCTGTGCTTGTTGGTTGTGATTGTGAAAGGATTTCTTTTTTGAAAGCTTAGGTGTTAGTGAGCTCTCTTTTCATTTCTGTTATAAAGATTGAAAGAAAAACATTTAATTAGCATCTTGATTTCATTTTTTGTTTCCATAGAAGACTTCTTTTTTCTTGTTTAAAAAGATTTTTTTTTACTGAGATTAGGTCATTATCATTAGTGAACATAAGACATTGGATCTCTGATTGGCCTCACAATATTTTAGGTTCTCTATGTTCTTTTATCTCTTTTGTATTAGTATTATCTCATCAAAATAAAAAATATTGTAGTTTTAACTTAGATCTATCTATGCTTTGAGAAAAATTGAAAAATAGTGTGCATATGCATATAGTGTGCTTCTTGTTTTTCTTTTAGGAAAAGAGACTCTTCCCCTTTTGATTGCTTTTAGAAAAGATAAATGAGTTTGGAAAGTGTTGCTTGTCTTTGATTTTGATTTGTTCAAGATTGTTGTTTGGAAATTTTTGGTTTAAAAAAAAAAGAAAATACTCTCTTTCCCTCTTGTAGGTAGGCATACCATGAACGGTAAAGTGAAATATTTGCATATGCATACTGCATGGTTTTACTTTTTCTATCAAAATTTCATGCATTCACCTAACCATCCACTTTAAAATTAACGTTAGTTATAGGTTAAAATTTACATAGCAATTTGAGTGATAGGTTAGAGAGGTGTTAGGGAATCGTTAAGCATAGGAGTTGTCGTTACTCATCCGCATTACATCCCGGGACTCGAGCGGTTCTTCCATGTATCTTCGGTATATTGAACAGCCTTTCACGTACCCTTGAGGTATATAGAAAGGTATTTCATGTACTCAATTGTATATCGGAAGGCCCCTTGTGTACAGTTATGCATTAGACAACACTACTACCGATTTGAGCTCCCACGTACCTTGCGTATATCGGGAGACCCCACTAGGATACCGTATCCATATGAGAAATCCCTTTGGCCATCTTTCTTGGAGCCATACACCAAAAACAACATTCAGGGAGATTACTATGCATGTACCCTTGAGGTATATCGTGAGTGGCACCTTCTTGGCAGTCCTAGTGAGAGACTTGACTATCTGAACTCCTCTTGTCATTTAAGTTTGCTTGTTTGGCCTGTAGCTTGAGTAGGAAAATTTTTGGTTTGTTTTCTAGTTTTTGAGACCTTAGGTTAGATAGGATCTGTACAAACTCACTGAGCTAAGATAGTCCAGAAGAGTACGGGGCTTTCCACCTGATTTTATTCCTGTTTGAGGAGAAAATCCAATGGAAGCTATCGACCAAGGAGCTACTACCACCTTCCAAGTGGGAGATAATGTGGTTGCAGAAAGTGGAGGACCATATCCTTCACACTCACCTCCCTTGGTCCAACAATATTCTCGGGGTAATACTTCGTTCCATTCTCCCATAAAAGTTCATGTTGATGATACTACCCGTCCGGATTATGGTCCCAATGCTCCATTTTGGGATACCTCAATAGGACAAGCCATTGCCTCATTTGGCACTCATTCAAACTTTTCTAAAGAAGTTTCTCCAAATGAAGAAGAACATAGACAATACCATGCAACAATTCTCCATGCACAGGATATTGAAAAGAAAATAGATGACATATTGGGCACACCACCATCACGTTCCACAACTATTCCTATGGGATATCGGTCACTTGCCAATTCTATGAGACCCATTGGACTGATTATAGATCACACAATGAATCCACATAACCTAGGTCAAACTACCAACCTTACCACCTCCCATATTATGTATTTTCCCAATCCTCCTAGGTCTTCTGCACCTGGGGCTTAACCTTCAATTCCTATTTCATCATTACCTTCTAGTTGCCCCCCGGCACGACCTACGTTATCTGGCACTGAAATTGTACCTATTCAAGGACAGACCTCTGGTATAGAGAAATCTATAGTTTATGTCACTCCCACCCACACTAATGTGGTTAACCCCCCATCTAGTTCAGTTCATCCCTTCGAGGAACAACCTGTAACCAATCAAACCTCTTGGGGTTATGGTTATACATCAAATCAAATACCTGTAGGAAACATTAATTATCCACCCAACCCTATAGGAATGCCTTATGCTGGAATTCCATATCCTAGTAATACTTTCATGCCATTGGGGCAACCTAACTGGTCCTATATGCTAGCTATGGGGGGAATACCTATTCATACTACGGGATGTGTCGGAGGACCACCTTATGAATGTCCTCCCCCTGGGGGACCTAATGGTCCTATAGGGCCTAGTGTATTTCCTCTTTATGGTCCTAATGGTACTGGTGGTCCTGGGGGGGCTAGTGGCTTCCCTCTTAGTGGCCCTGGAGGGTCTGTTGGCCCTCCTCCTAGTGGGTCCGGAGGCTCTGGAGGTTTACCTCCTAGAGGTCCCAGAGGGTCTGGTGGTATGCATATTGGTGGTCTCGGTGATCCTGGTAGTCTCAATGATCCTGGTGGTCCTCCTCCCAGAGGCCCTGGTGGTCTTAACAGTCCTGATCCCGAAAATCAACCCCATGTGGGCGGATTTTCTGGTAGTTCTTCATCACAGCAACTTTTCTACCAGTCTACTTATAGTCCTACTAGTAATTATATGCCATATCAATATTACTAGTATGTGCAACCTAATCGTCAGTTACCTTTCCTAGCAACTTTGGACTTGCCTAATTAATGACCCCATTCGACATAACCCCTCGTAGCCTCCCATTCCGGTAAAGTTACCATTGGACATTCCAAAGTTTAATGGAAATCAGGGAGACGATCCAAAAAACCATGTCATGACATTCCATCTGTGGTGTTCTTCAAACTCCCTTATGGATGATTCAATTCATTTAATACTCTTTCAGCGAACTTTGACCGGTACAACCGCGAAATGGTATATTAAACTTCCGCAACATTCGTTTATGGATTTTAGCTCATTGGAAACTATTTTTCTTACACACTTTCATCGTCCTATTCGTTATGAAATAGGAACAAATCTCTTAACTTCTTTGTGACAGAACACCTCCACCCACATATCCGATCATATCCATGAGTGGAGAAGGTGGAGAAGACTTATTAAGGCTCCTATTCTAGATCAGTTATTAGCTAATTGGTTTACTAAATATTTGTTTCCTCTGACTTCCCAAGATGTGGCTATGGGAACTGCCATTACTAAAGAGTAAGACACTAGTCGATCCTAGTATCTAGACTTGGTTTATTCCTAGTCTAAAACTTTGTATGACTTGATTCCTCAATCTCCTTTCCCAACCATCGATCCTGCAAAGCCACCAGCAGAAGTCCCTATTGATGGGATTGTTGTTTCAATACAGTCCCCGTCAGCAGCAAAACCTACCAAGAAATCCCAGACTGCCACCCCTACTCCTTCGAATCCCAAGGTTTCCACCGAGGTCAATTCTATTCAGAGTATTCAAAACTCTGGCAATAATAAAAAGAAAGGTAAAAGTAAAAACAAAAAACATAGAAACCAACAGGAGAATCCAAAACCAACCAACAATGATAACGATAAAGGGAAAAGAAAAGAAAAATATACATGCCTGCTATGCAGAGGTGACCATTTCACAAAAGAGTGTCCTCGTCGACACAAAATCACAAACCCCGCACCCGCAGTTCTCACAGATCCTTTTCCCTCTCAACAACAACAGATAGACAGAATGTCTAATTAGGGAAACTCTAGTTCGTCAGAGGAAATTCACATGATGTCCTCGGATACTATTAGTTTACAAACTCAAAGTCAGAGTTATGAAAAACCCATAGACAAGAAAGAAGACCATTCTTCTTCAGGAAAATATCCCTCTACTAGTTCTCCTGACTCGTTGTCTACTATCCCCCTAACCATCAAGTAGCCTACTCTCAATATGATTTTTTTTCCACCCAAGAGTACTCTTAGGAAGGCTATTTTTAACCCTAATTCCTGAGCTACTCAATTTATAATGTAGTTGAAGATCTCGCTCAGGAACGATGTGCAATGTCTACCTTGGAAGTGATCTAAAGTTGTCCTACACAACGCAAAAACCTATTAGCTGCATTAGGAGCTTTAGACCCAGACAATACTAATTTGTTTTTTAAGGAAGAGCGGAAACTGCATTAATGCTTTTTTATAGCTCGACGTTTCGATCTCTCTCTGAGATCATCATCAGGAGTGCTTACTCAAGACAATTCTGAGGTTTATAGATTAGCTTAAATATGGTTCGATTTAGTTTGCCGGCAAGGGTAGGGTTTACCTAAACCTATTCGGCACGTTAGAAAGAGAGAGTATTAATGAATTTGATCAACGACCTAATGTATTAAATTTTTAAATTTTACTAATTTAGTATAAAAAAATTTAATATTTTAATTTGATACTTTTAATTAATTTTAAATGTTTTAATTACTAAGTTTTAATTAATATCTTTATAATTTCATAAAGTTTATAAATTTTATTAATTTTGCCTTTATTATTGTTGAAATAGTTTAGTTTCTTAAATTTATGGGCTCCCCAAGATACATAAACTAGGAGCTCCACTTAGGCCAATAGTTAACACCATTGGATCGCCGACATATAACCTAGCTAAATACCTAGCCAAACTACTCCAACCATTAGTCGGGAAAACTAACTCTTTTGTTAAAGATTCGGCAACCTGGGTAGAGGAAGTGTCCAAGGAAAGGCTCAGCGAAGAAGACAAACTGGTTAGCTTTGATGTAGTTTCACTATATACAAAGATACCCATAGAGGAAGCCATTGAAACCATAAGAGAACTTACCAACAGTGAGACGATGAAACTTGTGGGCGTGTGCTTAAGGTCAACTTATTTCACCTTCCAGAAAGAATTTTATGAGCAAATACAAGGTGTCGCAATGGGCTCACCCCTCTCACCCATTGTGGCCAATCTTTACATGGAAAGATTCGAGAGACAAGCCATAGAATCCTTCCCCTTGAAACCTAAAAGATAGAAACGTTATGTCGATGATACAGATGTGGTGTGGCTGCATGGCACAGATAATCTCGAGAAGTTTATGGAACATCTAAACAAACAGAATAATAGTATTAGGTTCACCATGGAATTGGAGACGAACAGGAGTTTACCATTTCTGGATGTTTTGATATCAAGAAAAGAAGATGGCTCCTTGGCACACCAAGTATTCAGAAAAAAGACACACACAGAAAAATACCTTCATGCCAACTCTCATCATTTCCCCCCTCAAAAGCTAGGTATTATCACCACCCTAGCCACGAGGGCACATAGGATTTCTGATGGTGACCACATTGACCAAGAACTAGAACACCTACACCAGGTATTTAGAATGAATGGTTATGACTCCAAACAAATAAAGAAAATAATATCTAAGATTAAAAGAAATAAAAATAAAATTAAGAATGTAAACAAAAATGACCATAGCAAGGAGGAAGGAAAGAAAATATTCCTTCCCTACATAAAAGGAACAACCGACAAACTGGCCAAAACCCTAGGGAAAAGAGGGTTTAAGGTGTTGTTTACTCCTCCAAACTCCATTAGAAAAATGGTAGATTCTCTGAAGGACCCCATAGAACCCACTCACTTTAAAGGTGTTTACTCAATACCCTGTTCTTGCAACAAACCCTACATTGGGGAAACAGGAAGATCCATAGGTACTAGACTAAAGGAACATGGAGCTGACCTTAGGCATGATAGATATAAGAGGTCCGCCTTAGCTGAACATGCTCACCTTACCCAACATCAGATTTGTCTAGAAAATGCGGTGGTAATTGCGAGAGAGGACAACATAGCTAAGCGAAAAATAAGAGAGAAGATTGAAATCAACATGGCTATTGATTGCTTAAATAGGGATGATGGCAAGAAACTGAGCGATACGTGGCTTCCCCTCCTACACTCACTAAAAAAGCACGGCTAGAGGAACCCTCAAAGTATCTAAGAAGGTTTCGCCAACCAAAACCCCCCTCTATCCTTTTCGCCTCCTTGCCTTCCCCCTTTCATCTTTCGATTCTGTAGATTCCCCACCCCCCCTTCCCTCGCTCCTTTTGAACCTTAAGGCACCTTAAAACACCTCTCCTTCTCGCCTAAACGTCTTGAGAAAACCAAACCTAGGTCTTTTACTCCCCTAAAATTAAAATTAAAATTAAAATTAAAATAAAAAGTAAAATGAAAAATTAAACTATAAATTAAAAATTAAGAATATACGTAACAAAAATTAAAAAATTAAAAATTAAAATTTTTATAAACTTAAACATTTTGAAAAGAATTTGAATAATAAAAAGATTTATAGAACTTTTAACTAAGAATTAACCTCAAAGTCAAAATTAAAAATAATAATAAAATTTTTAAATTATAATTTTTAATACATTAAAGTGGATTGAAAAAGAATAATTTATTTAACATTTTATTAATAAAACATAACATTTTATTAAAACATTTTATTAATACACTTTATTAATACACTTTATTAAATATTACCTAACTTTACTAATAAAACTTTTCTTAAATAAAATTATAAATAAAAATATTGTAATAAAATTTAAGAAACTAAACTATTTCAACAATAATAAAGGCAAAATTAATAAAATTTATAAACTTTATGAAATTATAAAGATATTAATTAAAACTTAGTAATTAAAACATTTAAAATTAATTAAAAGTATCAAATTAAAATCTTAAATTTTTTTATACTAAATTAGTAAAATTTAAAAATTTAATACATTAGGTCGTTGATCAAATTCATTAATACTCTCTCTTTCTAACGTGCCAACTAGGTTTAAGTAAACCCTACCATTGCCGGGAAACTAAATCGAACCATATTTAAGCTGATCTATAAACCTCGGAATTGTCTTGAGCAAGCATTCCTGATGATGATCTCAGAGAGAGATCGAAACGTCGAGCTATAAAAAAGCATTAATGCAGTTTCCGCTCTTCCTTAAAAAACAATTCACTGCATATGGCTGTTTTTTCACAAATACTAATTTGATTCATTTCAATGTCGAGAACTATAAGTGTAGACTGCCTCACAAACTTGATTTCCAAATCATCACGAAATTAGTTGGAAAGAAAGTCTTTAGGACTTTCTTAGACGAAGGAGCTTTAACTTCAGTTTTGTCCCTGTCTTGTTGGAAAGCTATCGGCTCTCCCAAGCTCGTAACATCTCCTACGACTCTGAAATCCTTTAATGGATGAGGCTTGGAGCCCCATGGTCTCATATCAGCTGTTGCAGTCAAGATCAGGGGAAAAATTGTTTCTATTCAAGTAGAAGTAGTGGACACCCCGTTAGATTAGAGCCTCCTTCTAGGAAGAAATTGGTTTTACGCCATGAATGTTGTCGCTTCGACAATATTCTGAACAATCCAATTTCCACATCTAGGGAGAATTGTTACCATAGATCAGCTTGATTTCTGTACGTTGGATGTTACTACCTCTATAGCTAATAACATCCCTATGTTAGTCCAATCCCCTCCTCCTTACCAATCGATTGGGGTAGGCATGTTGAAGGATTCATGCCTTATGGGGATTTTCCCATCCACTCCTCCTAACATAGAAACAGTGACAATAAATATGATTGCGTCATTTGATTATGAACCCAAGGGAAAACAAATTGTT
The DNA here is from genome assembly GCA_001517045.1 of Pseudotsuga menziesii. Classification (NCBI taxonomy): domain Eukaryota; kingdom Viridiplantae; phylum Streptophyta; class Pinopsida; order Pinales; family Pinaceae; genus Pseudotsuga; species Pseudotsuga menziesii. Next base: position 544,626 of record LPNX011130381.1, read on the forward strand.
GAGTCCACCTTGTTGAGTCTGCATGAATAAATGTAATACATCATTCAAACCCTTTTCGATGATCACACCGATGAGATTCATCTGGTGGCTTCAGATCCTTACCACCTACCTTATTGGTTAAAACCATCTCCTCCTATTCTGGATTATCTATATGAGACTTTTCCTTCCAACAAGTGCATTATGGAGATCATGAATACGAATTAGTCCATTTGCGAGGATCACCATCATAGATCGTCGTTCCTCCCCAACACCAGTACAGTCGACCATGACTTTGCATCCTTGTTTTCCACTGATAGTGTCAATGCACTTCAAAGTCCTATATTGTTGCAAGACATAGATTTTGATGGAAACCTTTGCAACATTACTCAGACAAATCCAATTCACATATCAGCCAATCCTAGTACCATTGAGCATGTTCATGTTGGGAAGAACTGCTCGATAGATGAATTTGAAGCATACAGGGCATTTTGCAAAACAAATCGTGATATTTTTGCCAGGTCCTATGAAGAAATGACGGGGATAGGCCCATCCATTGTGGTCCATGAAATTAAAACCTATCCCACAGATAAACCTGTCAGGAAAAAACTAAGGCAAGTCCATCCACGGAAGGCCGTAGCTATTAAAGCTTAAATAGAGAAACTTCTAAAAGTTGGGTTTATCTATCCCATACCCCTAATGGAATGGGTATCAAACATTGTCCCTGTCAATAAAAAGAAGGGCACCATTAGAGTCTGTATCGATTTTAGATATTTGAATAAAGCTTGTCCCAAGGACAACTTTCCTACTCCACATATCGATCAGATTATCGACAATTGTGCTGGAAGTGTCATCCTCTCATCATGGATGGATTTTCTAGCTATAATCAGATTGAGATATTACCCACTGATCAGCACAAGACGACATTCATTTTCCCATGAGGAACCTTTGCATATAGGAAGTTACCATTTGGCTTAAAAAATGCTGGAGCCACTTTCCAGCATGCAATGTCCTATGCATTTCACGATATTAAACATATTGGTTAACCATACCTTGACGACCTCCCTGGTCATTCATAGCAATGGGAGGACCACCTTAGTCATCTTAGAGATGTTTTCCTGAGATGTCGTCATTATAATATATAGCTCAATTCACATAAATGTGTTTTCTATGTTCAGACAAGATTCCTATTATGTTTTAAGGTCTCTAAGGATGGCATCTGGATAGACCCTTTGAAAATTGCCACCATTTTAGCTCTACCAGCCCCAACCAATCTTCTCGAACTCCAAAGTTTGCAAGAGAAGGAAAACTTCTGCTGCCATTTTGTGTGCAATTTTGCAGAGAAAACGCACAGTTATATGCATCTCCTTAAGAAGGACACTCCGTTATTTTGGGATGACCAAGCCCAATGCACCTTGGATAATCTCAAACATGCTCTGATTCATTCACCCATGCTACACCCCCCAGATTATTCAAACAACTTTCTCTTATATATTGCAACCTCCAATACTACCATCTCTATGGTTTTGGTGTAGGAAATGTTAGTTTTCCAACATTCAAGCTAGCATTATGTTAGGATCTTTACTGAGAGAACAACAAGTACAACAATCAAAGACAAGAGACAATGAACACAGTGTTTTTCAGCAGGGAAATCATAAATGGAGAAAACCCCACAACTTTCTCAAAGATAGAATCAACACAAGATGTAAAACCTGAAAACAGTAAGATGCACTCCTGACAGCAGTAATCTTCTTCTTGTCTAGCCCCAGTGTCTTCTCCTTCCTCAACTATGCGCTACACTTGAGTGTGTGAGTGATGTGTTCTAAATAGAGAGTCCAACTCTCTATTTACACTAATCATGACATGACTAAAACCCTACTACAGCCGACATCTACTTGGAGATTCTAATAACCCTAGTGCCCCGGAACTGTGGCGACTTTAACCCTTAGACAATCGAAGGGTTACCCACTATGACTTGACATGACTTGTTTACATTATTGATTCTCCCAATCGAAACATCGGGGCATGAAAACATGACTCAATTACATAATAGATACATCCTGGAATAAACATCGGGTTACATTACATAATATACATAGATGAATACATTCCGAAGTTACAAATACATCAACACTCCCTCTTAACTAGGAAGGTATTCTTTCGACACAATTTTCAGCACTGGTCTTCTTCTCTATATCAACTGAATCATCTCGTCATCTACATCTCGAGTCTTCTGATTCTTCAAGTCATATTCATTCTTTGAATCTGTATCATCTCTCGATATGGATCATCAGTAGTGGATCTGGATCATCTCTCGATCTGGATCATCATGGGATATCATCACCGGATCTGGATCATTTCTCGATCTGGATCATCATCACTGGACTGTATCTGGATCATCGCTACTGGATCTGGATCATCACTCAATCTGGATCATCACTCGATCTGTATCTCTTGGAGTCATCATAACTGGATCTGGATCATAGTTCGATCTGGATCTCATCTTGTCATCACCATGTGTGCTATCTCATCATAAGAAGTTCTACAGAGCTAGCCTTCTTTCATGTTGCTTGTAGGCCTATCCATCATGTAGGTATTTGCCTAGCACTTACATCTAACCTACTCATCATAAAGGCATTCCCAGCACTCACATCTAATCATGTAGAAACATACAATCACATAAGAAAGGCCCAACACTCACATTCACCAGCATGACAGGACATCACTATCATCTATGAAAAGGCTTCAGCACTTATATCTGACCTGGAAGGAAACAAGTCCTCCACCCTCACCAGAAAGGCTTGCACTCACATCTGAAATAGAAGGATCTAAATCCTCCACCCTCTCCAAAAAGGATCGTAGTCCCAGACTGAGCTACCTAGTAATGAACTAGGTTCATCCATTCTCTCGAAGAATGGAATTTGCCCTTATATCTGACTTGGTAGGAAACAAGTCCTACACCCTCGCCAGAATGGCCTACATTCACATCTAGCCTGGAAGGAACCAAATCCTCCTCCCTCACCAGAAATACCCCCAGTCCCAGACTGAGCTACCTGGTAACGGACCATGTGCCTCCACTCTCCCAAAGAGTGGCAGTTTCCCTTACATCTATCCTACTCGGCAGAATGGCCAGCACCCATATCTGACATGGAAGGAACTGAATCCTCTCACGATGACAGAATGGCTCAGCCCTTATATTTGACCTTCTCATCAGAATGGCTATGAATCTCAGCACTCATATCTGACATGGAAGGAACTGAATCCTCTCACCATGACAGAATGGCATAGCCCTTATATCTGACCTGCTTGTCAGAATGGCTACGAATCTCAGCACTCATAATTGACATGGAAGGAACTAAATCCTCTCACCATGACAGAATGGCTCAGCTCTTACATCTGACCTTCTCGTCAAAATGGATTTGGGACTCATCACTTTCCCTTGGAGGAAACCTCGATCTGGAGAACACCAATCTTCTCCCTGAAGTATTCAAACTTCACTCTGGTGAATGGATTTGTCAAAACATCAGCTATCTGTTCCTCTATCACAACATACTGGAGCTTCACTGCTCCTCTCTGTACCATATCCTTGATATAGTGATACTTGATCTCGATGTGCTTCGACTTGTCATGGAACAGTGGATTCTCTGAAAACTTCACGCAACTCTAGTTGTCTCAATGTATACAAGTAGCATCCATCTGGAGATCAAATAAATCAGACAATAGCTTCTGCAACCATACTACCTCACAACTAGCTGAACAAGCTACGGCATACTCTGCTTCAGCTGTACTCAGTGGCACACATGATTGCTTCCTGCTAAACCAAGAGATCACAATTGATCCCATACTGAAGCAACACCCTGAATTGCTCTTCCTATCGATGGCACTGCCTACCCAATCTGAATCAACATAACCATCCAGGTTAATCTTTTGATTCGCATCGTACTTGAGCCCATAATCAACTATAGCCCTCAGGTACCTCAGAATATGCTTTGCAGCAATCAAGTGAACATTTCTTGGATATGTCAAGAGCTGGCTCAAGGTTTTCACAGCAAAGCAAATGTCTCATGTTCGTCAGGTACAACAAAGACCCAATCATCTGATGATACATCATAGCATCAACTGACTCTGACGAAGCATTACTCAATAGATTCAGGTTCAATGCCATAGGTGTGGCCATAGTCTTGCAGTCCATCATCCCAAACCTCTTTAGGATCTCTACTGCATACTTCCCTTGTCCAAGGATGATTCCATCCACTATCTGCCACACCTCCATACCTAGAAAATAATGCATCATACCCAAGTCCTTCATCTCAAACTCGGCAGCAAGATTTCTCTTCGTATCAGTAATCAACCAATCCATACTTGTCACAAATAGATCATCTACATATAATAGAAGCATCACTGGGTTGCCATCTTCAACCTTTTATTAAAGGTTGGAATCTGCTTTACTCTTGGTAAAGCCCAAACTGGATAGAAAGCTATCAATCATTAGAGGAATTTTGGGGTCTAAAATGGGCCTCCTCAGGAAAATAATAAAATAATATTGAATAATTTTGGAGGAAGAAAGAAAAAAACTACTTTTTGTGTTCGTATTTTCGACATATCTCCCTGTGTTTTTACTCAAATTTCAATCGGGAGAGCTCGTTGGATGCAAAATTTGATTTTTCATCCAACGAGTACCCACACTACATACTTTTGACGGACCCCGCTACCCCAAAAACAAGAAATACCTAAAAAAACGTGATGATGACATCATGATCACGTTTTTTTAGGTATTTCTTGTTTTTGGGGTAGTGAGGTCTGTCAAAAGTATGCAGTGTGGGTACTCGTTGGATGCGAAATCAAATTCTACATCCAACGAGCTCTCCCGATCGAAATTTGAGTAAAAACACAATGAGATATGTCGAAAATACGAACAAAAAAAGTAGTTTTTTTTAATGACAAATATGTCAATTCAACCATTATGGTTGACTTATTTTATTGAAATTCTATTGGTTCTTGAATTCCAACTCACAAAAACTTATTTTGGCACGTTTTCTTATAAAGCCCATTTTAGACCCCAAATTTCCTCTAATGTATGCCGTACCATGTCCTAGGTGCCTATTTCAAATCGTACAGGGCTTTCTTCAATCTGCACACATGAGACTCCCTATCATGTGTCTCAAAACCGAGTGGCTGTTGTACATACACTTCCTCTTCCACTACACCATTCAAGAAAGAAGTCTTGACATCCATCTGGTGTATCTTCCATTTCATCACTGCAGCCAGAGCAAGTACTGATCTGATGCAAGTGTATCTGGCTATAGGTGCAAAGGTTTCTTCATAGTCTATTCCTTCCTTCTGAGAGAAACCCCGAGCTACAAATATTGCCCTATATTTTTCAATTTTACCGTCTACAACATGTTTGATCTTGTAGATCCATTTGGAAGTTACAACTGAATTCCCATCTGGTCTTGGGACAACATCCCAAACATCATTCTTCATGATCGATTGGTACTTTTCGATCATAGCATCCTTCGATCCTTTCTATTCTGCCACTTCTTCATAACTAGAAGGTTCTTTATGAAATTACATAGTAAAGCTACATACCTGGAACAGGATCTGGTCCACTTTCTTTCTCTTTGATTCCCTTCAGGAGCCCCATATCTTTCCGCACCTTGGATAAGTTCTCGTACCCAAGCAGGTTTCCTCTTATGAGGATTTTTCTCTAGAGGTGGATCTAAAGCTCTTTGTGGTTCTTCAAATTCTCGATCTTCTTCTTGAGTTTCTTCATTCATGGTTGTATCATGAATTCTAGGTGCTTCTGCTTCTTCAGGTTCTTCAGTAGGTCTCTTTATAGATTTGTTGTAAGCTGTGTATTTATCAAATGTTACATTCCTACTGATGTCAATCTTCTTGTATCCTAGGAAATATATTCTATAAGCCTTCGATATTTCAGAGTATCCCACAAATATACCCTTCTTTCCTGAAGGATCTAATTTAGTCCTCTTCTCTTTTGGAATGTGGATGTACACAGGACAGCTAGATATTCTGAGATGGCTAACTTCTGGTTTCTTGTCGCAGAGAAGACTTCTTCAGGAGTCTTTCTCTCAAGAACTCTATGTGGAGTACGGTTCTGTACATACACCATTGTTCTCACAGCTTCGGCCCAAAAATGCATAGGAAGGTCTTGATCATGAAGCATTGCTTTTGTAGCTTCCATTATAGTTATTTTCTTCCGTTCCGCAATCCCATTCTGTTGTGGATTATAAGGAGTGGACAACTCCCTCTTAATCCCTGATTTTTTGCATAGCTCTTTAAATTCATTTGAAGTGAATTCTCCGCCATTATTAGATCGAAAGGTCTTGATCTTCTTTTTAGTATGGTTCTCGATCAAGGCTTTGAATTCCTTGAAATTACTAAATACTTTGTCTTTTTTCTTTATGAAGTAAACCCATGTCTTCCTAGAAAAATCATCAATAAAAGAAACATAGTATGCATACCCGCTTAGTGAGTTTGATGACATAGGACCGCATACATCGGAGTTGATGATTTCCAAGATTCCTTTTGCTTTGCTTTTGCTGCTTGGAAATGTCTTCTTTGTATTCTTTCCTTTGGCACATCCTTTGCAGACCCCATCATGTTTTTCTTGGATTTCTGGAAGATCTTCAATAGCTTTGCTTATAATACGAAGTGCCATGTAATGCACATGTGCAAGCCTTCTATGCCAAATTTCACTTAGCTCTACTATGTCATGGATCAAGGCTTCTTCTAGATGGCCCTTCAATTTGTACAATCCTTCCTGTTCTCCAATCACTACCGCATCATCAATAGTCTTTCCTTTTGGCCACATGATGACTTGACCATCTATGAATGCAACCTGTATTCCTTTTGCATGTTGAATTTTCATATGATTAGCTAAGACATCAGTATATCATTTCATTTTTCATAACAAAAGCATATAAACAGGATCACTGTAAGAAACAGTATCACAAGAACAACACAGATTTATCCTGGGAAAACCCTAAAGGGAAAACCCTAGCAAAAGCTTCCTCAATATAGATGCCCCAAAAAGTTAAAAAGGTAAAACCAACAAGGAGATCAAAAACCTGATCCTCCTCCTTCTCCAACTACTTCTCTCCTCCACAAGTGTGCTACTCAAGTGAGAGTGTGTGTTACAAATGAGGAGCACTACACATCTATTTATATTCATCCGTTCACTTAAGTTAACTCATCTGTCATGTAGGCTTGAGTTAATCATGTAGGCTTGAGTTACACATGTAGGCTCAAGTAAGCACACTGGGGTGCTAATGACCCGCCTTTACAATTAAAGGGGACTACCTCATGACTCTTATTAGTTCTTCCGATTAGGAGCATCGGGGTACAAAGTAATACAAGTCGTTTTCCCGGTAGGACCATCGAAGACCACAAAGAAATACATTTAGAATATTCTTCGAAGTTACAATATTTCAACACTCCCCCTTAACGAGAAGGGTATTCTATAACAACATCAACAACAACAATAATAGGAGAGAGATATAGGACATCATCAACATCATCAGGGTGATACATCTATAAATCATTGGAATCTTTTCAACATCATGTAGTCTTCATCTTCAATCTTTAGTCTTCAGCATCATCAGTACTTTGACTGCTTCGACCAGCAACATCTTCAGCATCTTGACTCTTCAATCAGCAGCAACATCTTTAGCACTTTGACCTTTCGATTAGAAACATCATCTTCAACACTTTGACCTTTCAATTAGCAACATCATCTTCAACACTTTGACCTTTCAATCAGCAACATTTTCTTTAACACTTTGGCCTTTCGATCAGCAACAACATCATCATCATACTCTGATCTTTCGATCAGAAACATCATCATCAACATCATCATCATCAAAATATCAGCATCAAAATATCCTCATCATCATACTCTAATCTTTCAATCAGAATCATCATTATCATCAGCCTCTAATCTTTCGATCAGAAACATCATCAACCGAACATCATCATACTCTAACATCAACTCATCATCATATTCTGATCTGTCATCATCATCATACTTTGATAATACGGCATCATCATCATCAGGATCTCATCATCATCGCATTCTGATCTTTCGATCAGAAAACATCATCATCATCATCGCATTCTGATATTTCGATCAGAAAACATCATCATCAGCAGCAACATCATAATCATAAGCAACTTCTGATCTTTCGATCAGAGAACATCATCATCAGCAGCAATGACATCATCATTATATTCTAATCTTTCAATCAGAGAACATCATCATCATCAGCAACTTCTAATCTTTCGATCAGAGAAACATCATCATTATCATATTCTGATCTTTCGATCAGAGAACATCATCATCATATTCTGATCTTTTAATCAGAGAACATCATCATCAGCAGCAACTTTTGATCTTTCGATCAGAGAACATCATCATCATCATCAACATCTGATCTTTCGATCAGTACGTCATCATCATCATCAACTACAACCTACAATCCACAACTCAAAGACAAAAAGTATTTGGATCACTTTTTGACTTAAAGTCCAGGGATGATACAATCCCACCACATTCTCGACAATTGAAGTTACCGGATTGATTATGGCAGAATCATTCCCTATCACTTTAGGACTAAGTCCAAGGACGATGCAATCCTACCACATTCTCGAGGACTGAAGCCAGCGGATTGATTACGGGAGAATTAGTCCCTATCACTTTAGGACTATCTCCAAGGATGATGCAATCCTACTACATTCTCAAGGAATGAAGCCACCGGATTGATTATGGGAGAATTAGTCCCTATCACTTTAGGACTATGTCCAAGGATGATGCAATCCTACCACATTCTCGAGGACCGAATCCACCGGATTGATTATGGGAGAATCAATCCCTATCACTTTAGGACTATGTCCAAGGATGATGCAATCCTACCACATTCTCGAGGACCGAAGCCACCAGATTGATTAGGGGAGAATCAGTCCCTATCACTTTAGGATGATGTCCAAGGATGATGCAATCCTACCACATTATCGAGGACCAAGGTCACCAGATCTATTATGGACAGATGTCCTGGGATGATACAATCCCTCTTCATTCTCAAAGACCGAGGTCTCCGGATCACTTTAGGGAAAGTTCCCAGGGATGATACAATCCCACCAAATTCTCGAGGACCGAGGTCACCGGATCTATTATGGACAGATGTCCTGGGATGATACAATCCCTCTTCATTCTCAAGGACCGAGGTCTCTGGATCACTTTAGGGAAAATTCCAAGGGATGATACAATCCCACTGCAACATCACTACTCCCCCTTTCGAGGAAGGTCTTTCCGAACAACACCAAGCTTGTCTCAAAAGTGTTCGAACTCTACCCGAGGCAGAGGCTACGTCAGTACATCATCATCCAAACCATCATCATCTACATCTTCAGTATGTGAGTACTGAAAGCATCATCATCTATATCTTTAGTATAGAAATACTGAAAGCATCATCATCTCTATATTCAGTATAGAAATACAAAATCACCATCATCTGCATCTATAGTATGTAAATACTGAAATATCATCTATATCTTCAGTATGGGAATACTGAAATCATCATCATTTATATCTTCAGTATGGGAATACTGAAACCATCATCATCTATATCTTCAATATGGGAATACTAAAAAATCATCATCTCTATATTCAGTATAGAAATACTAAATCACCATCATCTGTATCTACAGTATCATCATCTGCATCTTATCTTGTGTGTAGAAATACCGGATTTCTATGTGTTATGTCGGAACATAGGGTTCTTTGTCATCACAACTATGGTTATCACATAGAATCATTGTAGTATCCATCTTCAGGTCAAAGAGACCTGATATCAGCTTCTGAAGCCATATGGCTTCACAACTTACTAGAACAATCTACTATGTATTATGCTTCAACCATGCTAAGAGAAACACTGGACTGTTTCCTGCTAAATCATGAACTGATAGCAGACCTCAAACAAAAGAATCTACCTGATGTGATTTTACTGTCTGAGATACTTCTAGCCCAATCTGCATCTGTGTAGCCATACAGTCTATACTCATGGCTAGCATCATAGTATAGACCAAAGTCTATAGTCCCTTTCAGATATCTCATCACATGTTTTGCAACTACTAGGTGAACCCGTCTTGGTTGAACAAGATATTGAATTAAGGTGTTTACAACAAAACAAATGTCTGGTCTGGTATTTTTCAAGTACATCAATGACCCAATGATCTATTTGTAGTGAGTAACATCCACTAACTCTAATGAGTCATCAACTAATAGCTTCAGGTTGGAGTCCATGGGTGTGGCCATGGCTTTGCATTCCAACATATTGAATCTCTTCAATATCTCTACCGCATACTTTCCCTAGCTGAGAAACATTCCTTCTGAACTTTGCCATACTTCCAGACCTATGAAATAATGCATTAACCCAAGGTATTTCATCTCAAATTATTATTCTAGTTTCTTCTTGCTTTCCATGATCTATTTCTCATTTCATGTCAAGCATAAGTCATCCACATATAATAACAGGATGACAGGTTCATCTTCTACAACCTTGTAGTAAAGGTTAGGATTGAATTTACTCTTGGCAAGGCCCATGCTCGTCAGGAAACCATCTATTCTTCCATACCAAGCTCTGGGAGCTTGCTTCAGGCCATAGAGGGCCTTCTTCAACTTTCATATGTGAGTCCATATGTCTTCAACTTCAAATCCTTGTGACTATTCGATGTAAAACTCTTCCTAATCATTCCATTAAGGAAGGCTTGTCTTTACTTCATCATGGAAGAAAATACCATGATAGTTCTAAAGGAAGTGTACCTTACTTCCTGGAGTAAGTGTCTCTTCAGAATTAATTGCCTCTTTCTGATAGAAACCTCTAACCACAAGTCTTTCCTTACTTCTATCATCAACATATTTTATCTTGCAAATCCATTTGGAAGATACCACATTATTGCTTTCTGGTTTGAGTACTATATCCAAACATTATTCTAGTATTCTTTCATCATAACATCTTCCATGAGTTTGTCTCATCATGTCATCAACATATCCTAGTCTTCTGCATTCAACCTTGAAGGTTGGAACCCACTTTACTCTTGGTAAAGTCTCAATCCATCACGAAGCTATCCATCATGTTGTACCATGTCGAACTCAGATATCTTCTGTAGTCACTCCCCCTGAAGTGGAGTATCATCTTCCCTCTTCATTCTATACAGGTGGCTCTATGCTTGATATATACTGGTCAATAGAGTATGTCATGCCATAGTCTATTATTTCTAAGGCAAATCACGAACCTTTCTTTGTACACTTGTTCTTGTGAATCCATATGGAGGATACTATGTACTTCCCTTTATGTCTCGAAATCATATCGTATACATCATTCCCCATGATCAACTCTTATTCTTTGATCATATCTTCTTTCATAGCATTATTTCTTCATCTTGAGTTATCTCTCATACCCATGGTGGTCTTCATCCTTAGAGGTGGATCTACCGCTCTCTGAAGCTCTTTCTTCCATCATGGTGTCTCTGAACCTAGGAGCTTTGGATTTTATTGCAGTGAATCTTGAATTGTCATCACTTGTTCTTCAGAACAAGTCTCATTCTTCTTGTAGGAGGTTGTACAGGACCTTCCCTACAATTCAAATGCACCAGCTGCATGGTTAGAACTATTTCATAAAACATATGCATAACGACAAATTCTTATGCATCATGCAACTGTTTAGCCAATACAACATTCATCCATATCTCACATAAACTTTCTAGATTCCTTCCATCTCTATCATGACATTATTGATAGTGTGCACTAATCCAATATATCATCAAGGCGGCTTCATTCTAGATAAGTAGCAATGGAGAGCACCATGAGCTACTTACCCATCACATGCATATTAGTAGTATACAGTCATTAATGCAAACAATCTATCATGCATAACACATCAACTGAATATAATCAAATGTATAACAAAACAATATCATGAAGTGACAATTGAATACTTATCTTTTATTTGTTTCATGGGTAAACTCCATCTTGACCATTCTGCTTCATCATCTTCTTCATTCATGACATCATCATTTCTTATCTAAATGATAAGATGGATAAGAGGTTCTTCAAGAATTGAGTTCTTCACATTCCTCATTGCTTGAGGGATCTTCTTTGAATGGTGAGAGCTTGATCTTCAATTGATCCCATCTTCTTCTTCTCTTCTTATGAGTCGAGCGTCTTCTTCTTCCCGAAGTCAACTGAAAGTAATCACTTCCTTCTGGCATACATTCTTCGCAAGAATGAATCCCATGATCCTGGGAGACCATTCAAGGTGGCTATCACCACTTCTGCATTATCCGCTTCTTCTTCTACTACTTCAAGATGTTCTACATTCTGGATCTTCACATCCATTTTCTGATTTATGTTCTTATCTTCAAATAGCTTGATCAAGGAATCAAACATCTTCGGTGTCTTTAGGGACAACACTTGTGGTACAAGTTGATCTGTGATTGAATCAATAATGATTTTCTTGGCCTTGATCAAGTTATTCTTGTGTAAGGCTTTGAGCCTCATCTCCATATGGAACTGGGGCCTCTCTACTCATGTAGGTGTCCAATTCATTTTCTTCAGAGAGATCAAATACTTCCATGCTTGGAAGTTGTCAACTTCACCAAGCTTATCAACAAGCTAATGTGATATATCACTTTGAAATGAGAACCTCAAATTCAAATAGAAAAAGATTAGATCTTACTGATTTGAGGTGTTCGTCCTGCTTTCAGAGCTAGCTGATCTAGGGTTTGTCAGAGAAACCCTAATTTTCAAAACTTGGAATCTTTTAGATTTGATTGGATAGAAAGATAGATATATTCAAATGGAGATGTCCTATGTAGTCCTTTTCTGAAAATAGTGGAGGAAAGCTCTCGGAATAGGAAGCCCTAGTTTTCCAATTTCTTCTGCAGAAATGCATGTCACTGCTTCTGTTATATCCCTGAAATTACAGCTCCTCTATGTCTACAATTTCGAACTGAGGTAACCTCATATGTCCCTGATCCAACACTACATGTTTCATCAGAATTGGTTTCACCAATTGCGATTTATGATCATTTTCCCAAGGTGACCTCTTTCAGGACTGTTTAGAACAGCGAAGTTGTACAGCCTGCACATTTCACAAAGCTTCTGGTTCTGAAATTAGGACCACAGAAAGTACAGTCCCTGCTATTTCTGGAACATCTTCATGAATTTAATTTGGACCTCTGTAGCCCACGCTATAGCAATTTTCCCCAGGCATCTTGTTTAGGGATGAATTCTAGAGGAGGCTAGAACCCTAACTTTGACAGATCATATCTCCCAGAATATAGAGAATATGATGCTAAATTTTGGATACATTGTACATCAGGATTTTATCTTCGGCCTTCTAAAATTTTCAGCTCCTGATCCTTTTCCAATATTGGTATATAGTGAATGTACCAAAACGTAGCAGTTTTAGTATTTAGGGTTTTTCTAGCTCGAGGTCAAACTAGGGTTTGACTTTCCCAGAGTTTCACCCAACCAAAAATATTGATCCAGGTCTCTAAACTTCAATTTTGATGAGGAGAGAAATCCTATGCTAGGCTCACTCAAAAATTCCTCTTCAGTAAGAATCCCTAATTTCCCACACAGAAAACTGAAAATGCTCGGAATCGAATTCCGCTTCGACAGAAAGATGCACCCTTCAATGGAGAATCAGCCTAGCCTTCTTTTGCTGATTGATTGTGGAGAGAGAACCAAAAAGTAAGAAGACCTAGCTTCTATAGCTTGTGAAATTTATACTATTCATCTTAGCTCTGATCCCATGTTGAATTTTTATATGCTTAGCTAAGACATCAGTATATCATTTCATTTTTCATAACAAAAGCATATAAACAGGATCACTGAAAGAAATAGTATCACAGAACAACACAGATTTATCCTGGGAAAACCCTAAAGGGAAAAACCCAGCAAAAGCTTCCTCAATATAGATGCCCTAAAAAGGTAAAAAAGGTAAAACCAACAAGGAGATCAAAAACCTGATCCTCCTCCTTCTCCAGTTACTTCTTTCCTCCACAAGTGCGCTACTCAAGTCAGAGTGTGTGTTACAAATGAGGAGCACTACACCTCCATTTATATTCATCCATTCACTTAAGTTAACTCATCTGTCATGTAGGCTCGAGTTAATCATGTAGGCTCGAGTTACACATGTAGGCTCAAGTAACCACACTGGGGTGCTAATGACCGACCTTTATAATTAGAGGGGACTGCCTCATGAATCTTATTAGTTCTTCTTATTTGGAGCATCGGGGTACAAAGTAATACAAGTGGTTCTCCCAGTAGGAACATCGGGGACCACAAAGAAATACATATATAATATTCTTCGAAGTTACAATTTTTCAACATTGCATCTAATGCTGATATGGAGAGAAGGTTCTTCTTGAGTCCTGGCATAAACAATACTTCTTTCATTGTTAGAGACTTTCCAGAGTCTAGTTTATAGGAAGATTCCCCACTACCTTTTATTGGATATTGGTAGTCATCTCCTAGCTTTACCTTGTGAGGTGATTCATGTTCTAACAGTCTCACAAATGATTCCTTGAATCCAGTCATATGTTTGGAATCCCCACTATCTATAAGCCAATCATCACTTCCATGGGTAATGTTACCTGTGAGAGCAGAGATCAGAACATATTCATCCTCACTTGAAGAATCTTCACTTTCATATCTGGATCTCTTCTTGGATGGTTCATCATCCTCTGTAGCATGAGCATGATGTCTTATTTTGTTGCTCCTCTTCATTAGTTTCTGTTTCTTAGGACAATTCCTTGCATAGTGTCCTGCTTCATCACATGTATAACATATGATCCTAGATAAATATTTTCTAGGGATATCTTTGTGAGAGTGCTTACCTCTGGAGCTATGAGATCTTCTTTTAGTTGAATTGGAGTGAGATTTGGAGTGTACCGTGAGAGATTAATCTTCACTTCCCATCTTCTCTTCTTGAGCTACTATCCAAGATTCTTCTTGAGAGCACTCTTCCCATAGTCTGCTGAACTTGACTAACTTCTCTCTAGCACAGATTCCTTGGATGAAAGAATCCCATGACCTAGGAAGGCCATTCAAGGTAGTCATCACAATCTATGCATTTTCCACTTCTTCATCAACTGCTTCTAGTTGTTATTTGATCTGAGAAACTCATGTAAAGCAATACTGGATTGTTTCTACACTCTGAATCTTCACATTCTTCAGTTGGTTTCTCAGAGTCATCTTCCGGTTTATGTTCTTCCCTTCAAACAATTTGGTTAGGGCATCAAACATAGCTTTAGGTGTCTTGAGAGAGGACACTTGTGGGATAGGTGATCCTTGATAGAATCAGCAATGATCCTCTTTGCCATAACCATCTTCTTCTTATGTAAGGCCTTTGCCTCATCTCCCTCTATAACTAGAACCTCCTCATGGATGTAGGAGTCTAACGCATTTTCTTCCAGGACCAGGGATATCCTATACTTCTAGGGTCGGAAGTTATCATCTCCCTCAAGCTTTTCATCAAGATTGGTATGATGAGACATCGTAACTGAGAACCTCAAATAGAAATACAAAATATTTTAGATCTTACCAGGGTGAAGATGTCGGATCTGAAACTTGAGCTGAAATCCTGTAGAGCTGGTTCAGGAGCAAATTAGGGTTTTTCTGTTCTGGAGTTCTGTCCACCCAAATGTCTTGAAATTGGACCCTAAATTCTATTTTGTGGAGGAGATCAATCCAGGATTGGGCTCACTGAAAAATTCCTCTTCTCTGAAAATCCCTAATTTTCAGCAGCAAAGATGGGTCCAAAACTGAAAAACCTCAAAATTGGATTCTGCTTCGACAGAAAGATGTGACCTAAGGAGAATAGTTATTCCACCTTAATTTTGCTGAAAATATATGGAGGAAGATCCACAAACTAGGAAGCCCTAGTTCCTGCAACTGCACAGTGTCTTCTTCTCAGGTTAGCTTTGATACCATGTTAGTTTTTCAACATTCAAGCTAGCATTATGCTAGGATCTTTACTGAGAGAACAACAAGTACAACAATGAAACACAAGAGACAATGAACACATTTTTTTTCATCGGGGAAACCATAAATGAAGAAAACCCTGTAACTTCCTCAGAGATAGAATCATCACAAGACGTAAAACCCCAAAATAGTAAGATGCACTCCCAACAGTAGTAACCTTCTTCTTGTCTAGCCCCAGTGTCTTCTCCTTCCTTAAATATGCGCTACACTTAAGGGTGTGAATGACATGTTCTAAATAGAGAGTCCAGCTCTCTATTTATACTAATACCGACATGACTAAAACCCTACTAGGGCCGACCTCTACTTGGAGAGTCTAATAACCCTAGTGCCCCGGAATTGTGGGGACTTTATCCCTTAGACAATCAGAGGGTTACCCACTATGACTTGACATGACTTGTTTACATTATTGATTCTCCTGATCGGGACATCGGGGCATGACAACATGACTCAATTACATAATAGATATATCATGGATTAAACATCAGGTTACAATACATAAGATACATAGATGAATACATTCCAAAGTTACAAATACATCAACAGGAAAATCTCGATGGTCATGAGCACATGATTTACTATGCTAGTAAGAATCGGATGGATTCTGAAACCTGATATTCACGTGTTGAGAAGTTAGCATCATCCATTGTCATTGCTGTACAAAACTTTTGTCACTACATTTTGCTCTGCACAACCATTTTACTTGTAGACCAGAACCCTATGTATTACATCCTGGCTCGTCGGGTGCTCAGACGCAAGTTCTCCCGATGGATAGTCATACTAGAGGAGTTTGATCTGGAATTTACCAAAGCCACACCAAAGAAATCATTGGTCTCTGCCGAGCTCATGTGTGATCTTCCCTATGCTTCGATGGAATCTGAGTCCAGTGATTCATTTCCAAATGAATTCCTGTTCCTGATAACCACTACTAATCCATGGTATGGAGATTTACTTATTTATCTCCAAAAACAAACATTTCAGCCAAATCTATCCCATGACGATCGTCGTCGTATCCATCACCACATGAAATACTACCTCATCCTGAATGATACCTTGTATAGATGTGGGATTGATTCTATTCTCCGGCGATGCCCCATCCATGAGGAAGTTGAACATGTGTTGAATGATTGCTAGTCTAGAGCATGTGGTGATCATTTATCTAGGATGGCTACAGCCTAGAAAATCCTTCATGCTAGCTATTTTTGGCCTTTAGTATTTAAATACTATCATGAAACTATTAAGAAATTCCCACCTTGTCAACATTTTTATCCCAAAAAGTGCACTCATCCTAGTTTGCTACACCCCATCATTGTCGTTGACCCATTTGCCAAATGCGGGATTGATTATATGCATTGTAAGCCTACCTCAGCCGGGGGTCATGGTTATATCATCATAGTCGTTGACTATTTTACAAAGTGGGCTGAGGCCATGCCTACATATTTGAAACATGGTAAGACTGCTGCTCTCTTCCTGTTCAATCATGTCATAGCTAGATTCAAAGTCCCGCAGTCCATAGTTACTAATCACGGATCACATTTCCATAATCAAATGATGGAGGAACTAAGTTCCAAGCTAGGTTTTCGCCATGAAAAATCTACGCCATATTATCTGCAAGCTAATGGTCAGGTAGAGGCCATAAACAAAGTTTTGAAAACTATGCTTCGTCGGATGGTTGGAGACCATAAATCCAACTTGCACCGCATCCTTTTCTCCACTCTTTGGGCTTACAGGACTTTGGTGAAAATAGCTACTAGTTTCACACCATTCCAACTTGTCTATGGACTCAAAGCTATCTTACCGATTAAATGTCAGATTCCATCCTTGAAACTCTACGTCAAACTTCTCCTAGACACTTCTGCAGAGGAAGAGAGATTTTTGTACTTGAATAACCTCGACGAAACTAGGAGAGATGCTGCCTTGGCTAATGAGGCACACAATAAATGCGTCAAGGCAAAGTATGATAAATCCATCCAACCTTGTTCCTTTAACGAGGGTGACCTATTTTTGACTTACGATCAGAGATATGACAAACTAGGGAAAGGAAAGTTTTATTCCATGTGGTATGGTACTTTCGTCATTTCTAAAGTTTTAGAGAAAGGGGCCTACGAGCTCCTAGACTATGATGGAATCCCTTTAGGGAAACCTCACAATGGGTTGTACCTGAATAGGTACTATGCCTAGATATCTCTTGGATAGTATCTTGTATATATGTATATTGCTTGGCTTTTAGTGTGCTTTAAGTATTTTCAATATGGTTTTGAGTTTAGTGTCAGTATCTGTTTATGCCATGTTTTGGTCATGCAGAGTAGATGGCTTTCTTCGGCTTTACTGATGGTGCTTATGGCCACACCTTGAATATTGCCTCAGCTGCTTGGGTTCTCTATTCCCCAGTTGATGATTTGGTCAGTTCAGGAGCAGTTTGTATTGGTCCCGTTACCAACAACATCGTCGAGTATCAAGCAGCCATACATATTCTGAATGAAGCTGCCTCCCAAGATGTTCGTAATTTCGTAGTCCTGATGGAATCATAACTCATGGTTTGTCATTTAAACCATGTTTATACCATTAGAAACCTCGTGCTTCCCCGCCTCTTCCAGAGGGTACGCTTCTTAGAAAGGTCATTTGAAACTATAACCTGTAGGAATATCCATAGGGAACATAATGTAGTTGCTGACACATTAGCTAATTACATCCTAGATTGGCATATTGCCCACTCATGACATTAAAATCAACAATGGTTCATTGTAAATAAACAATCAAAGACACATAAAACTCATGTAAAATACATTCACCATTTGAGATATATAAATACCAGGTAAAAGTCTGTGTGTGTGTGTATATATATATATATATATATATATATATATATGAACATGTTTACAAAAAATAGGTCACGAGACCTCATCTGAAGTACGTAGGCTTTAAGGAAAAAATCACCATACAAAATCCTGAAGCTATCAGCTTTCAGTGGATACATCATGCATACATCATTGAGTGATGCTCGTGGTAGAACATCACTGCCCGGGCTACTCTAAGTAGCAGTCTGATAAACCAACCTGGTACTCCCACTGTAGGTCTCTAATACCTCAGAGGGAGGTCATCAATGGAAGTGTCAAGGATGTCTAGGGTCAACCTCTCAAGGTTTTCCTCTAACTCTCTAGTCACATCATCACCCTATGGTATGAAACGGGATTCAACTCATCTATATAATGGGGAAGCTCCCCCAGGTCATGCTGCTCCAACATCTGCATGAAAATATTCAAGTCTCATTACTTAACATAAAAAATATAAAACATCAAAAACATCAAAACACTATTTCCATTTTATGGTTTTTTGCTTCTTACCAATGTCACCCCACTGTCCACCAGGTGGGAGTGGTAGGTCAGGGTCATCGCTGAAGTCCATGCCCACATATGTATAATCCTCCACCATGAGGATCTAATCTCTCAACCATCAAAAGAACGGGTCACCAAATTTCACCTTCCCCCTGCCCGCTCTAGTACAGGCCATAATTCGGACCCACCTCTGCATGCGAGGGTCCTACGCTCTCAGATCTGTAAAGACCACCTAGGGTCTCATCTGTGGTACCCACTCAAAGAAGAGGCAGGCTATAATGGAACCAAAACTAAACTGCTTCAGTTCCTTCTGTCGACACTTGGTCAGCTGATCCTTGAATATCGGAAGCAGGGCTTCTTCCCAGTTAAATATTGTAGGCTCCATGGCCTCTATGGCATAGAGAATATGTGTTCTAGAAGCCTGGTGCACCCCTTGGCTTCCCGCCACACTCTACATGGTAAAAAATACAGTCCGTAGAGGTCCATCCATCACTGCCTTTATGGGGATTTTCTTCCCCGATGTCCTTGTCCCAGGGATACAGTGACGGTTTATCAACTCCTATGTAGTGATGTCCCCTCCGTGGGAACCAGTTAGCGATATGGGAGCACCTCATCTGGAAAGGCCAGTAAGGAAGTAGATATCCTCTACCTCAACTATTAGAATATGAGCACCAACCTCAAAATGTCATTGCTCCAGATTCCACATCTGGAGTATATGCTCTAGTAATTGCTCATGCGATACCATGCTGGTTGTACGAAAGAATTTTAGGAGTCTATGGTGTCTCAATGTGGCTATGCAACCCACATTCCTTTCGGTGAAGGAATCATCATTATCATGATGTCTCTCTTTCCATATGACAATTTTTTATCAGCTAGAACCTACCAAAAACAATCACAAGACCCATTAGAATCATTCTTAATCATTCAAATCAAATAAAATGATCTAGTTTTTCTTGTGTGATTATTTTTACATCTTCATGGCTAGCACCACCTGTGCCCCATTGAAGACAGACGGTGGCACCGCCTTTGCACTTTGTTTTCGACATGGTTCTAGTGAGGTACCGTGTATCCCTCAAGGGATAAGAGCGGTGCCCGCTTCCACGATTTTAGGGCTTTCCATACAATCCCAAAACACCGTTAAAATTCAAAATTGAATAAATAAGATGAAAGAGTAGGGTCTAGGATATTACCTGCAACTGATGGTGCTCGAATCCGATGGTGGAAACTCCCAATATCAGCAACTGAAGATATGGCTAGGAAATTGCTCCAAATTCTCTCCACTATGGGATAGAAGAACAGTAGTAGTGAAGTTTTGGGAGCTCATTTTTTGACTTTTTCTTACTACCATAAAACGGAAAAAGTCGTTGAGCCTTTACTGCGACACTTTGGTCACGCTATCGAAACTTAGTATCAAAGGTTCGAGTCCGTTTGTTATTCTTTTCAGGATCATAAAATCTCTCATTGTGAAAAGAGACCTAATGGAGTCTTCTTTAAACTCTTATCAGGGTCCCTAAATACAAAAATATTGATGAGCGATCTTGTCTTCCTCATGCTCGTTAAAGAATTTGAAGAGTCATCTGTCTGATGGTAGGTTATCTCTTTTTCAGTTTGGATAGACTATTTACGAAAAAGGAACACCCCAACCAATCATGACTGGAAGAGTTCTCTAAGATTTAATTTTATACTTTTTCGGGCCTTAGAGACTAAATCATACGAAAAAGGACCCTTTGGAGTCTTCTTCCATGGTCGTTCAGACTCTCTAAACATGAACGATACCGAGTTTTCTTTCATTGGACTCGTTAAATTAAACATTGAGAGACCCGTTTTTGGGAACAAACCCCTCCTCTCTCGGGTTCGTAAAACATATGAGTTTGGACTTGTCTTTAGACGAGCTATACCGAGTGTTTGTTACCCTCTTTGAACTTCTAAAACTGAAAAGAGGCACTCATCAATCATGATGGGGGAAATGGAAAGGGAATCATTTTGCAAATAAATGGTAGTAGTTTGTTGTTACCTTTGAACATGGCACTTATCTGCATATCATTTTAGTCAATTGGGTATTCAGCTGATCTCCATGACAATCCAATTTCATGAGTCATGCCACTCCTTAGAGTCTTTCAAAAGAATGCATTGTCAACTGTCGCACTGTGTGTTTGTCTGGTTTAGTCATGCTGCCAATTCTTTTTTCGTGCTTCTCGATGTTCATAGGGAAGTTGAAGAAGTTTACCTCTGCAGTCAAAACAGTCTCTGTGTCAGTACTTTTGAGTCAGTCCTATGGTTACTACATTCACATCATTCCAGAACTATGTTTCGAGTTTCATGTCATCGATGTGGGACTCATCATGGCCCTCCTTCAACGAGACTATTCTCATCGACATCAGCTCATCATCCAGGAAATAGTCTTAGAAACAAAAACTTAGCACGTTGAGATCTGTATGCCTTAATGACAGATTCTCTTGCTCTCGACATAGGTTCAGATCATTGGCCTTTGATTGATATAATAGACTGGGTGTTCGACATCAGGACATCTATTCACACTCAGTAGATTGTACTAGGGTACCTTGGGAATCAATGACATCAATGGTGATCTCCCTCACACTTGTTAACGATTCACATCATTGACCGGTAATCAAATGGTTTCTACCATGTTCAACTTTAGATCATTTTAATCACATGGATAGAATCGTGCTTTGTGGAAGATGAAGTGAAGACCCTCGCTATTTTGTGGAAACCTACTTTGTTTGTCAATTCTACATGGAAAAACTCAGCACCGCGCTTTCCTTCTGGCCCATGAACGGTACCTTTCTCGCACTGCCTGTATCCTATTTTCCATAAGCGGTGCCACTATTTATGGTCTTTGGGCCATAAGCATTGCTCATATAAATCGCTCTGTCATAAGAGAAGAAAAGCAGTACCCTGGGTAAAATGGGAAAAAGAGAAGTTTCTCGAGGCTTCTATATCATGAGCCTCATGTCCTCCCTTATCCCTATCATTGTGGGTCAGTTGAACTCGAGATCCCCCATGGTAGGATCTTAGGGCCACCTCACCCACAATTCCCTCAACTATTCCTATCCATTAAGCCTTATAAATACAAGCTCAAGTCCATAGTTGAGGGGGAGAACTATAGAGGTATTGCTATGATGTTGGATTGACCACTTAGCCCAAGCCATTGGAGAGCATAGAGAGAAAAGTTGGAGCTTATAGGGATGAAGTGTTTGTCTCATGGAGTTGCTTGTTGACACTAAGGAAATGGTTGTAATATTCTCCATACATCTTTAATTCAAAGTTGATTTCTTTCCGACATTACTGTTGTTTTGATTTCACATGTACATGTTGTTAGATTCCTTAGTCACTAAAATGGATAAGTACATGATTTTCTGGTAGCTTTGATGTGTTTGCATGTTTGATCTATTTGTAGGTACACAGGTTCACTATCGAAGAAGCATTCTAGGTGTCTACGAGATCCAGGGAAGGTCTTCATCATTTGTCATTCACTCATTTGTTTCGGATCTGAACCATTCAGACCAAAGGAACAGCTTCTGTCCACATAAGGTGAAATATTCCTCGTTACAATATGTCGTCAATGATGACAACCACAAATTTATCCAGATAGTTACTTAATATGTTGTTAATTAAACACGTGAACCCAGCAAGTGCGTTTGTTAATCCAAAGGGAATTATGACAAGCTCATAGTGACCGTAATGGGTCCTAAATGTTGTTTTAAAAATATCTTGATCCTTTATCCGCACATGATGTTAACCTAACCTTAAATTTATCTCTGAAAATATGGTTTCTCCATGGAACTGATCGAACAGATCATCTATCCAACGAAGTGTGTATCGATTCTTAATAGTGATTTTATTTAGTTTCCTATTATATATACATAATCTTAGTGTACCATCCTCCTTTTTCACAAAAAAGACCAGTGCTCCCCAAGGAGACACGCTTGGTCAGATGTACTTTTTGTCGATTAGTTCTTGTAATTGTGATTTTAGTTCTGTGAGTTTGCTTATGTTCATTAAATATGGAGCTTTTGATGCTAGTATCGCTCCAGGTATCATATTGATTGTGAATTCTATATCCCTTTTTGGATGAAGTCCGGGGACTTCTTTCAGAAAGATATCTTCAAACTTCTTTAAAAATTGTATGTCTTCTAGTTTGGGTTTCATATAGATTTTCTTATCATTCATTATATATACTCTCAATTACATCATTTTCCTACTGATCTCTTTATTTGTAGAGCATAAATTTCTCTGATGGTTACCATCCTAGGAATTCCTTTCACTTTTATAATATTTCCATTATTCGTTGTACATGTAAATGTTTTATCAAAAAAGTTTAGCAAAACTTTATTCTCTTCAACCCAATCCATTCCTATTAACATATCATAAGGTAATAAAGGCAATATATTTACATTCACATGTGTAAGGAAATCATTCAACATTATCTTCCAATTTCTAACAATACTAGTAACCTTTCTTTGTGTACCTCTGGCTAACTGTACTAGCCATGACTTATCAAACTTTTCAGGCACCAAATTGCATAAATCAACTACTCTAGGTCAAATATAACTTAGGATTTCACCTGGATCAATTAAGATAGAGATAGGTTTATTTTTTATCATACCTTCAATTTCGACCATGGAAATTTGGTGGTCTGCTTGTCGATTTTCCAATGCAACGCAAATTCTAGGTATGCTTTTGGCCATATCCCCAACTATAACTACTTCCTAGATAGAATGGACATTAAACTTCTACTTCCTTGCTGTGAAATATTTAAAGTAGTGTTTCTCTACACACTGCCAACATTTTAAGGGTTCTTTTTCTGCTGGGTTTTTATTAGGAACAGTTGAGGGTACTGTAGAATCTTGAGATTTAAAACGCTTGTAATTATTACGTTGATACCCTCTATGATTATTTCCCTTGTTTTTATGGAACTTATTGTGTTTTCTTTTAGAATCAAAATTATCTGGCCTTTGCTTTTTCTGAGATGGTATACTTTCTCCTTTGTTCTTGTTTTGGTCATAATAGAAGTTGACCTTCCTCATTGTTTCCTTCCAATGTCTTTGGATTGTCATATTCAATCTGTTCTTTAAACATGAGGGGCGGGAAGCAAAGGAAAAGTTGTATCTTTGGCTTCTCATCAATTATGTAGGGGACATAGCAAAGCAAGATTAAGAACTTACTACAAAGTTATTTCATTGTTGTGGCACCTAACCTTAGATCATAAAACTCCTTGGATTTTTCTTCATAATATTGTTCAGATAAATATTTTCTTTTAAACAACTTCTTAAAAATTTTCCAGGTTACATACCTTTCTTTTATACCGTTAACTTTCTTTATATCTTGCCACCCTTTCCAGTCATATTTCAAATGACCATTTTTTATTTCAACTCATCTGAGTAATTATATATCTAGAAGTACTTTTTCATACCGTACATCGAGGCCTCTTTCTCCTCACCCTTCTAAATTTCCCCATTCAACATGGGTGGTTTAATTTTTTTGAACTCCACAGAGATTTCCTCATAGGTTCTGTATTTTTTCTTCTTTTTATTTTCATCACTTTGTTTGCTTGACTCTTGAGTTTTTTTTTGTGATGTTTAACTGACTCTTCACTTGAAGTGTCAGGTTTATGGCTGGAAAATTCCACCTTCCTACCCTTATGTTTACTATATAGAGTAATTTTAGGCAGTTCTTGATCGAAATCCTTACTTTTATCTTTTTATTCAATACGGATTTTTGCTAATAAGATATTGTTCAGTTCTTCTTGAGCCTTCAAAATTCACTCATTATCTTCCTTAAACTTTCTTAATTCATATATTAATTCATTCACAGTCCTTTTTAATTCATATTTATTGTCCTGACTTTCATTTAGATCTATGCAGAACTTTCCATCCCTTAGATTACCTTCTTCATTTAAAGGTTATTCCGGGCGATGTTCCTCTTCTGCAGAAATTCCTGCATCTACCATATCTCCTGCAATATATATTTGTACTTCACTCTTTTGTGTAAGAGAATTTTCAAGACAAAATAAACATGAGTTACTTTTTTTTCTATAATATTTTTGTGTTGATATTATTCAGGCCTAGTGCTGAAACCATGCTCTGATACCATATGTAACATACATCAAAGTTCAAATATAAGAAAAAAATTTCTATCACCGTATATCTTCAGACATATTAATAAAAATTCCTAACTATTATGAGAAATACAAATAAAAAGAAACCCTGGCTATAATTAATGGTCAAAATCAACCTTGCACATTCATTTTCGGGATTAAGGATCACTATAACAGTCGTTTCACCACTGACATATCCACTTTGCAACCAGAAAATTCATTTCCACACTAAATTGACTTTTCTGCCTTCCTCCTTCTGGTGGAACTCAGAAATCGAAAAATCAACATATCGATACCTTCATTTTACTTCGTTCTGCCTTCCACATTTTGCACATACTTTTTGCACCATTGATCCTTGTAGAGTCAACCCTGACCTTCGATCTTGATATGATGCAGAGATAAAATCTCGAAAACTCCAAGTCGTGTTAACTAAATATTTGTCATTTTCCTATTTCACATTATGCATCTACTTACCGCCTTTTGACTTCTGCATTTATGCCTTCCGAAGTGGACCTTGAAAGTCAAAAACTTCATGAAACGATCATTTGGTCTTTTAGATTTCTGTCTTCATCCTTCCTCTTTTTCTCCTTTCGCTGTGGACCCCAGAAGTAAAAAACTTCATTCAACAATCACTTGGTCTTTCATGTTTCCTCCTTCCACTGCAAACCTCAAAATATAGAAACTTCATGAAACAATCATTCGGTATTTCATCTTTCTGCCTTCCAACTTCCACCTTTCCGCCTTCCACTGTGGACCTCAGAAGTCGAAAACTTCATGAAACGAACGCTTGGTCTTTCATCTTCTGACGTCCCCCTTTCCGCTTTCTGCCGCGGACCTGGGAATTTGGAAACTTCATAAAATGATCACTTGGTCTTTCGGATTTTTTCCTTCTGACTTATACCTTTTCTCCTTCTGCTGTGGACCTCGGAAGCTGGAAAACCCACAAAAAAAACACTTTTCATTTCTACCTTTTTCCTTCCAACTTTTTCCTTTCTGCCTTCTACTGTGGATCTCAGAAACAAGAAAAACATATTTTTTCCTTAACATTTTTCCCATTTTATGCCTCCCGCATTTCGTCATCCGCAGGTGGACTCCAGGGTCCAGAAAATACCAAATTCCATTAACTTTTCTTTTATACCTTCTGCTTTGTTGATTTCTTGTAGCTTAAGTCCCGAACGTTGATCTGATTCTTTGTGTATTCCACAATGAATCCTTCATAACCAATATCAGTCGTTGATATTCTTTACAGATAAAATATCGATCGTCGATTTATTTGATGCAGAAATCGCACTTTGCAAACTTCAAGCTCTGTTAACTTAATTCTTGACTTTCTGCTTCCACATTCTGCATCTTCGTTCTTGAAAATCAGAAACTACTATGAACCATTGATCTAGATATAGATTAGATCTATACCATTGATCTTCTCATCTTTTTGGATCAATGTTTAACTTTGCGAATT
Source organism: Pseudotsuga menziesii (assembly GCA_001517045.1). Classification (NCBI taxonomy): domain Eukaryota; kingdom Viridiplantae; phylum Streptophyta; class Pinopsida; order Pinales; family Pinaceae; genus Pseudotsuga; species Pseudotsuga menziesii. Next base: position 571,577 of record LPNX011130381.1, read on the forward strand.
CAACGTGTTTATGGTTCATTTGGGGGTTTAATTCACTGTAAGTTAATTGGATATGGAAACTATATTAGTGCTTGTATTTGTGCGTTTATTTCACCATCTGAACATGATTTAATAACATTTAACCAACTGCGGTAAGTTGCTTAAGATATTTGTACAGTTTAATTACTGTTTTTCTCTATGTAAAATAGTTTCAATCACCATATTGAATAACTCAGATCTAAACTTAAACAAGCATTATTGTTTCATTCAGGAACCTAAAATCATAACAAGGAATTAAGGAAGAATTACATAATCAGTACAGATAGAAATACACATTAGCAACATCTGATACCGTATAAAAGAGAATGCTTCAATCCATTAGATGTGGATTCATAAATTGTAAATCATTTAAGCATAACAACAGTGAGCTAACTGAGAACGAAACTAGATTCTACTTCTATATTTATTATATCTAGGATATACAAAACATGGATAATGGTATTCCAAAAATGCATAAATAGTACTGCTTGGAAATATAACTGCAATTTAACATTTCACATCTGCATCCTACTGCATCTAAAATTACTCATAAGAAACAGAGTAGGAACCTAGCACCAATGCTAGGAAAACAAAAGTGGAGAAGTTGTTCCTCCCAACCAACTCCCAATGAAGTCAAATTACTTGGTCTAGAACCCCAAAGCCTATTTGCTGAACCACAAGAGTAAAATACCTTAATGCTCCCTCTCTTGCATTACACAGATGTTAATCCCCGTCTAATGCTAGCCTCCTGTTGCTCACGAACATACTATTAAATAGTATTTTTCCTAAGACTTGGTCATTTATGAGCCGCATGCTCGTTAGCAACTCAACTAGGAGTGCAGACCTAATTTTTGGTGATGATGCCTCTTGTATCTTGAGTTCTTGCTCAGAGGTTTTTGCCGCTTTTCATTTTCCTCTTGTTGGTCATCAAACACTCTCTCAACAACTATATTGACTTTTGTGTTAGATTTTTATCATTTAAGCAATATGATATTCAGATCTTATCTGAGAGAATAACATGCACAACAATAATCAAAAGAGAAAAGAGACACAAAGATTTTTCCTCGAGGAAACCATAAAGGAGAAAACCCCACAACTTCCTCAAAGATAGAATGAGAACCAATGGAAAAATTAAAACCCAAATATAGAAAGATGATCTTTGACAGCTGTTCTCTCTCTCACTTGTGTGAGCTCCTCTTCCCTCACTCATGCGCTATAGTTGAGTGAGTGTGTGTCTCAAATAAAGAGGCTCACTCTTTGTTTATACTAGTTTTCCACTTGACAACTACTTACCAGGGCCTACTTCACTAGGAGAGTCTAATAACCCTAGTACCCCTCAAATGTGGGGACTATTTCCCTGACTTACAATGGAGGGTTAACCTCTATGAATTTACATGATTTGATTACATTAATTATTCTCCCGATAGGAACATCGCGGTAGAAATAAATACACCATATAAAATATACAAGTCAATACATTCTGAAGTTACAAATACATCAACACTCCCTCTTAACTAAGAAGGTATTTTCTTGACACAATTCATCAGCACAAGTCTTTGTCACTTGATCATTCATTAAATTTGGATCATCATTAAAGATGGATCATCATCATCACTTGATCATCATCATCATTGTTGCTCCCTCTATCTCAAGCAAATGGTGCCATTAGAGGAAATTTCAATTTAACATGGGCCTTCCAAAAATAATACAAATTCAATTTCAACATGTATTAGCCAATCAAAATGCTTTAAAATTAAAAAAGGGAGCACATCTTAAACAATTTTTTAATATAAATTTGGGGATAGGTATCATAACAAAAACTATTTTTTTTGTTCGTATTTTCAACATATCTCCCTATGTTTTTACTCAAATTTCAATCAGGAGAGCTCATTGGATGTAGAATTAAATTCCACATCCAACGACTACCCACTCAACATACTTTTGACGAGCCCCTCTACCCCAAAAACAAGAAATACCTGAAAAAATGTGATGATGACATCATCATCACTTTTTTCAGGTATGTCTTGTTTTTGGGGTAGCGAGGCCTATCAAAAGTATTTCGAGTGGGTACTCGTTGGATGAAGAATTTAATTCCACATACAACAAGCTCTCCCAATCAAAATTTGAGTAAAAAAATTGGGAGATATGTCAAAAATACGAACAAAAAAAGTAATTTTTTTTTCTTCCTCCAAAATTAATAAATATATTTTTATTATTTTAACTATTATTTTATTAATTTTCCTTAGGAGGCCCATTTTGAGTTGAAATTTCCTCTAATGTATCTCTCAATTCTAATCATCATAGGAAGTTCTACAGAGCTAGCCATTTTTCATGTTGGTTGTAGGCATAGCCTCCATGTAGGAATTCATCTCCATCACTTATATCTGACCATGGGAGGCCCAACCTGCCACCATGTTAGAAAGGCCCAGCACTTATATCTGACCATGGGAGGCCCAGCCTACCACCATGTCGAAAAGGCTCAGTGGTTACATCTAACCATGGAAGGGCTAGCCTTCCACCATGTCAGAAAGGATCTGCACTTACATCTTACCATGGGAGGCCCAGCCTGCCACCATGTCAGAAACGCTCCAGCACTTACATATGACCATTAGAGGCCCAGCATGCCATGATTTCAGAAAGGCTCTGCACTTACATCTTACCATGGGAGGCCCAGCCTGCCATCATGCCAAAAAGGCCTTTTCAGCCTGAATCACTGTTCTGGCAAATTATTCCTAAGGCCTTTTCATTTTTTTGGGTCAACATCTTTGCAAGACCTTGTCCCTTAATTAACTTAGTAGGCTTTATCTCCAAATCATTTTCTTGAATCTTTGAAACCCAGTTACCCCTGATTCCTAGACAATCCTGTTGAGACATGATATCCTTGACAGCTGCATGGGGTACATATCCAAATATTTTGGAGTAACCTATATAATTTATGAAATGTTTAAGGGACTTGATAAGAGCATAGGCCTGTTTCTCCATCGTAGTATACTTCAACTCTGGATTTTGTAAGGCTGTACTCATAGAGGCTATAGGTTTCTCTTGTCCCTCCTTATTCTTTTGAAGCAAAACACCAGCAATGGTGTCTTTTGAGGCAAAGAAAAATATCTGGAATTCTTTGGAATAATCTGGACTAATCAAGACCGGGGACATGGATATGGCATCTTTGATAGACTTGAATGCAATTTTTCCTTCATCCGTCTACTCAAACTTAGCATCTTTATTTAATAACTTTTGTAGAGGTTTCATTAATTCTGCTAAATTTGGGATGAATCTTCTTATGAAATTGATCTAACTGTTAAATACTGGAGAGCCTTTAGATTCTGAGGCAAGGGGACTTTCTTAATGGCTTCAACTCTCTCAGGATCAACCTTGACACCATCCTTAGAAATGATGTGCCCCAACAAATTGCCTTCATCAACTCCAAAGATTGACTTGGCGGGGTTCAAGGAAATACCATATTTCTGACATCTTATAAAAACCTACCTAAGATGACTTATGTGGTCAGATATTTCCTTTTAAAAAACAGTTAAGTCATCTTGATATATTTCGATTATTTTTCCTATAAGTTCTTTGAAGGAAAAATCCATGGCTCTTTGGAAGGTGGCACCATCATTCAATAAGCCAAAATAAATTCTTAGAAATTTATAGGTACCCCAAGGTGTGTTGAATATAGTCTTATGTTGATCCTCCTTATTTACCAACACCTGGTTATAACTAGAAAAGCCATCCAACATGGACATCATTCCTGACACGGTTACTCTTTGAATCAATGTGTCCATGTTGGGTAATGGGTAATTATCTTTGAGGCATGATGTATTCAGATTTCTAAAATCTATACATATTCTAATTGACCCATTCTTGTTTCTGACAACAACTAAGTTGGAGCACTGAGATGAATGTCTTGTAGGTGCTATGATCCCTGCTGCTAACATCTTCTGAAGTTTCTTCTGCACAATGGGGGGCAGCTTAGGATTTATTGACCTAGGTTTTTGTCGAAAAGGTTTGACCTCCTTAGCTTCTTCTATGAGGGGAATAGTGTGTTGAAACACATCCTCCTGATAAGTTTTAACCTCATCATAACTAAAGGCCAACACATCTCTATACTCTTTGATTAAGTTGATCAGATTGTTCCTTTCCTTTTCCGAAGTACCCTTTCCAATTTTTATTAACTTGGGATCCTTTTCAGTTCCTATATTTATTTCCATATAATTCCCAGTTTTTATTTCTTCCTTTTGTTTTTTATGATGATCCTGTCGATCGAAAAGATTCTCGAAAGCTATAAGGCTACTCGAGATGTGATTCTTTACATTATCCTCGCACTCTTGATACTCTTTACCCTCCTACTGATAACTGATCTTGCAACCTTCAAACTATTGTAGATTGTGGATGAATCTCAAGAGTTGCTCATCATCTTTGAACACCTGCCAATGATCTATATTATCTGGAATTGAAGGTCTGAAATTAATTTCCATCTTTCCATTCCCACTAATCATTTCATCAGATGGCTGGAGGGTGGATGCTGCTACTGCTAATTTATATGCTAACCCATTCATTTCCCTATAGATCTTTTGAATGTTAAGTGCATCAAGCCATTCCATAGTCTCCCATGTGGCATTTCTATACTTTCCTAGTCTGTCATTTTTGCATTGATACTGATTCTTAATATGGAGGAAAACTAAATCCAAATCACTTCTTATGTTCAACATCTTTATCCCCGTATCTTTAGCAGTTTCTAACCTTACGAGCAATGCCTCATACTCGGCTACATTGTTTGATGCTTCAAAGTCTAACCTGAACACAAAGTTGTAGATTTTATCTGAAGGAGAGACGATAACGATGCCCACACCTTTTCCAATTTTGGAATAATCTCCGTCAAAGTACATTTGCCAAACTTCATCGATATTTTCATTTTTAATGTTTTCCTTAACAGGGGCCATGAAATTTGACAAAATGGCATAGTTTCCAAAGTTATCAGTGAAATGAACAAATTCATTTCCAGGATTCTTAGGGTTTTCTACATGTCATTTCCTTAGCTTCTCTATGTGGAGAATCACCCTAGTGTTCTCTGATGTAGGTATAGTAGCATATCTCCAATCCATTTGAATGTGCCCACCAAGAGTTACAGCCCATTTTCTGGATAGAAACATACCCCAATTATCTGGAACATCTATCACCACCACATCCATTGACATGTCGATATCAGGATACTTAGCAAACTTAACCTGTAAATTTAAGATTATCCCTACCACTTCAACTTCTCTTCCATCCATGGCACAAACATTGTGGTAGGGTCGGGTGACCCTTAGATTTAGTTGTTCCATTACTTTTCTTGTCATGACATTTGATGAAGCACCTGAATCTAACATGCAGTTATGAAGGAGAAGGTTATCAACTAAAAGGGAGACAAAAAGAGGTGGGTGGTCTTCTCTTCTCGGATCAACACTGTTGAGGACTATAGGCATATTTATAGGTTCAATATGTTCAGCTTCAAATAAAGAATTTTTATCAGGAAGAGGATCCTCTTTGACAATATTATGAGCTTTAGTTTGACTATCCTCTAAGGCTTTCAACAACTTTTCTTTTTGACCAGGAATTTTAAGGACATCAGTTGCATAAACATGAATCTTAGCACTACTTATCCATTCTCCCATATCAATATTTGATTCAGGGACAATAGGAGGATCTGGAAGGGGAGGAGCGGTTACCTTTGGCTTGTACTATTTAGACAATGATGGCTTCTCTCTTCTTTGATACACTACTCCCTTGAATCTAGCCTCCTTCATTTCCTTAATTGCTTCCGGAGAAGGCATTACACCATAAAAGTTGGAAAGGAGATCCTTCTCGTAACTGTAATCCATGGCCTGCTGCCAATGCTAGTTTGATAAAGGATAGGTTCGGCCTACCATGTACACATGATCAGACTCGCCTGATGTTGTTTCCTGATTACTGACCTCGGCCATTCCATGTTCTATAACTTGGTTTGCTATATAGCAAGTGCTTTCTTGGTGGAATTGATCACAAGGTCTACACCATGGAATGACTTCTTCTACCAGGTTAGTTGAGTCTAACTTTTTTGGAATCCTAGGTTCTTGTTGAGGAGATTTCTTATAACACACCTAATTTTGTCTAGGCTGAAAGTTCCTAGGTCCATTATTTCTTTCCATTGTGATTATTATGTTCTGAATATTATTCAATTGTATAGATTGATTTTCCATGATTTGGTTCTGACTAGTAGCCAATTTTTCTATCATGTTAATACCTTTTCCATGGGGTCTTTAGAGGTTTCCTTTTACTCTAAGTCAATGGATTTTCCCTTCTCTTTGTTGTATGAAGTGTTTCCCCTAGTGTAACCTGGAATGTTGGATTTTCCTGAAGACTGCATATTCTTTTCTATTTTCTCAGCCAATTCCTGAGCAGTTTTTAGATCGACCGGCTCTTTGTCCCTTAACTGGTACCTCAAATCACCAGTGAAAAATTCGATGTAAGATATGAGGATGGAGGAATCCCTTGGCTTGATTTATCTAGGGAGGTCTACAACCACACACCTGAACTTAGTATTAAATTCATCAATGGTTTCATTCTCCATCTTCTTTATGTTATGGAGGGAAGCAAGTAGATGTCCTGGTTCTTTCTTTCCCCCCCATTTATTCTTAAAATGCTCTAGGAATTCATTAAGATTTTTATATGAATCATCACCAAGGTCGGAGTACCATTCCGTAGCATCATCCTCTAAGGAAAAAGCAAAGAGCTTCATTTTGACATCTTCATGGTTAGAGGTAGCATCATTGTAGTAACTGACCATGTGCTTATCAAACTTTCGGATGTGAGACTTGGCAGTGATGGCATTATTTCCCTCAAATATAGGGAGCTTCTTGATGGCATCATTCAGAATGTCGTGAGGACTACCTGTTGTCTGAGAAAAGTCAAGGGGTTTGAAAAATTCTGTCATTTCTTGAGATTGGAAGGTATGACTCTCTACAAATATGTGGTGGATATCTGAGAGGGATTGGTCTCCTAAATTTTCAAGGTTTCTACGAGAAGTCTGCCTATTCAATCTTTCCCTAATAAACCTTTCAGGATCAGGGAGAGGATTGAATAATTGTTGGTGATTTCTTCAGGTAGAAATTCTTAAAGGGATGTTAGACAGTGGAGTCGCCAGACGGATCGATTTTTAATTTTTTTGTTTTTTAAAGACTAGATCAATCAAAAGTTTTTATCTTTTTAGTTGTTTATAAAAAAGCTAAGCTAAGTCGTACTTGGGAATAAAAAGATTTATCCCCAGCAACGGCGCTAAAAAAGTGTTGCCGCCTTACACACACCTGGGTCACGTGGAAAAAATATTCATGTCACTTGGTGTGTCCTTGGGGGCAAGTCTCGAGTCAAGGCTGTCACCCTGTTCTTGACTCCTCCGTTTAGGCTCAACTCCTAATGAAGCCAAGGGGGGTAGACCCTATTAAGTTACTAAGGCTAATTATTTAGTGTGGTGATGTTGAACTGAATGAATTACTTAGGAGTTTGAAAATTAACCATAAACAACCATAGATGACAAGATACAAAATGAGCGCACGAAAGCACAATGTTGAGACACAATATATATATATATATAGCAAGAAAATAACCAGTGCCTTAAAATGGAGTCAAAATAAAATCAATGTACTTGCATGTGCTTGGAGTGAATGTTTTGCAATTTCCTCTTGGTACATTTTAAGTTAATGTGAGATATGAGTTGATTAAAATTAGGCGAAGGGGTGGACTCCAGATATACCCGAGAGTACTTGGAGTATGTCCAAAAATAAACCTTCACAGCTACCCGCAAGGAATATGTGGGATGAATGGAGTCTCTGGGGCTATTGTTCATAACGCACCCGTTAGGGTGTGACAAAGATCGGCGCCCCGAGGTCACTTTTCAGAATTTCCCGCTTCCTTTGGGTATTTTTCCACCATAATGATTTGATCTAGGTGTTGGATTTTCACCTGATTGTTTGGTAATTTTGGAGAGTGAATCCTAATTATACTAGTCACTCAAGTGCTTTTGATACAGCTTGACTGATCGAACAAACCGCAGCCAATTGTAGAGCATACACATCGGAGTCTTGTCAATTTTAGTAAATTTTGAGATGGATGTTCTTGTTAAAAAGAAAACCCTCCAGGAACCTCTTTCGGTCCAAGTGAACCTCAATCGGGGAATCAAGGAGGGGTTTATTTTATTAAGGTTACTGAAAATAAATATGATAGCAAATGAAACATAAAAAGATAAGTAAACCACAATTTTCTAATTAGACTACCACGAACCTTTCTTCACCTTTCGGCTCAAAAGGAGGCTCGTGGGGTAAGTATTAAAGTTTCTTTGAAATCAATAGAAATGGATTATGGAATTGATTTTAAATCAAATTATACTACCCTGCATATTAGTACTACGCTAGATTGAAAAATATGAACGAAAAGCAAAAAATGACACGGACGCAAATCCCCCAGGGGAGATGGGGAATGGGCTCGAAAGAGCCTATTCAAAATTATTTTTATTCCCAATGGTTACAATATCAGAAAACTGATATAATGCCTCTTGATTCTTATACAGAATGAAACCAAGAGCTTACAAAGTGCAAAAATTAAAGATTTTAATCAAAAGGGGAGACCCCTGGGGGAGCTTCAGAAGGCCCAAAAGTCACTTTCGAGCAGAAGCTCCTCCTTTTTTCTGTTATGCCTGCTAAAACCAGTAATTTTATTAGGCTTAAATATGCCCAAAAGCACTCTAAAACTACCTTTGGGTCAGCTTCCTTTTAACCAAAAAAATCTAAGTAAAAACTTGTTTAAAAAGGTAAAAAGGGAACCAAGGAAAGCAAGCTTTCCTTGGGATCTTGGATTTCCTTTTAGGCAGTCAATATGATGTGCACTATGTTTCCACATTTCTCACACCTGGGTCAAGTGGCAGAAATATTCAAGCCACTCAGTGTGTCCTTGGGGCAAGTCTCGAGTCAAGGCTGTCACCTTGTTCTTGACTCCTCCGTTTAGGCTCAACTCCTAACGAAGCCAAGGGGGGTATACCCTATTAAGTTACTAAGGCTAAATTACTTAGTATGGTGATGTTAAACTGAATGAATTACTTAGGAGTTTGAATTTTAACCATAAACAACCATAGATGACAAGATACAAAATGAGCGCACGAAAGCACAATGCTGAGACACAATATATATATATATATATAGCAAGAAGATAACCAGTTCCTTAAAATGGAGTAAAAAAAAAATCAATGTACTTGCATGTGCTTGGAGTGAATGTTTTGCAATTGCCTCTTGGTACGTTTTAAGTTAATGTGAAATGTGAGTTGATTAAAATTAGGCAAAGGGGTGGACTCCAGATATACCCGAGAGTACTTGCAGTATGTCCAAAACTAAACCTTCACGGCTACCCACAAGGAATATGTGGGCTGAATGGAGTCTCTGGGGCTATTTTTCATAATGCACCCATTAGGGTGTGATAGAGATCAATGCCCCGAGGTCACTTTTCAGGAGTTCCCACTTCCTTTGGGTATTTTTCCACCGTAATGGTTTGATCTAGGTATTGGATTTTCACCTGATGGTTTGTCAATTTGGGAGAGTGAATCCTAATTATACTAGTCACTCAAGTGCTTTTGATACAGCTTAGATTATCAAATGAACCGCAGCCAAGTGTAGAGCATACACACCGGAGTCTTGTCAATTTTAGTAAATTTTGAGACGGATGTTCTTGTTAAAAAGAAAACCCTCCAGGAACCTCTTTCAGTCCAAGTGGACCTCAATCGGGGAATCAAGGATGGGTTTATTTTATTATGGTTACTGAAACAAATGATGATAGCAAATGAAACATAAAAATATAAGAAAACCACAATTTTCTAATTAGACTACCACGAACCTTTCTTTACCTTTCAGCTCAAAAGGAGGCTCGTGGGGTAAGTATTAAAGTTACTTTGATACCAATAGAAATGGAATATGGAATTGATTTTATATCAAAGTATACTACCCTGCATATTAGTACTATGCTAGATTGAAAAAAGATGAACGAAAAGCAAAAAATTACACGAACGCAAATCCCCCTAGGGGGGATGGGGAATGGGCTCGAAAGAGCCTATTCAGAATTAATTTTATTACCAGTGGTTAAAATATCAGTAAATTGATATGACGCCTCTTGATTCTTATACAGATTGAAACCAAGAGCTTACAAAGTGTAAAAATTAAAGATTTCAGTCAAAAAGGGAGACCCTTGGGGGGATTCAAAAGGCCCAAAAGTCACTTTTGAACAACAGCTCCTCCTTTCTATTATACCCGTTAAAAACTAGAAATCTTATTAGACTTAAATATGTCCAAAATCACTCTGAAAGTACCTTTGGGTCAGCTTAATTTTAACCAAAAAAGGCTAAGTTAAAACTAGTTAAAAAAGGGTAAAAAGGGAACCAAGGAAAGCAAGCTTTCCTTGGGATATTGGATTTCCTTTTAGGCAGCCAATATGATGTGCACTGATTTCTAGATTTATCTTTTATAACAGAAAATAGAACTCTAATGCATGCAAGCTACAAATTCTCTTTAAAATTCCATGCAAAAAGGATGATTTCCCTGAAGCTAGATCTAGAATGCGTATGAAATCTTTCAAGAACAAGATCTAGATTATGGGGTTTTAGGAGATATATCTATGTTAAATTTACTTTAATATAATAGATCTAAACAATGTCAAAGCTATGAAAAAAGTAACCAGGTAAAAAAAGATTGATTTTGAAGGAGGAAAAGGAGAAGAGAAGTGCTTGTTGCTGAAGCAGATCTGCAATGGAAACTTGTTAGTGGAATACAGAGGGGCAATGTCTTCACAATGCTTTTGGATGTACAATGGATTCAAGCTAGATCCACAACTCATCCAATCCTTGCTACCTGAAAGCTAAACACATAATCCTGCATGAAACCTCATGAGATCTGGATATATATATATGAAAAAGAGACAAGAATTACATGTAAATAAACTTATTAAACATGTATAATATAGATCTTCTAACATATATGATATGAGATATAAGAAAAACAATTAACCTTACTTGCCCAACTATACTCCTATTGATTCAGCTGAATCATTCAAGCCAGACATGGTTCATATACAGAAATTGAGAGAAGAGCCGGCAACATCAATAGTCGTAAGACAATGCTTAATCCACACCATGCTATGAGATATAAGAAAAACAAGTAACCTTACTTGCCCAACTATACTCCTATTGATTCAGCTGAATCATTCAAGCCAGACAGGGTTCATATACAGAAATTGAGAGAAGAGCCAGCAACATCAATAGTCGTAAGACAATGCTTAATCCACACATATGAGAGCATTACACCATTTGGCCTCCAAAGTTTCTTTATTTAAACAATCAAAATATTACAACAGTATTACAATAGCAAGCCCTTCAATCCAACTCTAACTAGCTTGGAGGAGGAAGCATGAGGTTTATTTATAAAAAAAAATGAGATCCAGCCTAGGGGGGCACAAATCCCAAGGAGATAGAGCACTGTAGCTTAAGGAGAGTCCATCAATGCCTGATCTGTGTCTAACTGAGCTAGATCTGAGTCTCACTGACTGCAATTGTCAATCGAAGAGCTGATCTGACTAACACCTCAACCTGTTGACTGAAGCATCCACCAAAACTCATCTAGATGAGCCAAAACATGTGGAGGAGAGAGGGAGGGAGAAATTCCCCATAAAGGATGCTGAAGATCAACTCTGGATCTGATTTGATCACCTCCTTCAGTCAAGGATTTGTCAGATCCATTCAATCTGGTTTAGATCTGACTGATTTCAATCAAATTGGATGAGAATCCACTCATCTATGATTCTGGATTTGCTCTATTATTCATCAATTTATTAATTAAAATAATCAATAATTTATTTTTGGGGCTTTCTGACCTGAGTGATGGAAAATCACTCAAAACTAGGAAATAGTGGGTCCATGGGTTTACATGGTGCTCTTAGCTTGAAAATGAGCACCTACATGACTGAAACAGATTATTTGGCCCACTTTTATTACAAAATCAATTTTTCCAATTAAACTATTAAAAAATAGCCTAAGTTTTGGAAAAATTAAATTTTAATAAAAAACACTCAAAAAACTAAAATTTTGAAAAATTGAAAAAACCTAGGGGGACTTAGACATGTTCATATGACTCGACCATGATGTCTAGCATGTTTATAAATTGACACATAGACTCTAATAACCTCAATAGGCCTAAATGCCAAGCCAACCACCCCAACTTTGAAGGCATGGAGTGAAAAACTCAGAAATTATCAGTTGTTTATTCAACAACCAATAATAACCAAGGGAAAAAACATCCTAGGCTGATCGGATTGACAAATAAAGTCTAAGAGAACAAGTCTTTTACAGACACTATCATGCTAGAACATTTATTACAATTCCCCCATGGGGTATGAACATGTGATATAGTACAACAAGCACTTCCCAGAAGTACTTCCGAAGGTCTTCTGAAGTCCGAACAAGATATCCTTGTTCGGTTCACCAGGCTCACTTGATGGAAAACCACTAAGGACAACTTAGGTGGTAACAAACTGATTTCTAGATTTATCTTTTATAACAGCAAACAGAAATCTAATGCATGCAAGCTACAAATTCTCTTTAAAATTCCATGCAAAAAGGATGATTTCCCTAAATCTAGATCTAGAATGCTTATGAAACCTTTTAAGAGAAAGATCTAGATTATGGGCTTCGAGAAGATAGATCTATGTTAAATTTTCTTTAAGATGATAGATCTAAACAATATCAAATCTCTGAACAAAGTAACCGAGTAAAAGAGTTGATTTTCAAGGACGAAGATGAGGAGAGGAGTGCTGGTAGCCTTGAAGATCCACTGTGGAGCTTTCAGGTGGAATGTTGAGGGACTATGCCTTTGGAAGGTTTTGGAGAGATTGAAGAAGCAAACTAGATCAGCATCATCTCCAATCTAGGAACCTGCAGCTCAGCTGAAATCAAAAAAACTTGCCGAAATACTTGCGAGATCCAATTAGTACATACATAAAGATTCAGAATAACATGCATATAATCTTATAGAACATGTTGAATCTAGATCTCTAAACATGCATCAAAGGAAAGAGATGGCCAATAAACTTATTGAAAAGCACCTTTCCTATCAAGATTATAATAAGCTTATTATCAATCTTAGCAATGAATCCACAAGCACTCAGCAAATTATGAACACAGATATAGGTTACCTCAATAAAAAATGGAAATGATCATCCACACATACAATGGCACAACACCATCTTGCCCCCAAAGCTTCTCTTTATTTCAAATGAACAATAACAATAGTACAATAGTAGCAGCATCTCAATCCCAGTTCTAACTAGCTTGGAAAAGGTTGCTTATGCTTGGATTTATACAAAAAACATGACATCCAACCCAGGGGGGGTGTAAATCCCAAGGAGACAGATCAAATCAGCTGATGGAGAGTCAATCAATGCAGATCTGAAGCTGAATTGATCCTACTTTTCAACCGAGGGCTTGATTTAGCTGACACATCAACCCATAAACTGACACATTAGTCCACAGAGCATCGAGGAGAGTCCACACGTGTGGAGGAGTGAGAGAGGGTGCAATTCCCCATAAAGACAGCTGAAGATCAACTCTGGATCTGATTTGATCACCTCCTTCAGTCAAGGATTTATCAGATCCAGTCAATCTAGTTCAAATCTGACTGATTTCAATAAAATCGGCTAAGAATCCACTGATCTATGATTTTGGATTTGCTCCATTATTCATCAATTTATTAATTAAAATAATCAATAATTGATTTTTGGGGCTTTCTGACCTAAGTGATGGAAAATCACTCAAAACTAGGAAATAGTGGGTCCATGGGTTTACATGGTGCTCTTAGCTTGAAAATGAGCACCTACATGACTGAAACTGATTATTTGGCCCACTTTTATTACAAAATCAATTTTTCCAATTAAACTATTAAAAAATAGCCTAAGTTTTGGAAAAATTAAATTTTTAATAAAAAACACTGAAAAAACTAAAAAATTGAAAAATTGAAAAAACCTAGGGGGACTTCGAGATGTTAATATGACTCGACCATGATGTCTAGCATGTTTATAGATTGACACATAGACTCTAATAACCTCAATAGGCCTAAATGCCAAGCCGACCACCTCAACTTTTGAGGTATGGAGTGAAAAACTCAAAAATTATCAGTTGTTTATTCAACAACCAATAATAACCAAGGGAAAAAGCACCCTGGGCTGATCGGATTGACAAATAAAGTCTAAGAGACCGAGTATTTTACAGACACTATCATGCTTGAACATTTATTACAATTCCCCCATGGGGTATGAACATGTGATATAGTACAACAAGCACTTCCCAGAAGTACTTCCAAAGGCCTTCTGAAGTCCGAACAAGTTATCCTTGTCCGGTTCACGAGGCTCACTTGATAAAAAACCACTAAGTACAACTTAGGTGGTAACAAAGCATCACTCAATAACATCAAGTTCAATGCCATAGGTGTGGTAATGACCTTGCAGTCCATCATCCCAAACATCTTCATGATCTCTACTACATAATTCCCTTGTCCGGGGGAGATTCCATCTACATTCTTCCACACCTCCATGCCTAGAAAGTAGTGCATCATACCCAAGTCTTTCATTTCGAACTCGGCAACAAGCTTCCTCTTCGTGTCAGCAATCAACCCATCCTCACCTGTCACAAACAAATCATATACACACAGTTGGAGTATTACTGGGTTCCCTTCCTCAACCTTGTAGTAAAGGTTGGAATCCTCTTTACTCTTGGTAAATCCCAATATAGTCAAGAAGTTTTCAATTCTACCATACCATGTCGTGGGTACTTGTTTCAAACCGTACAGGGCCTTCTTCAATTTGCACACATGATTCTCCCTGTCATGTGTCTCAAACCCGAGTGGTTTCTCCACATACACTTTCTCTTCTACTACACCATTCAAGAAAGTAGTATTGACATCCATCTGGTGTATCATCTATTTCATTACCACAGCTAGAGAAGGTATTTATCTGATGGAAGTGTATTTGGCTACAGGTGCAAGATTCTCCTCATAATCTATCCCTTCTTTCTAGGAGAAGCCACATGCCACAAATCTTGCTTTATATTTCTCTATGCTGCCATCTGCAGCATGCCTGATCTTGTAGATCCACTTGGAAGTCACAACGGACTTCCCCTCTGGTTTTAGGATTGTTTCCACCTTTCACACACCTGGGTCACGTGGAAGAAATCTTCAAGACACTTGGTGTGTCCTTGGGGCCAAGTCTCGAGTCAAGGCTGTCACCTTGTTCTTGACTCCTCCATTTAGGCTCAACTCCTAATGAAGCCAAGGGGGGTCGACCCTATTAAGTTACTAAGGAAAAATTATTTAGTATGGTGATGTTAAATTGAATGAGTTATTTAGGAGTGTGAAATTTAACCATAAACAACCATAGATGACAAGATACAAAATGAGCGCAGGAAAGCACAATGCTGAGACACAATATATATATAGCAAGAAAATAGCCAGTGCCTTGAAATGGAGTCAATAGATAATCAATGTACTTGCATGTTCTTGGAGTGAATGTTTTGCAATTGCCTCTTGGTACATTTTAAGTTAATGTGAAATATGAGTTGATTAAAATTAGGCAAAGGGGTGGACTCCAGATATACCCGAGAGTACTTGGAGTATGTCCAAAACTAAACCTTCATGGCTACCCGCAAGGAATATGTGGGTTGAATGGAGTCTCTAGGGTTATTGTTCATAACACACCTATTAGGGTGTGACAAAGATCAGCGCCCCAAGGTCACTTTTCAGGAGTTCCCACTTCCTTTGGGTATTTTGCCACCGGAATGGTTTGATCTAGGTGTTGGATTTTCACCTAATGGTTTGTCAATTTGGGAGAGTGAATCCTAATTATTCTAGTCACTCAAGTGCTTTTGATACATCTTGACTGATCAGACGAACCGCAGCCAAGTGCAGAGCATACACACTGGAGTCTTGTGAATTTTAGTAAATTTTGAGATGGGTGTTCTTGTTAAAAGGAAAACCCTCCAGGAACCTCTTTCAATCCAAGTGGATCTCAATCAGGGAATCAAGGAGGGGTTAATTTTATAATAGCTGATGAAACAATTGATGAAAAGGAAAACATAGATACACAATTCTGGTTTTCTAATTAGTCCTACCACACATCTCTTTCCCCTTTCGGGTCAATCAGGAAGTCATGGGGTAAGTATTAAGAGTACTTTGAAATCTCAAATATGGAACATGGAAATGATAATAAATCAAAATATACTACCCTATAGATTAGAACTACGCTAGATTGAAAAGAGATGAACAAAAAGCAAAAAATTGACACCGATGCAAATCCCCCAAGGGGGGATGGTGAATAGGCTCGAAAGAGCCTATTTGAAAGGACCTCTTCTTTTTATTAACAGCGATTTACAATATCATCAAATTGAAATTGATGCACTTTATTCCTTGCTATCTGGGATCCAAAGGCTTACAACAAGCTTGTAACAAGCTTGAATTAAAACACAGCGATGGGGGAAGCTTCCAGGAAGGTTTGGTTCGTCCAAGAGTCGGAAATTTGGCAGAGTTTCCTTCTCTTTTATGTTAGACCTGCTAAAAAATAGTGAGAAATTAAAATCAAATGTGCCCAAACACACTTTAAAAGTGTTTTGGGTCACCATGCTAATTACTAAAAAAAAACTAAGTAAAAAATATTAAACAGGGGTAATCTAATTTCTACAAAAAGGAACCAAGGAAAGGAATCTTTCCTCGGGATCTTGTCTTGTTGTTTGTGTAGCCAATGATATGTGAACTTTTATTGCAAAATTTAAATCTTTTAAGAACAAAAAAGGAAGCTACCTTATGGGCAAGCTTTACATCTATGCTTTAGCTACTTGCAAAAAGGGAGTTTCCTACACCTAGATCTATCTTTATGAACTGATATTATTTATGAAATTATAGATCTAAACACAAAAACTCTTATAAAATATATCTAACAATTTATATATTCAATTCTTAGAACTAGATATGATCATAAGAGGAAGAGATAGGTAACCAGAAGATTGATTTTAATAGAAAGGAGGAAGAGAAGGGGAAAGGCCCGTTGTTGGATGGATCTGCAATGGAAACTTGTTAGTGGAATACAGAGGGGCAATGCCTTCACAAATTTTTTGGATGTACATTGGAGTCAAACTATATCCACAGCTCATCCAATCCTTTCTACCTGAAAGCTAAACACACAATCCTGCACGAAACCTCTTGAGATCTGGATATATATATAGGAAAAAGAGATAAGAATTACATGAAAATAAACTTATTAAACATGTATAATCTATATCTTCTAACATATATGCTATGAGATATAAGAAAAACAAGTAACCTTACTTGCCCAACTATACTCCTATTGATTCAGCTGAATCGTTCAAGCCAGACAGGGTTTAGATGCAGAAATTGAGAGAAAATCCGGCAACATCAATAGCTGTAAGACAATGCTTAATCCACACACATGAGAGAATTACACCATTTGGACTCCAAAGCTTCTTTATTCCAACAATCAAAATATTACAATAGTATTACAATAGCAAGCAATTCAATGCAACTCTAACTAGCTTGGAAGAGGCAACCTGAGCTTTATTTATACAAAAAAAGGAGATCCAACCCAGGGGGGTGCAAATCCCAAGGAGATAGACCACTGTAGCTGAAGGAGAGTCCATCAATGCCTGATATGTGTCTAGTTGATCCAGATCTGAGTCTCAGTGAGTGCAACTGTCAATCGGGGTCTTATCTGACTGACACCTCAACCTGTTGACTGAAGCATCCACCAAAACTCATCTAGATGAGCCCAAACGTGTGGAGGAGAGAGGGAGGGCGAAATTCCCCATAAAGGATGCTGAAGTTCAACTCTGGATCTTTCCATATCACCTCTTTCAGTCAAGGATTTGTCAGATCCATTCAATCTGGTTCAGATCTGACTGATTTCAATCAAATCGGTTGAGAATCCACTGATCTATGATTTTGGATTTGCTCCATTATTCATCAATTTTTAATTAAAATAATCAATAATTGATTTTTTGGGGCTTTCTAACCTGAGTGATGGAAAATCACTCAAAACTAGGAAAAAGTGGGTCCATGGGTTTACATGGTGCTCTTAGCTTGAAAATAAGCACCTACATGACTGAAACTGATTATTTGGCCCACTTTTATTACAAAATAAAATTTTCCAATTAAACTATTAAAAAATAGCCTAAGTTTTGGAAAAATTAAATTTTAATAAAAAAACACTGAAAAAACTAAAAAATTTGAAAAATTGAAAAAACCTAGGGGGACTTGGACATGTTCATATGACTTGACCATGATGTCTAGCATGTTTATACATTGACACATAGACTCTAATAACCTCAATAGGCCTAAATGCCAAGCCAACCACCCCAACTTTGGAGGTATGGAGTGAAAAACTCAGAAATTATCAGTCGTTTATTCAACAACCAATAATAACCAAGGTAAAAAACACCTTGGGCTAATCGGATTAACAAATAAAGTCTAAGAGACCAAGTCTTTTACAGACACTATCATGGTAGAACATTTATTACAAATCCCCCATGGGGTATGAACATGTGATATAGTACAACAAGGCTTCCTAGAAGCAAGACTGAAGGTCTTTTGAAGTCCGAACAAGTTATCCTTGTCTGGTTCACCAGGCTCACTTGATCAAAAACCCTAAGTACAACTTAGGTGGTAAGAATGACAACATCGTAGACATCATTCTTCATGATTGATTGGTACTCCTTGATCATAACATCCTTCTATTCTTTATTTTTTGTTGTTTCTTCGTAGTTGGAAGGTTCTTTATTAATGATGTCACATAATAGGGCTACATAACTGGAGTAGGACCTAGTTCTCTTCCTTTCTCTATGCATTTCTTCTAGAGCCCCATGTCTTTTTGAACCCTGGATAGCCTCTCGTACCCATGCAGGTTTCCTTTTGTAAGGATTCTTTTCTTAGGGTGGATCTACAAGTTCCTGGGTTTCTTCTATTTCTCGATCTTCTTCTGGAGTTGCTTCGTTCATAGTTGTATCTTGGATCCTGGGTACTTTTGTTTCTTCAAGTTGTGTAATAAGTATTTTTCTGGATTTGTTTCAAGATGAGTCTTTGTCAAATGTCACATCTGTACTGATGTCAATCTTCTTGAATCCTGGGAAGTATATTCTGTAAGCCTTTGATCTTTCACTATATCCCATAAATATACCCTTCTTTCCTAAATGATCTAACTTTGTCCTCTCTTCTTTCGGAATGTGTATGTACACTGGACATCCAAATATTCTGAGATGACTAACTTATATTCTCTTTCTAGAGAATACTTCTTCAGATGTCTTGTTCTCAAGTACTCTATGGGGAGTATGGGTATGTACATACACCACTGTCCTGACAGTTTCTGCCCATAGATGCATGGGAAGATCTTGATCATGAAGCATTTCCCTTGCTACTTCCATAATCATTATATTCTTCCTTTCTACAACTCCATTTTTTTGTAGATCATATGGAGTTGTCAACTCCCTCTTAATCCCTGAATCTCTGTATAATTTCTTGAATTCATCTAATGTGAATTCCCCACCATTGTCTGATCAAAAGGTCTTGATTTTCTTCTTTGTGTGGCTCTCAATCAAGGCTTTGAATTCTTTGAAATTACTGAATACTTCATCCTTGCTTTTCAAGAAATATATCCATGTCTTCCTAGAAAAATAATCAATGAGAGAAACATAATATACTACCCACTCCATGAATTGGATGACATAGCACCGCATACATCGGAGTGGATGATTTTCGAGATTCCTTTTTCCTTGCTCTTGCTAATTGGAAATGTGTTCTTTCCTTTTGCACATCATTTGCAAACACCTTCATGTTTTTCCTGTATTTATGGAATACCTTCAACAACTTTGCTTGCAAGTGGTAGTTCCCTCTAGTGCACATGTGCAAGCCTTCTATGCCATAGTTGACTTTGTTCTACTGAATCATGGACCAAGGCTTGTTCTGGTTGGCCCTTTAGCTTGTACAAGCCTCCCTCTTGCTCTCCAATCACTATTGCATCATCTATAGTTTTTCCCTTTGGCCACATAAGGACTTGGCCATCTACAAATGCAACCCTCATTTATTTTGCATCCAATGAAGATATGGAGAGGAGATTCTTCTTTAGTCCTGGTACAAACAAGACATCCTTCATCTTCATAGACTTTCTAGAGTCTAGCTTATAGTAGGATTCACCACTACCTTTTATGGGATACTATAGTCATCCCCAAGTTTCACTTTTTGGGGTGACTCATGTTTGGATAGTTTCACAAAATATTCTTTAAATCTTGTCATGTGCTTGGAATCCCCACTATCTATGAGCCAATCATTGCTTCCATGTGTGACTGTTCCTGTGAGGGAAGAAATCAAAACATGCTCTTCATTACTTGAAGAATCTTCGATTTCTTGTTTGACTCTCTTTCTGGGAGATTCATCATCCTTTGCAGTGTGAGCATGATGTCTTCTTTTTTCCTTCTTCTTGTGAGAGTCACCATTATTTCTAGGACAATCTCTGGCAAAGTTTCCTCTCTTATCACATGTAAAGCATATGTATTTATATAGATCTCTGTTAGATATTCTAGGGTTATCTTTCTGGTGAGAATTCTTACCTTTGTTATGATGATAGCCCCTTCTAATTATCTTGGTGTGTACTATGAAATCTTGATATTCATTTCCCATCTTTTCTTCTCGAGCTACTATTCGAGCTTTTTATTGTGAGCATTCCTCCCACGGCCTACTGAAAGTGATTATCCTTCTTCTAGCACAAATTCCTTAAATGAAGGAGTCTCGTGACCTAGGGAGACCATTCAAGGTGGTCATCACAATTTCTACATTCTCCACTTCTTCTCCTACTGCTTCAAGTTTTTCTTTGATTTGAGAGACCCTTGTAAAGTATGACTATATGGTCTTTGCATTCTGGATCCTCACATTCTTCAACTGGTTTCTCAAATTCATCTTCCAATTAATGTTCTTTCCTTCAAATATCTTTGTCAAGGAATCAAACATCTCTTTAGGTGTCTTTAGGGAAGAGACTTGTGGTATAAGGTGATCCTTGATAGAATCAACAATAATTCTCTTGGCCTTGACCAAGTTCTTCTTGTCTAAGGCCTTAGCCTCATCTCCCTCTGGAACTAGAACCTCTCCACTTATGTAGGAGTCCAATTCATTTTCTTCAAGAACCAGTGAGATCCTATATTTCCATGCTCGAAAGTTTTCAGCTCCTTCAATATTTTCATCAATCTTTTTGTGATGATACATATTGAATGAGAACCTCAAATGGAAATACAAAATATTTAGATTTTAGCAATTTGAGATGGCGGAACTGGATTGGGAGCTGATCTTTTGTAGTGTTGGTTTTCTGGTTCAGGGGAAAATTAGGGTTTGACTTTCTTGAAGTTCTACCCAACCAAAAACTTTGAACTTGGTCTCTGAGCTTCGATTTTGAGGAGGAGAGAAATCCTATGCTGGGCTCACTCAAGAATTCCACTTCTGTGAAAATCCCTAATTTCCCGTTGCACCGGCAGGTCAAAAATTGAAAATTCCTAGATTTAGATTCTGCTTCGACAGAAAGATGCACCCTTCAATGGAGAGTCAACCTAGCCTCATTTTGTTGATGATCTGTGGAGAGAGACCCAAAAAGTGAGAAGCCCTAGCTTCTGTAGCTGTGCAATGTCTTCTTCTTAGGTTAGCTTTGATACCATGTTAGATTTTTATCATTTAAGCAATATGATCTTAGTATCTTATCTGGGGGAATAACATGCATAGCAATATTCACAAGAGATAAGAGACACAAAGATTTTTCCTCGGGGAAACCATAAAGGAGAAAACCCCACAACTTCCTCGGAGATAGAATGAGCACCAATGGAAAAAGTAAAACCCAAAGAGAGAAAGATTATCTTAAAAAACGGTTCTCTCTCACTTGGGCGACGTCCTCTTCTCTCACTCATGTGCTATAGTTGAGTGAGTGTCTGTCTCAAATAGAGAGGCTCACTCTCTATTTATACTATTTTTCCACTTGACAACTACTTACCAGGGTCGACTTCACTAGAAGAGTCTAATAACCCTAGTACCCATCAAATGTGGGGACTATTTCCCCAACTTACAATGGCGGGTTAACCTCTATGACTTTACATTACTTAATTACATTAATGATTCTCCCGATAGAAACATCAAGGTACAAAGAAATACAACATATAAAATATACAAGTGAATACTTTCTAAAGTTACAAATATATCAACATTTTGTTTCCCTTCAGCATATTTTATTAAATAGGGAATGGTTTATTACAAAATCTTTTATTCTTGACTTTCCTCTCAAAGAATAATAAAATAATAATCAAAGTATTTTCCAATATAATGAAAAATATTAATTGAGGGGATATTACAATTGATTATATATATATATACAAAAAAGTTGTTATTTTTCCATGAAATATATTTATATAAATATTTTTATAAAAATGTTGTTATTTTTTTAAATGACCATTTTCATTGAGTTTCACCTTGTTACCATTACTTACCCGTTCACCTCTCTTATAATGTTATGAATAAACCAATATTTAACCAAGAACGGAAAAAAAACTAATCATAATGAAAAATAAGTATTTAAATAAACCTTCTATTATTCAACAAAATTCCTATAAATTTTGACTACTAATATGAATACAAGTAAATATCCCTCAACCAATACAACCTTATTTTAAAATATGAACTAATTTTTTTGATTATCCATTTCTAACAAAATCAACTAGAAATTTAGGAACATATATATTTGTAGATTTATTCCCATAATGACATATAAATTTATTTATGTATTCGAATACAAACATAAAAAAAATAATAAAATTCAACTTTATACTATAATTAATATTATAAACAATTTTTTTGCATGGTTGTCTATTGACAAGAGGGAAGTCGATGACGTGGCCACACGGTATGACACTACCCTTGAAACGACATATGGCATGAGTGCCTTGATGGACTCTTCTCATAATCATGTAGGAGTATGGAGGATGATGGTTTCTTTCAACCTTGAGAATGTAGGATAATGTCACTAGTGGTGCAAGGTGCAAGGTGCAAGGCTTGTACACAAGAGTTATACAGCTGGAAAGAGGTTATGATGAGCATGAATTGGGAAGGGTATAGCAATAGTCTGTACATTATGAAATATAATGACAATAGGGATCATGGGAGAAGGTGGTACATGAGAACAAGTTTGGCTCATCTGCTTATGTTGTTCAATTTCCCTCTCAAAAAGCATTGTGACTTAAAGAAGCAGTTGAACATATTTCATTGTGGAATGTCTTGGTTGTAAGACCGTCACTGTGATTTCACTACCTGGTATAGGTGAGTGACCATGGGAATGAGAAAAAAGTGCAATGGGAAATACCCCATGGCCAATCCCAAACCTACAATGGATTTCAAGAGAGAAACAAAAGTTTTTATGATTTACCAGTAAAACAGTCCCACCCACATCAAGAGAGAAATTGAGGAAATTTAGAGTTTAATACAGGCCAAGAGGATGAGATGCATATAGAGAAGAACTTGAACTTGACGAGGATGAAAGAATAGGTAGTGGATCCTAGTGACACCTATTCACACATGGCCTTCTACCATTGTTCCCTGTTTTCTTTCTTAGTCGATGAAATTTCTATTGGGCTCCATGATCACCAATCAAGAAAACACCATTGCTAGCATGCGAGAGAAGCTCACGCCACTAAAAAGGATGAAGGTGGATATTCATATGTTGCATTCCAAGTTCGAAATTATGGTAGGAACGAAAGGGGTTGCGTTCCAAGTATGTAGTTCAATGCCAAGTGTCTCCACTTCGGCCCATCATGAAACCATTGACTTTGAAAACAAGGTTGCTAAGTCACCAAGGTTCCTGCGTCTCAAAATTTTTAGATAATGAGTTGACCTTCTAGTTGTTCTCTCGGACTGTGTTTCATTATAGTTTTTTTCAATCATAGTTTTGATCCTTGCAGTTATAATTACTCTTTATAGTATAGTGGTTAAGTTTAAAAACATTGTTCCATAAATGCTTTATTTTGGACAATTAACATGCTCCAAAATCTATGTTGAGATTATGGTTGGGCCTCTAGCACTCAGAGGTGAACGAGGGTATGTTATCCACTTTATGGAGGATCCCATTAAGCTCAAAGCATGGGGGGATTACTCAGTGAACTTGTTACCTAGCACGTCTATTCGTAGGATATTAAAACATATTCCTAATTTCACTAAATATTGCAAAATACTTCCTAACATTGTATTGTTGAACCCCCCTCACAATATACCTTTCCAATTAAGAAATCCCTTGTCTCACGAGATGTTCTAGGTATCCAATTTATCAACCCCTTTTTTAACACCCCCTTTATATCATATTGTAAATTTGTAACAACAAGAGCCCTAACACATATTAGTATAAGCAAACAAGATGATAAATAAAATATAGTATAATGCTAGTAATGATCCTAGCAAGATTGCAAGGTCGAGTTATGACTGATTCATCTGTAGCATTGGATAGTGGAAGACCCAACGAAATAGTAACGGGGAAGGAAAAACACATGAAATGAAACCCAGTTAAGAGATCAATGTAACAAAGAATGTAAAATATTGATAGTCCAATAGTCACTGCAATGGTTAGAAAATATTTGAATAGTCCAATAGTCACTTGTCATTTTCCTCTTATGAGTCACCAAACACTCTTTTAACAGCTATATCCACTTTTGTTCCCCTTCATCATATTTGATTTTCATGTCAAAAAATAATAAAATAATAATCAAAGTATTTTCCAACAAAATAACAAATTATTAATTCACTAGATATTACAATTGATTTTATATATTTTGAGTGAATTATATATATATACACATTGAAAAAGTTGTTATATTTTCATGGAAGATATTTACATAAATATTTTTATAAAAATGTTGTTAACTTTTTAAAATGACCATTTTCATTGGGTTCCACCTTGTTACCATTACTTATCATTTCACCTTTCTTATAATGTTATGAATAAAGCAATATTTAACCAATAACGAAAACTAATCATAATGAAAAATAAATGTTTCAACAAAATTCCTATAAATTTTGACTACTAACATGAATACAAGTAAATATCCCTCAACCATTACAACCTTATTTTAAAATATGAACTAATTTTTTTCATTATGTATATCTAACAAAATCGCCTAAAAATTTAGGAACATATATATTTGTAGATTTATTCCCATAATCACATAAATAAATTTATGTATTCTAACACAAACATCAAAAAATTAATAAAATTCAACTTTATACTATAATTAATATTATAAACAAAGTTTTTGCATGGTTGGGTGTTGAGCAGGGATGATTTTAAGGAAACATGCTTATTTAAAAGTGTATAAATGTTGGTGAATCTTACCAATTCTTAAAACACCAACTATAAAATGTTTGGCGATATTTTTCAAAAAATATTTTAATTTCNTTCTATAGTTTATATAATAATTTGGCAATTTTTAGGGTGAAAAAAGTTTACCCCATCAAAATTGGGCGAAACAGGGCTTCAAAAATTGCAAAATGGTGTATCTTTTTTTTTAGAAAACCCCCTAAAAATAGCCCATGGGCAAAATTTCGCCCCTAAAATTATCCCTATTGTTGACATGAGGGAAATCGATGACATGGCCACACGGTAGGACACTACCCTTGAAACGACATATGGCATGAGTGCCTCGATGGACTCTTCTCATAATCATGTAGGAGCATGGAGCACGATGGTTTCTTTCAATCTTGAGAATGTGGGATAATGTCACTAGTGGTGCAAGGCTTGTACACAAGAGTTATACATCTGGAAAGCGATTATGATGAACATGAATTGGGAGGGGTATAGCAATAGCCTGTCCATTATGAAATATAATGACAATAGGGACCATGGGAGAAGGTGGTACATTAGAACAAGTTTGGCTCATCTGCTTATGTTGTTCAATTTCCATCTCAAAAAGCATTGTGACTTAAAGAAGCAGTTGCACATCTTTCATTGTGGAATGTCTTGGCTGTAAGACCGTCACTATGATTTGATTTCACCACCTTGTATAGGTGAGTAACCATGGGAATGAGAAACAAGTGCAATGGGAAATCCCTTATGGCCAAATCCCAAACCTACAATGGATTTCAAGACAGAAACAAAAGTTGCTATGCTTTACCAGTAAAACAGTCCCACCCACATCAAGAGAGAAATTGAGGAAATTTAGTGTTTAATTCAGGCCATGAGGATGAGATGACGATAGAGAATAACTTGAACTTGATAAGGATGAAAGAATAGGTAGTGGATCCTAGTGACACCTATTCACACATGGCCTTCTACCATTGTTACCTTTTTCTTTCTTAGTCGATGAAATTTCTATTGGGCTCCATGATCACCAATCAGGACAACACCATTGCTAGCATGCGAGAGAAGCTCGCGCCACTAAAAAAGATGAAGGTGGACATTCATCTGTTGCATTCCAAGTTCGAAATTATGGTGGGAAGGAAATGGGTTGCGTTCCAGGTATGTAGTTCAACGCCAAGTGCCTCCACTTTGGCCCATCATTAAACCATTGACTTGGAAAACGAGGTTGCTAAGTCAACAAGGTTCCTCCGTCCTAAACTTTTTGGATAATGAGTTGACCTTCTAGTTCTTCTCTTGGACTGTGTTTCATTATAGTTTTTTTCGATCATAGTTTCGATCCTTGCAGTTATAATCACTCTTTATAGTATAGTGCTTAAGTTTAAAAGCATTGTTCCATAATGCTTTATTTTTGACAATTAACATACTTCAAAATATATGTTGAGATTATGGTTGGGCATCGAGGTGAATGTGGGTATGTTATCCACCTTATGGAGGATTCCATTCAGATCAAAGTTGTACCATTTTGTATACTAATTAATGAATAGATTCTCTCTATCTCTCATATATATATATTAAGATGAAACATCTCTCCGGAAATCCTCAAGTACTTTTTCATTTTTTTAGGATGGTACTTAAGGTAACTACCAACTCTGATTAAGGGGCCTAACTTGGTGGGGACATCAAGAGAGGTCCCTACATAGCCACCTGAGGATTTGACCTCGAGACCTTCTGCTACTTAAACCACTCTCAAGCACTTGAGCTAATTCACTGGACTATCTATATATATATATAATAAAAAATAATCTCACTAATATGATCCCAACAACAAATATGTATAAAAAAATTCATTATAACAAATTCACCAACAAATATGATCCCAAAAAGGGCTTAGCCCAAGTTTTGAATGTATGATAGGGAAGTAGCACAGAGAAGAGGGGCTTAGCCCAAGTTTTGAATGTATGATAGGGAAGTAGCACATGGTCCAAGGGAGGGTATTAAATGTATATTTTCAAAAAACAAAAAAATTTAATATTATAAAAATTAATTAATTAATTAAATTTAAAATTAGATTTATCATGACAGCAAATAGGATCCCAATAATAATGGCCACGTAGCAAAAGTTATGAGTCTATGAAAGTCTAATAATAATGGGCACTTAGCAAAAGTTATGAATGTATGAAAATGCAAGGAGGAGATGGTCCTCACGGAAGGAAGGTATTAAATGTATATATTAGATAAAGAATAGTCACTACCTATTTGAAAGTGAAGTGTTCTTATGAAAAAAATACTACAAGTCCCAAAGAATTGGGACTTGGCCAAAATTATGAATCCATGATAGTGTAGGTAGGAGATGTACATTATAAATAAAGAATCCATGATAGTGCGTGCAGGCAGGAGATGGTCTATTAAATGTAGATAAGGAATAAAGATAAAGAATCCATGATAGTACCGTGAGGAGATAGCCTGGAGATAGTGTAAGGAAGGGTATTAAATATACATTATGAATGAAGAATAGTTAATACCTAGAAAGTGTCTTCTCATAAATTCATAAGACACCTACTGGGAAATGCCTTCACGGCGTTCGCATACAAATGAAGGTATGAATCTATGATAGTGTAAGGAAGAAATGGTACATTTTGAACAAACAATCGTAACACATGGAAGTGCCTTCGTGGAGTTCACGTTTATCAGAACTTGCAACATGGAGCACCCGTCACACAACTTTTTTGCGGTGTTCACATTAACGAGAACATGTAGTCACGCATTCATGATTTGTGATATAAAAACGACAGTTACAAAATGATAGATGGACAACCAGACTTCGAAAGCACTTAACATTTTCTTTCATACTATTGTCTTACCAAATCTACATAAAAAGCTTGACACCAACCCAAACAAACTTGGCCAGCAATTAGTATTTTATGTTGGTTGGAGACAGTCGAATTTATGGCATAAAGCCCATCATTTAATGTTTTCTTTCAAACTTTTGTTTCACTATCTGCACTTTTTCTTGTTATAGATGCATTTTGTAACAGTGTATTTAGTATGGTTGCTGCTATGTATCAACACCTGTTAAATCTTACCCCACAACAGCTCAATTATTACTGCTGTTACAGGACCGTTGGATCCACTTTTGCATGGAGCATTTCATTTATTGTTATTTGATCATAACTCACATCAATATAAATAATTATATCTGATGATTTACTGCTCAAAACTTCAGCAATGCTACCAAGTGTTTATTGCCAGGATGCCTTATATATTGGACAGACCTTTTCTTGGGAGGAGAGTTTGTCAGATGAGCATGGTCCAATGAAAGATCCATCCAACCGTACCCATTTGACAGGCCCATTTGACAGGCTCCCCGAGGAAAAGCCTGTCCACTAAATAAGGATCGCCTTTCTTGCTAGCCCAAACAATTCCAGAAATAAAAAATTGCAAAGGAAAAACTAAATAATTTGTTAAATTCCTACAGCAACAACTGCCATAAACTCGGCTCTCTCCAGCCAACATAAGAGAGTTGGACTAGAAAACTGTGTAACTACTTACCACAAACTAGGCAGTCTCCAACCAGCGACCCGCGAGTGTTAAACGTTTTCGACGATCACCACCCTGGGAAGAATCCACATAATAATCAAAGTAAAAATAGAGCGACTTTTTATTATTATTATTGAAGTTAAAATGTAGTTAGGTGAACTGAAAATGTTAGGCTTCGTCTGTTATGGCCGAATCGCAATAAACTAACATAATATAAAAAAATAAAAGAAGGTAATAAAACACCGCTGAAATTGCAGAGTCAAAAGTAATTATGATAGGATTCGGTGGTTGATGAGCAGACTTGTCTGTAAATTTTACTGCTATACTTTATAAAAGAACATTAGTTGTGGATTGTCATTTTTGAAATTACTGTACTCAGCATATAAATTAAAGCCTGAAAAGGACAACATACGTTTTTTTTAAAGTATTTATAACAGTTAATTTTAATGAACATGTCTAAAATTGTAATATTTAGAGTTGTTATCGTTAGTCTGAATATTTTATTGTGCAACATTTGAATTTAACTCTGTTTTATTTGAGAGTTTGATGATAAAAATGCATACAATATCCTCAGAAGTCTATTGAGCACCCAAAATTCCAAAACGTTACTGTGTAATCTGTGCTTTGAAAAATTCCAACCAAAATCAGCCTATTCAAACACAAATTGGCCACAGCCATTACTTTGCAAACTAAAATTACACCTTAACCACTTAGGCTAACCACACTTAACATAAAGCCAGAATGTTAAGTAGATCAATTTTTTTATATCGTAAATTTTTTTAGAATACAAATTAAAGAAAAAATATTGCAACTGAAAAATTATTTTATATTTAAGGGCACCTGCTCCTACCCAAATATAATGCAATGGGAGCGCACTAGTGGGCCTAATCAATAACGTGCACGCACCTCTTAGATGTGTGCATGCGCTCCTACTTCAGCAGTGGTGAACCTCCACGCTGGATTGCCAGCGTGGGAAATAAGAGCGTGCACGTGCATGTGGATGCGCACGTGCATTTAGATGCGTGCACGTGTTGGGCGTGATAGCAAACAAGGACGTGCGTCCCTGTGTTTTAAAAAAAAAAGCAGTGGGCATATTTGTTTTTTAGCCACCCGTGAGCATGCAAGGAGGAAACAAAGACCCCCAAGGAAACGAATTCGACCCCCAAGGAGCTCACCTAACTTGTGCAAATATTCTAAAACTACGTTGGAATAAGGTAAATAGAGTAGGAATGGAATCTTTTTTGTTTATTTCATTGTTTTTATTGTTTTTAAAATAAAATACAAAATTTAAAAAAAAGAAAATCAATTGAAATGGGAAAAATTTGATACTTCAGGTACAAATTACCTAACCACAATGACCGATACCAATGAACCATCCCAAGAAATGAATGAAACAAACCAAACAAAGGACCCAAACCCCAAATTAAACGAAGAAGAAAACCCCGAAGATGAATTACATGGGGATTTAAACCAATTAAGAATTTTGAGTGATAAATTGAAGAACACAAAGGCACCCTCGCAAGTTTCCCTCGCCACATCAATACAAAACATTATAGAATCTATCAACATTTCCCACAGTGAGATAACCAATTTGAATGACTATAGGGCTCGAATGAGAGAGCATTATAGCACTGATATATCCAAAGAGTAGATAAAAAACTTGAATATCACAAAATCCCAACTGTGGAGCAAATTTACAAATCCTAGAACGTGACAGCCTCCAAATGTGAGGAAGAGGTGAGTTTGCATGGACTGGTGTAATTACCATCCATAGAGAGAAAACTAGAGGAAGAGATGGTTCATGGTTTTCGACAAACCTCCATGCAACAATGTCGAGGTCCCACAGTATTTTCTCAGGAAACTGTGGGCTGAGTTTGTGTTAAGGTTCCATGTGAACTACTTCGACATCACTGAGTTCCGGGGCATCGGTTTTGGCTCATTCCAAGATCGACCTCATGCCCATCGGAACCCACTCGGAGGCCCTGCTGCACCTAGGCGAGAGTCAAACCCGCCTCCTCAACCCCCTGGGTTAGGTAGCGGGCTAGATGATATCCATGAGTCCATCAGACATGCCACACGACACCTTCTCAGGCATACCGCATTTGTGGCTATGTCCTCGTAGAGTGAGCAGGACCCCCCAGAGAGACACACTTATGCACGGTCAACTAGTGGTGGGTGAGAGAGAGCAGATACAAATGGTAACCAGGTGCATCCATCTAGCTCGACGAGACCAGTTCCACATCGTTGTTCTCGTTGTGGGCATCCATGCCACGTTCCCACGCAGGAGTATGGCACAAAGAACTACCTACACCATGTTAGTCATTGTTTTATTTAATGTCATAATTTCTAATAACTTTAACTTAGAATCAGATGTTGATGACTTGATTTCTTTTAATGTATAGCTATTCAGTGCCGAGTCTCCAACACACGGGTGGGAGGACACTGATTCCTTCAACCTAGATGGATTCATGACAGCTGCAAATGACATCGCGGCACCATACACATAGGTAGTTTTCTTTCAGTAATTAAATTTAATGTTAGTAGTTAATCTTGTCGTCCAAGATATGTGTCTCTCTTGTAATTTGTTTTAATATTTGCATCGCGTTTATTGTTTATTGTTATTACTCTGCGATCCTCTTTTTCTAACAAGGTCATGAGAGAAAAAATATATATTCTACCACACTATCTTAAACTTCATTCAATTCCTTCAAATATGGATGAAATGTTCTCTTACCTTAATTGGTAACAAGATAGGAAGTATGTTTGACATTGGTGAAAAAATTAGGGACCTAGAAAAAACTTAAGTGGAAAACATTTACATGGAGATGCACCAAGATGATGGGTTAGATAATTAAATTGGTAATTAATTAATTGGGTCTTAGTTGTATTGTCAAGAATTGAATATGTGAAAATAACCACTATCTGCTCAATATGCTACCTATAATAGAAACTTAGAAAAAATGTACTAAGAAGGGTATTCTCAATTAGGATACCTTAAAAAATTAGGTTTGAAATAGGAGGAGAAGAGAACTCATAGCCTTGTCAACTCTCTGGACCAGAAAGGAAATGAAGCATAAGCAAGGTTTACTAGGGATAACTAATCAACTAATTCGTATATAAGGAAACTTTAGCATCAACAATGGATACAATTTTCAAAGATATAGTTACGGAAAATATGATAAACACTTACCCTACAAATCATCCATCCTTTGATATTGCACAAGACAAGCATATAATTTTTGAATATCATTTCAAGGATCGACGAGAAAGTCTAAGGAGTAAGCCCATAAACGTTGTGGATATTCTCTAAAATAGAGAAAAATGTAACATCCCTCAAAGTCATAATTGAAAAGAAAAATTATTATGCAAGTTTGGGACTGTTATTATCACCATCATTTCATTGACGTTATGTCGCTTGATTGATTTGTGACTTCTATTGTATCACTAAATTAGTTCTTGTCAATCGTCGCATATTTAATTAAATTGTCGGCCCACATTTAGTTAATATGTACTAATTGATTCTAAATATTTTTGTGCAAATGAATAGGTGTCCATTGTGGAAATTGAACCCAGTGATAGAACAATTACACTCACAACAATTATCAATTGTACATGCAAAATCACTCACAAAAGAGACTCAATATGGAGCTGAACACTAAACTGTATTGAATAAGTGTACAATAGCCAACCGTGTAATAACATAGGCTGCTGCATTAAATAATTACATAAGGGACTCGAATGCATGAGGAGGTAATTCAAATCTAGTTAAAAGCAAGCTTATTAAAATTAAGCAATTCCCCCATAGGTGCATAAAGTAGTTTCCAAATCAGCTAAGGAGCTCACGAATTGACAAAAGCACTTAGGCAAGCTAAAAGGTGATGGAAGGACATCTCATTCAGTTTTTTCATAGGAGAAAAGAGTGGAGGATGTGGAGAACAAAAAACTAGTTAACCTCACCTAGTCAAACTTTCCCAATTGCCTTAAAGCACTGAAAAAGCAGGCAATAAAGCAGAAAAAACAGAAGGGTGCCTAGGAGGCCAGGAATAAAGCAGATTTGATTCCTTGAGGTTTCCCAAGCGCTCCATGAGTCAAAATAGGCAAGTTTGACCACTATGGATAGGTAGATGACAACTTGCATAAAATGGAATCATGAAACTAGGCAAATAAAACAAAAATGATTAATTTAATGTCTAAGGTAGCTAGCTATGGGTTGATTATTATAACACCCCCCCTTAAGTCTGACTTATGAGTAATATATCAAAAAATTATAGGGCCTAGCAACAAGGCTTAGTCACCCTTTACATACTGCATGTCCATTTAAACAAGGAAATAGGCAAAAACCACATGGGAAAATCCTCCCTTAAACATGGACTGTAAAACAAAATTTGGAAATCTTGTCTTCACTCATGTTTCACAGCATGATCAGCAATCCCCAACAGTGATTTGATATTGCTGAAGGTCTTCTCAAAAAATGCTTTGGTGAAGATATCAGCTACTTGTTCTGAAGATAAACAGAAGAGTAGGTGAATGGTGCCATCATGCACAAGCTCTCTGATGTAGTGCATATGGATCTCAATGTGTCTGGTTCTCTGCTTCTGAACTAGATCATTGCATATTTGAATGGTACTCTGGTTATCACAGTAGATAGTATTTGAGTACTCTGATTCGAAGCCACACTCTCCAAGTAACCCCTGCAACCATAAACATTGAGTTGCTGCATTTACAACTCCTCTGTACTCTGCTTCTGTAGATGAGAGTGCAATGGCACTCTTTTTCTTGCTTGACCAGCTGATTGGCCCTTCTGCAAGCATGAACACATATCCTGATGTGGAATTTCTGATTGTGCTATCACCTGCCCAATCACTATCAGTAAACCCAATCAAATCAAGATCAGATTTTGCTTTAGAGAAGATCTCATGTGTCCTTGTTCCCTGAACAAAGTTAAGGATCCTTTTGGCTGCTTTCCAATGGATCTCATGAGCCTGATCCATGTATCTAGAAGCCACACTTACTGCATAAGAAATATCAGGTCTAGTATGTGTAAGATACAACAAACATCCAATCAATTTCCTATACAGTGTATTGT
The DNA here is from genome assembly GCA_001517045.1 of Pseudotsuga menziesii. Classification (NCBI taxonomy): domain Eukaryota; kingdom Viridiplantae; phylum Streptophyta; class Pinopsida; order Pinales; family Pinaceae; genus Pseudotsuga; species Pseudotsuga menziesii. Next base: position 605,676 of record LPNX011130381.1, read on the forward strand.
TTACCATAGGTGAAGAATCAGCTTCTTCTAGCTTCACTCTTGAAAGGAAAGGAGTCTTGCTTGGCTTGCAATCCTTCATTTTGAATTTGTTCAGCAAATCCAAGGCATACTTGGACTAGTGCACCTTGATTCCAGCTTTGGTTTGAGAAATCTCAAGCCCCAAGAATTGGCTTAAGAGCCCCAAATCTATCATGGAGAAGGCTTGGTTCATTGCACCCTTCAAGGAAACAATCTCATCCTTTGAGCTTCCTGTAATGAGAAGGTCATCAACATATAACACAATGATCATTAATGAACCATTAATTAACTTTAAATAGACATTTGGATCTGATTTGCACTGAACAAAATTCAGTGATAGCAAGAAGCTATCAATCTTGGCATACTAGGCCCTTGGGGCTTGCTTTAGCCCATACAATGACTTTCTCAACCTGCACACAAGAGATAGGTTAGTAGCAAATCCTTGAGGCTATTGCATGTATATCTCTTCAGTGAGATCTCCATTCAGGAAGGCACACTTTATATCCATGTGATGTACCTCCCATTACTTTGAAGCTGCAATGGCTAAGGCTAGCTTGATGGAGTCCATGTTTGCCACTGGTGCAAAGGTCTCATTGTAATCTATGCCATGAACCTGTGAGTAGCCCTTGGCTACCAATTTGGCCTTGTACTTTAGAGGTGAACCATCGGCAGCAAATTTGGTCTTGTACACCCACTTACACTGAACTAGCTTCCTCCCTGGGGGAAGATCCACTAGCTCCCAAGTGTTGCTCTTCTGGAGTGAGCTGAACTCTTCCTTCATGGATTCTTTCCATCTTGGATCTCCTGCTGCATCTTCATATTTCTGAGGATCTAATTCCACCATCAGATAGCATTTCTCAGCAAACATAGGATCCTTCATGCACAGAGCACTCTCAAATTGAGATCTAGTCCTCCTTCGGTCATTGGGATTCCCAGCTAGCTCTCCTGCTGCATGAATGCTCTTGGCTGCCCGTTTTGGCCATGTAGGGCTGTTAGGATCTGCAATAAACTCATCACTATCATACATATCAGAATGAGCATGTTCAACAATCTCTTCACTTACTTTCAGAGGATCTGGTGGTGAAGAGGCTTCTCCAACTTCCACTGCTGTTAGGGGTTCTTCTTGAAACTGAACACACCTTTCGATGAAGGCTTTGTTTGTGCTCAAATTTATCAGCTTGTACCCTTTTGAATCTTCAGAGTACCCAACAAATAGACACTCTTGGCTTTGGGGCTGCAAAGCCTTCCTCTTTTCTGTTGGAATTCTAGCCCAAGCCCTTGAGCCAAAAATCCTGAAATGGGTCACATCTGGCTTGTGCCCACTCCATGCTTTGAAAGGAGTCATACCATCAAGCTGTTTATGATGCACCCTATTCTGGATATAGGCTGCATAGTTGATAGCTTCGTCCCAGTACTTTGGTGGCAAAGTTTTGGCCTCCATCATGCATGTTGTCATCTCCTTCAGTGATCTGTTCTTCCTCTCAGCAACACCATTTTTCTGTGGTGTGTAAGGGATAGAATGCTGCATCTGAATACCTACATCTGCACAATATTGAATAAACTCAGACTTGACATACTCACCACCATTGTCAGATCTGAGGACCTTGAGTTTCCTCCCAGACTGGTTTTCAACCAAAGCCTTAAAGACTTTGAAGAGGCCAAAAACTTCAGACTTGTGTTTTAGGAAGTAAACCCAGCAATACCTGGAAAATTCATCTATGAAAGTCAATCCATATTTGGCCTGACTCATGGACATATGAGGAAATGGGCCAGCAACATCACTGTGGATCAACTCGAGGGGTGCAGAGGTTCTCTCATGACTAGCTCTCTCAAATTTATGCTTTAGGTGTTTTCCTAGGATACAACCTTGGCAGACTCCTTTGGAAAATTTTATCTTTGGTAACCCTATGACCATCTCTTTTTCATTAAGATCAGAAAGATACATGTAATTTAGGTGGCCAAATATTTCATGCCAAATCTTTCTTTCCTCATTAGCATGAATCAGAAGAGCAGAGGGGTTTGAGTAGGGTAGGAAGTGTGAGAACATGTATACCTTCGAAGTATGATTTGCAACTCCTTTTGCAATGACTTTACCACTTGAGATCTCTGTGATCTCAACTTCATCAGGGGAGAATATGACCTTCTTTGGAGACCCAGTGTGGGTCATCTGATACACTGATAAGAGGTTGGAGGCAAGACCAGGAACATACAACACATTGCTGAACTGACCATGATCAAGATCAATCCTCCCTTTTCCCAAACTTTCAGTGAGAGAGTCATCTCCCAGTACTATTGGTGGACCTTTCGACATGTCAAGTGAGGAGAATGCCTCCTTGGTCGAAACCATATGTCTTGAAGCTCCAGAATCAATGATGAAACTAGGTGAGCTTGATGTTCGAGCAACAAATGCATGAACTCTCTCTTTGTCTTCTGAACTTGATCCTCCTTCTCTCTTCTTTGAGCTGTCTGGAAGGGAGATGCCATTCTTCTCCAGGAGTTGGGTCAGCATGTCTATTTGCTTTTTCATGCAGGATCTCTCAGTATGATTTCCCTTATTGCAGTATGTGCACTTTCTCATTTGTCCTTTATTCTTCTTCTTCTGGTAGTTCTTCTTGGAACCTTGTGGCTCCTCCAGAGACTTGTTCTTGTCTCTTTTTTGCTTAGGTGGATTTTTATCTTTGTTTTTGCTTTTTGAATCCACCCTCGAATCTCCAGCAACCAGAGCTTGGTCTTTGGATGGTTTGATGGTGCCCATCATCACCAGTTTGTCTTGTTCTTGTGTGAGAGATTCCATGAAATCTGGAAGGCTAGGCATCTTCCAGGTTTGAGCTGTCAACTTTGTGGCATAGAAGGTCGAAACAAACATTGAATAGTCAAGGCCAAGCTTCGAGAGTATGGCCAAGACCAGCTAATCATCCTTCTTTTCGATCCCACATTGTTTTAGCTGCAAAACAAGTGCTTTGAACTTGGAGAAATAGAGTTGCAGGGATTCAAAGCTATTTGGACTCAGGGAGATCAGTTCATTTTTGATTTGATGTCCCCTCATCTCATTTATCTTTCCAAAAATATCAACAAGCTTCTCCCATACTTCATTCAGTGATGTCAATCCATCAAGATGGAAAAAGAGGTCTCTGGAAATACTCAGACACAAGAGACCATAGGCCTCATCCCTCCTGTTGTGCCATTTTATCTTCTCTGTAGCTGCATTGGGATCTACTTCTGTTGCCATAGTCACCCTGTAGAGGCCTTTCACTCTCAACAGTATCTCCATCTCTGCTTTCCATTCAAAGAAATTGAAGGGAGTCAAGATGATCTTCTGAGATTGATCCATAGCTCAGAAATTGTCCCGGCTGTCAGTAGAAGGCTCCCAGTCACTGATGTCGAACCTACAAAACAAATTTGAAGGAGAGAAATTGATCTACAATGGCTCTGATACCATGTGGAAATTGAACCCAGTGATAGAACAATTACACTCACAACAATTATCAATTGTACATGCAAAATCACTCACAAAATAGACTGAATATGGAGCTGAACACTAAACTGTATTGTATAAGTGTACAATAGCCAACCCTGTAATAATATAGGTTGTTGCATTAAATCATTACATAAGGGATTCGAATGCATGAGGAGGCAATTCGAATCTAGTTAAAAGCAAGCTTACTAAAATTAAGCAATTCCCCTATAGGTGCATAAAGTAGTTTCCAAATCAGCTAAGGAGCTCACGAATTGGCAAAATCACTTAGGCAAGCTAAAAGGTGATGAAAGGACAACTCATACATGCTTTTCATAGGAGAAAAGAGTGGAGGATGTGGATGACAAAAAACTAGTTAACCTCACCTAGTCAAACTTTCCCAATTGCCTTAAAGCACTGAAAAAGCAGGCAATAAAGCAGAAAAAGCAGAAGGGCACCTAGGAGGCCAGGAATAAAGAAGATTTGATTCCTTGAGGTTTCCCAAGTGCTCCATGAGTCAAAATAGGCAAGTTTGACCACTATGGATAGGTAGATGACAACTTGCATAAGGTGGAATCATGAAACTAGGAAAATAAGAAAAAAATGATTAATTTAATGTCTAAGGTAGCTAACTATGGGTTGATTATTCTAACATCCATAGGATTGAGTGACAATCCATCCCCCCCAGGGATCAGCAGATCCCCTCACGAGCAGGTGTCTTGTAATAAACTATAAATTTAATTTCAGTTTTGATGGCTTAGATTCGTATAGTTATATTTTTTAGGTACTAATATATGAAACCATGAATATGTATGTAGGTCCCACCACATAGGCACGTCGGTGTCACTATCTCTCCACCGACTTCCTTTTTCCCACCATATATGCCAGGTTTAGCCCCTGGAATACATGTCCCTTTGCTTGCATCCCTCCCCACCTCGTTCCATCCATCCCTTGCCTCCCACCCACCACCACACTTCTGTCCATCCCCCCCCCCCCCCCCCCCCCCCCCCCCCCCCCCCCCCCCCCCCCCGCCTCACCCATCCACCCCCTCCCTTGCAATTTCCCATGTTTCCACCCTCCCCCCTCCAACCAAATTACACCATCCATCCACATTCAACCATCCCTCCACCCCATCCCAGACCTCATCCCCCTCCACCATATTCCCCCACCACCCTCGTTTCCTCTTCTAGGGTGGCAAGTTCCATTCTATAGCCAATTAGCATTTATCGTCGTACATCACCACTTTTCCCACTCCAGTCCATGCCCTCTCCCACCATGCCCCCTAGTGTTGTAACCAACATCGATGTGGCTACATCCTCCGCTATTCCATCCACCCTAGCATCAGAACAGGTTGTACAACCCACTGGTCCACCTGCCACCCATGAGGACTAGTCGATTGCTCCACCTACCAACCCCTAGGACCATCCTGTTGTGTTCACAATGAGATTGATTAGTTTATGAAAATCAATGAAAAATAACATAGCAGTAAATTGTATGGTTTATATTACTGTTTAAATGTTACAAGGTGGCATTGCCGAGAGACTTGGATCATGGAGGAGGGTAGCCCACTCACCACTTACGGTCTCATCTCAGGTGAGCTATTTAAAATTTTAAAACGTAATTTTGATATTTAAATTATGTTTTATACTTGTATAATTTCATGTAGGAGTTGAAATTTGATTGTTGTCATTTAAGATCCTAAGGGGAGGTGGTCGAAGTGGCTAGAAGAATTGAGCTTCCTCTAGCTCGAAGAAGAGGAAGATCGAATTTGGAGTTACACCCGGGAGCTCCGAGGGTGGGCAAGAGGATTGAGACAGCCTCCTATGTACACTAGCCATGACGTGGCATTTTGGCATGAGTTTCCATATTTTGTATAGGGAATGAGTTTCCATATTTTGTATATGATTGGAAATTTTTGTATATTAATATATCATTTTGTACTTCTTTACAGTAGTAGTTTACATTTGATGCACTTGCAATACTTATTATTGACAAAGCAATAAAGTCTGTATGTTCATAGTAAAATGCATAAAAAATTTAACAATGTAGGTTAGTTAACAAAAAATACACAAATGCATAAAAATGCAGTCGTATTCATTGTCCAAATTGCAATAGAAAGCACTTGTCTACCTTTGGTATTTACATAGTAATTCTAATCTTTTGCCTTCTACTCCATTTTCTATCCTTGACTAACCCTAGGACTCTCTATAAAACTAGACTGTAATACTACCTATTAGGCATCCATAAGACACACCTAAACCACTCTATTCTAGCCTAACCCTTCCTAATACCCTTTCCCTAGATTCCTACCTTTCCCTCTCTCTAAAGCAAGGCTTATTCCTTTCATTTCCACACTACTTAGACCCCCATAACTCTCCCTATATCTCTAACTATAATATCCATTTTGGATAGCCCTAGAACACCAATAACTCATCCTAAGCTTCCCTAACTTATTCGCTGTAATATCCTATTTAGGGCAACCCTAATAGCCTTCTTACCCACCTATCATATCCTAAGGTCACTTCCTTTCCTTCCTATCTTACCCACTCACTAACACCTCACCTCAAATTTTTCCATAACCCAATTTAAAGTGGCACAAAGACAGACTAAAGGGATTGTATATAAACAGTCATTCACATCCATACTTAAACAAATTTGTCAGTGGTATATAAACATCCATAACTTGGAAAAATACTAGAATAGTCCTTGAATTGCTTGCAAGTCATTGTATCATCAAAAGTGAAGTGAATATACTTCTTATCATTCCTACTTGACTGGAAATTACATCTTGGGTTTTCATAAGACATTTTACTTAATTGGAAATTACATCTTGGATTGTCATAAGACATTTTACTTGACTGGAAATTTGATTTGGTTTAACAGTCCCATTGGCTTGGAAACTTATCGCTTATAAACAAAATTATCACTGATGTTTACTTAAAAAGAGTGTACCTTTGTCTTGACAAGCTAAAAAGTGAAATATAGGACTATCACAATGCTAAATGCTTGGCTAAAAATACTTTTATGTCGGTTGCAAAAGAGGTTGAATTTGTATGATATGATGAGAACGTCCCATCAACACCACTAACATGCTTCAACCACATGCATAATTGAAATGAAAACATCCCATAATGATAACTCCCATAAAAAATATTCTTCCTTGACAAATAAAAAATGAAACAAGTTCATGAATATGTGTCTTCTCATAACAATCTATTAAGCGCTTGCAATTTTAACAAAGTTTAAAGGAAACCCTAACTCTAATTGAAGTTTAAAGGTTAGCATGCATAACCTAGGCTTTATAATCAATGAATAAACCCTAATAGCCTAATAGTAATATCCTATTTAGGGCAGCCCTAATAGCCTTCATACCCACCTATCATAGCCTAAGGTCACTTGATTTCCTTCATATCTTACCCACTCACTTCTTGTCTTGTCATCCCTATTGATCCTTCTTTTGGTAGAGACATGTTCTCTTTGGGTGTACAATCATGGTTTGAAGGGTCATTTTGGCTAGCAAGTTCCTTTTATTTCAAAGGATTTTCCTTACTCATCATCTTGATGGCCTACACAAATGCATGAAGACCTATCGAAAGGTCTGCACTTAGGATATCTAACAAAATAAACACCATTAAAGTTTACGTAACAAATTCAACCCAAAATTATCTCAAATTAGCATGCATAACCAATGCTAGAATCTACCCAATCATAAACATAATATAAGCTAAAATTCAAATCTCCACACTATAATTGTTTTTCTCGTTAGGGTTTATAAACCCTAATCATCTTTCATCATAGAAGCACATGGCATTTAAGGCAAGTCTAGCATGTAACTATTCATCAATTACAATATTGCTAGCTAGGGTTTAGGATAACAAATCAATTCAATTCATAACCTAGGGTTTAATTCAATTGTAACAATTTGATAATTTGAGTATTTTTTATTCACCTCCTAAACTTCTCTAAAAATCATCCTAGCATTTGCACACATTGGTATTTGCATTTGTGAACATATGAAATAGTAAGTAGTTCATATTAATCCCAATAAAATTATTTCATGTATGTGCATATCCTAGGTATAGGTCCTTTTGGTTTTTACTTAAATTATACTAACCAATCTAATGATATATACCTAAAGAGGTCATAAAACCCTAGTTCCATCTCATAATTTGTGAACCCTAGTTATGATATGCAATTTGTAGTTCATGAAACCCTAGTTGGTTTTCAATTTGCAAGTGTAGCCTAGGGCTATATGGCCTTTTGGTTTCTACTTAAATGATACTAACCAGTCTAATTTGATCTTCAAACCTAAAGAGTTCATAAAACCCTAGTTTCTATTTCCATGTCTCAATATGTGAACCCTAGTTTTATTATGCAAGTTGTTGGCTTATATTCTAGTACATGAATAATATAATGCTGCAACATGTGCTTTCTTAGTGACATATAGACACATTGGACCATGAAAACATCAGGGGGAGGGCCATTTTCAACCCAAGTTATAGCATGCAATTGTAGTTCATGAAACCCTAGTTGGTTTAGGATGTGTACATGTACATGTGTTTCTACTTCCATATCATAACTTGTAAAGATTTCACTAAACCCTACCAACTACTATAACATACTAACATCATACCATTCTAACGTACCATACCATACTAGCATACCATACCATACCCTACAATACTAACATCATAGTACATACCCTACAATACCATATGATACTAACATCATACCATGTACTAACATACCATACCATACCATACTAACATATAACATACCATACCATTCTAGTTCCATCACATAACTTGTAAAGAGTTCATACAACCCTACTTACATCTCATAACTTCTCAACCCTAGTTATAGCATGCAATTGTAGATCATGAAACTATAGCATGCCATTGTAGTTCATGAAACCCTAGTATGCAATTGTAGTTCATGAAACCCTAGTATGAAAGTCTCAACGAGATTGTAGTTCATGAAACCCTAGCATGCAATGGTAGTTCATGAAACCGTAGGTGTGTTTCTCTTTTCCATCTCATAACTTGTAAAGAGATGATAAATCCATATTTCCATCTCATAACTTCTCAACCCTAGTTATAGCATGCAATTTGTAGTTCATGACATCCTAGTTGTTTTAGGATTTGTACATGTACATGTGTTTCTACTTCTATCTCATAGCTTTTAAAGAGGTCACAAAACCCTAGTTCCATCTCATAACTTCTCAACAATAGTTAGAGCATGCAATTGTAGTTCACAAAACCCTAGGTTTTCAATTTGTACATGTATATGTGTTTCTACTTCCATATCATAGCTTTTAAAGAGGTCACAAAACCCTAGTTCCATCTCATAACTTCTCAACCCTAGTTATAGCATGCAATTGTAGTTCACAAAACCCTAGTTGGTTTTCAATTTGTACATGTACATGTGTTTCATCTCATAACTTCTCAACCCTAGTTATAGCATGCAATCGTAGTTCATGAAACCCTAGTATGTAATTGTAGTTCATGAAACCCTAGTATGCAAGTCTCAATGAGATTGTAGTTCATGAAACCCTAGCATACATTAAGGTATCCACACTATAATTGTTTTCCTCATTAGGGTTTATAAACCCTAATCATATTTCATCATAGAAGCACATGGAATTTCAGAAAAGTCTAGCACCAGTTTCGACGTCAACATGTCTATCCTAGGATGATTCCTCAAACCCTAGGTCTTTGTTTATTACATCAACACAAGCACCAAGACCTCCATGGAAAATCAACTGAACTTAAAAAAATCTTCTTCTAAGCAAGGAATCAAAATAAGCTCGAGACTTATCAAGTTAAGTTTTCCATGGTCTTTCCCTAACCTCCATGTATCACACAAGAAGAAGACTGCAATATCACCAAATACATTAGCTCTTTTATTTGTATCTTCTACAGGGTTGGAACCCTAATTCTACCTCCTTTTCCTCGACAATAAGAGCTATAGATTCTACAAGACAACCATCAATTCCTCTAGTATTATTTCTCCTTCTCCAAGGTTTACTTACATATATAAAACCTAGTAACCTCATGCATATCCAAGTTTCATCACGTAATGCATTCCTCCTGTAGTTGTGTACCACATCTTCTTGTTCCCAATGCTCCTCGACATATGTGTCAAAGGTGGTTACAATGCTCCAATACTTATCCTCAATATGTGTGCTAAGGTGGTTACTATGCTCATTTGTTCTCCTCAACATGTGTGTGAAGGTGGTCACTATGGTCCAATATTTCACTTATCTTCATCCTAATATCACAAGGAAACCCAAAAAAAATAAACCCTAGTCCAAGTGTACGTTAACACCATGAATATACATCCCTTTAGGGAACTCTTTCCAAGCATATAACATATCTATAACTTCTTATTACAACAAATTACAACATAAATAAATCTACTGAGCAAAACCCTAGTTTATGAAACCGATGCATAATGGAGTCACTAGGCCATGCAAATGTAGTGGAGAGGGACCACTAGAGGTAATGGCATTCCAGGAGACCAACAGAGTCCATAGCTCGTCAATCCGACCTTCGGTTGCCGAGTTATGTTGAGTTGCAAGTCGCATGAAAATGAAGTTCGGGGACACTTAGTCACTCTCGGTCTGGGAGCGAAAAAACAAACGAAGTAGCAAGATTGCATGCGGTTGGCTCCAACAAGTGTGTATGGCCAATGCTGACATGTGAACACCACCAATACTGGAATGGTGGAGGGCTTTTCAGAGTTGACCCACCAATGCAAGAGTTGCATTGTAGGAAACTGAGCAAAACCCTAGTTTATAAAACCGATGCACAATGGAGTCACTGGGCCATGGAAACGCGGTGGAGAGGGATCACTAGAGGTAATGGCATGCTAGGAAACCAACGGAGTCAACGGATCGTCGATCCAACCTTCAGTTTCCGAGTTATGTCAAGTTGCAAGTCGCATGAAAATGTCATTCAGGGACACTTGGTCACTCTCGGTCCTGGAGCGAAAAACCAAATGGAGATGCAATATTGCATGTCATTGGCTCTGATAGGTGTGTATGGGTAATGCCAACATGGGAACACCACCAATGCTAGCACAGTGGAGGGTTTTTCAGATTTGACCCACCAATGCGAGAGTTGCATTGAAGGAAACTGAGCAAAACCCTAGTTTACAAAACCGATGCACAATGGAGTCACTGGGCCATACAAACACGGTGGAGAGGGACCAATATAGGTAATGGCATGCAAGGAGACCAACAGATTCAATAGCTTGTCGATCCGACCTCTAGTTGCTGAGTTATGTCGAGTTGCAAGTCGCAGGAAAATGACGTTCGGGGACACTTGGTCACTCTCGGTCCGGGAGAGAAAAACCAAACAAAGCAACAATATTACATGTCATTGGCTCTGTGTAATGTCCCTGACCCTCCGACTAGCGAAGAGGACCCTACCAAGCCATTAACCATCCGAGCAACTAGTCCCATGAACATGTACATACATATAAAAAATGAAATGCTTGAACATATAACATACTAAGATGCATAATCATTCATATACTTATTGGAAGCAAAACATACAATTCAGAATTCAACATGTTTATCATAATTCATTGATAGTAAATATGATCATAGAACATATTAGTCAAGAATACTTATCTTATAAGAACTGTCCTGCAACCAGCTACGTCATTGCAACGTTCCACCCAACGATAGGCCAGCATCCTCCTTAATCTCTTAGCAACGCTGCCACCCCCGAGCCAAGCATGATTCCCCAAGGAATAAGGAACAAGCAGGCTTACACATGGCCAAGGATAACAAAACATGGCAATCCAATATAGTTGTGTTTGTCAGGTAGACAACAGATCAGCCAAGCCAACATAGTTGGGTTTATTAGGCCATCCAGGAGCTGGGAAAGGCTAAAAGCTAAGATGGAAAGCTCATTGAAGAGCTAAGGACACCTACACCAGAACTAGCCTAACTTCTAGGACACCCACACACACCCTACACAAGGAAATTATTCCTTTCTCTGCTACACAGTCCCTCAGGCCCTGACCTCCCTTCCAGTTCTATTTAGGAGTGGTGGAGAAGAAATCCATCCCTCTAGATCTGCCTGTGGGGTTCCCAAACACACCAAGTTTGTCAAGCAAACCAATCACTCATCCACACTCCAACACAGTTCGAAGACCAACCATTGCATACACACATCCAAACAAGCAATTCATAGGTTGGATAGGGGAAAACAGTTCCTGGGTCATTCTTGACCCTATCATGGCCAAAACAACTCCACAATAGCCTATAGCAGATACCACTCTATAAAGGAAAACACAACCAACAAAACGTTGGAAGAAAACAGCTCCCTGGTCTTGTACTGAAACAATGAATAGTTGCACATCCCGAGAAATGGAAAAGAAAATAGACTCTCAGCCTAGGCACAAGGAAAAACATACAACCCCGCAGAAATCATGAATGGATTCCTTGCAGTAAGATGATGGGTGACAGTAATTGGTTCCTCTAGATCTGCATGAGGAAAAACAATGAGAGGTCCCCCAATCGGTGCGTGAGGAAGAGCAGGAAATCTCTACGGGAGAGTGAGCAAGATCCCCAGCCTGTGCGTGAGGGTGAGCAGAAGCGATGGAGAATATGGCGTAGTGGTTTTTCTCTTACCCACGTGAAGGTGGAGAGACAGCTGGTGGAGTGGGCATGTGGAAAAGACTGACAGTCCTTCCACCCACTAATTCCCAGCAATAACTGCCCCTAACTAACAAAAGGAGTTTTAAATGGGTGACTGACACATGGATTCTCCCATAGGCTCAAGGTTTAACATCCCCCCCTTATCCTTAGGAAAATCATTCCCTTTTCAATATAGTTGCATTGACATAGCTGGTTGGGGTTCATTTAATTAAAAATGCATATGTACATGACGCCACAACTAATATGTATGGTATATCCCGATATACCATCGGCAACAATTCAAATCTCCGAAACATAACACAAGCAAATCCATGGTGGGGATTTTTCCTTGAGCTCCATGCCATGATTATTTACAATATATATATATCATGTATATTTAATGCATCGAGGTCAAAACCGGGGTGTTACATTCCCCTCCCCCTTCAATAGCACTGTCCTCAGTGCTTTAAAAAATTTGCACAAAATGTTACACTGGTATCGCCTCAATGCTCATTAGGATTGAAGAAAAATGGATGTGCCAATCGCATGGCATCCTCCAGCTCCCATGTAACCTCTTCAGGTCCATAGTGCTCCCATTGTACCTTTACCTACCCTATGGCTTGGTTTCGGAGCATTGTGACCTTCCTGTCAAGGATGCGCATTGGCTTGGTTTGGAACTCTCCCTTGGGTTCCACCTGAATCACATCCCAATTAATCACATGGTTAGGATCATGTACATATTTCTTAAGCAAAGAAACATGAAAAACATTATGAGCTCTAGTACTAGCAGGCAATGCAAGTCTATATGCAACTAGCCCTATTCTTTCAAGCACTTCAAACGGTCCACAATATCTTGGTGACAGCTTGGCACAACTTCCAAGCTTCAAGGAACTCTTCCTTGCCCTCACTCTGAGGTAGACATGATCCCCAACACTGAACTCCCTGTTCACCCTATGCTTATATGTATATCTTTTCTATTTGTCATGTGCTGCTTTCAGATTCTGCCTGATTTTTACAACCTCTTGCTCCATTTCCTTAAGCAATTATGATCCAAGCACAACCCTGTTCACTGGATTGTCCCAAGTCACTGGTGTCCTACACCTTCTTCTGTACAAAGCTTCATATGCACTCATCCCCAAGGATGCCTGCTGTCCATTGTTATAAGCAAACTCTACCAAGTGTAAGTAATCTTCCCACTTGGTTGGTTTGTCCATTACATACATGCAAAGAATGTCTTCAAGCACCTGATTAACTCTCTCTGTCTACCCATCTGTCTGAGGATGGTATGCAGTGCTGAAGTTTATCTTTGTACCCAAATCTACAAACAACCCCTTCCAAAAATTTGAAGTGAACTTGACATCTCGGTCAGAGACTATTGCTTTCGAAAATCCATGCAATTTGAAAATCTCCTTCATGATGATCTTTGCAATGTCATCAGTCTTATGCATAGACTTCATCAGTATAAAATGTGTTTCCTTAGTCAACGTTTCCACCACAACCATGATGGAGTCATGTTGTCTCCAAGTCATTGGCAATCCTGTAATAAAATCCATGGAAATAACTTCCCATTTCCATTCTGGAACTGGCAAAGGCTGCAACAAGTCTGCTAGATGTTGATGCTCAACCTTTACCTATTGACATTTCATGCACCTTGAAATGTATTCAGCCATATCCTTTTTCATTCCTGGCCAAAAGTACTATTTTCTAGCGGTAGCAATTGTCTTCTAGTATCCTGGGTGACCAGAATACGGAGTTTGATGGATTTCATCCATAACAACTCTCCTCAACTTTGCTACATTTGGAATATAAATTCTGCCTTTATAAGTAAGAAGTCCATCTTCTTCCAATTTGTATCCCTCGTACCTCTTCTCAAAACATTGCTGCTGCAATTTGTCTTTTACCCACTCATACACTTCATCTCCGACAGTATGATTAACAATCTGCTACCTCAAATCTGATTGGCAACTACTAAGAGATGCCACATGCATTTCCTGCACCTTCCTACTGAGTGCATTAGCTACCTAATTTTATTTTCCCTTTATTTGCTTGATTTCAAAATCAAACTCACATAAAAACTCCAGCCATCTTGCTTGCCTAGCATTCAGAGTAGGCTGATCAAATAGATACTTCAAACCACAATGGTCTGTCCTTAGCTCAAATCTTCTACCCATCAAGTAATGCCTCCACATCTTGAGAGCATGTACTATGGTTGCCAGCTCTAGATCATGAATGGCATCATTATTCTCATGCTCCTTCAACTTTCTCGACTCATAACATATCACGTGATTGTCTTGCATAAGGACTCCTCCAAGCCCTTGTCTACATGCATCGATACACAACAAAAAATCCTTCTCTGGGTCTGCAACTTTCAATATGGGTGCACTGGTGAGAACATTCTTCAATTGCTGGAAGCTTTCTTCACACCTTGATGTCCATTCAAACTTTATCCCCTTCTTTTGCAAAGAAGTGATGGCATGTGCAACTTTGGAGAATCCCTCAATGAATCTCCTGTAGTATCCTGCAAGTCCCATAAAAGATCTTACATCTGTCACTTTTCTCGGAGTAGGCCAATTCATAATGGCTTCAATCTTCTCAGGGTCCACAGATATACCCTCCTCAGAGACAATGTGACCCAAATAATGAATTCTACCTCTATAGAAATCACACTTGCTCAGCTTTGCATACAGCTGATGCTCCTTGAGCAATTTCAATGTCAATATCAAATGCTCTTCATGTTCTTCCTCATTCTTAGAATAAACAAGCCTGTCATCAAGGAAACTAAGAACAAACTTGTCCAAATACCTGTTGAAGACACTGTTCATAAGGCACATAAATGTAGCTGGTGCATTTGTGAGGCCAAATGGTACCACTACAAACTCATAATGTCCATACATTGTCCTGAAGGATGTCTTATGAATGCCTTCATCCTTGATTCTCACCTGATGGTAACCAGACCTCAAGTCAATCTTGGAAAATACCTTTGCTCCTCTCATTTGATCAAAGATGTCATCAATCCTAGGCAAAGGATATTTATTCTTTACAGTAACCTTGTTCAACTGTCTATAATCAATACATACCCTGAGTGTACCATATTTCTTCTTTACAAATAGAACTGGTGCTCCCCAAGGAGACACACTCGGCTTGATATATTTCTTTTCCAACAACTATTGTAGTTGCATCTTCAACTCTAGAATCTCTGGTGTACTCATCCTGTAGTGTGTCTTGGACATTGGTGCTTCTCCTGGCACAAGTTCAATTGTGAAATCAATGTCCCTCTTTGGAGGGATCCTTGGAATCTCATCAGGAAACACATCCTTGAATTCCTATAACACCTGATAGTCCTCCAACCTAGGAGTTTCATCTCCTATTGCCTCCAAAATATGAGCTGCATACAACTGGAAACCCTTCCTATAGAACTTTTTCAACTGCATTGCTGAAACCTACCTTAGTGATATTACCTTTGGAATACCTTTCACAACTACTGGGTTTGCTTCTGCATCCATGTATTCAAAAGTCTTGTTATAACAGTCAAGCTTTACCTTGTGAGCTTCTAGCCAATCCATTCCAATGAGAACATCATAGGAACCAACTAGTAGAACATTCAGATCTACACAAGTGATCAATCCATTCATAACCAATTGACATTTCTCTACCACTTCACTAACCTTTCTCTTAGTCCTAGTGGCTAGCTAAACTAACCAAGATTTCCTATGCTTTACTTTCTCAAAAGCAAAAATCTCCGCTACTCTAGGAGTAATGTAACTGTGAGTAGAACCAGGGTCAATCAAAATAGAAATAGATTGTTCAACAATCTTACCTACCACTTGAACCATAGTTGACTGGTGATCTACCTGGAGGTCCTCCAGTGCTGCATAAATTCTAGGGACTGCCCTTGCTACTTGACCCACTGTTTCTGCTTCTTGAATGTTGTAAGCTGGTCTTACATTCTCATTCTCGAGTGGACAATATTTGCGCAAGTGGGGTCCTTCACATTTCCAACATTTGAGTGGACTTTTATTTTGTTGTGGATATTTAGGATTTTCTCCTGTTACTCCAACTGGATTACTCGTAGCTTGGGATGGCTGCTTCTGCTGATTCCTGAATCTAGAAGGTTTGAAACCTTTCTTTCTTTGGTGAAATTTCTCATTCTTCTTGTCCTTCCAGGCCTTATGGTAATCAGGTTTACCTTTTCTTTGCTCATAGAAATACTTAGCCTTCCTCATTGCTTCTTCAAGAGTTCTAGGTTCATAAAACTCAATTATATCTTTGTAAGACTGAAGTAATACAATTAGAAACCGCTGGACCTTCACCTCTTCATCTCTAATGTATTGGACATACCTCAACAATTCCAAGAATTTATTTGCATATTCATCCATGGTCTGTTGTCCCAATCTCAGCTCATGGAACTCCTTAATCTTGTCATCATAATACCTGTTAGAGAGGTATTTCTGCTTGAAATACTTCTTGAACTATTTCCACTTCAGTCTCCTTTCACTAATCTTCTTTACTTGCTTTAAGTGTTCCCACCAAATTGATGCTCTTCCATTTAGATTGAATATGGCAACTCTTGCCTTCATGTTTCCTGAATAATCTTGCACTTGAAAGTAATTCTTTGTCCCAAGAAGCCAAGCTTCAGCCTCTTGTCTAGTATTTATCTCACCATCAAATGTAGGAGGTTTATCCTTCTTAAATTCATTCTGAGAGTGATCCATATTGTGTCTCCTTCTTTTTTATTTTACGAGAAGATGAGCTTGTATCCCCACTAGATTCTTCAGAGTCAGATGATCCACTAGAATTCCTTCTCCTTCTCCCAGTACTGCTCTTACTACCTTTTGGTCTTGCTGTACCCCATCCAGAGTCTATCTTTCTCTACAAGTCTGTCAAACTCTGCAGCATAGCAGCATTCAACTGATGCTACTTTTCCTGGGATTTAATCAAGCTTCTCATGGTGGCTACAACATTTGATGGTGTCTCTTGTAATCTCCTTCCATTAGACTCTATGTCATAATATCCATTACGGACATTTTCTCCCATGGCATCTCTCGCACGCTCATAGGAATCTCAAGCATCATATCCGTCATGGGTTCTCATGACAGAATCACCACTTACTTACCAAACTTCCATTTCTAAAATAATACCCTTGAAGGTGACTATGATTCTGCAAACGTGTTAGTAGAAAACTGTTAGATGCATACATTGATATAAATCAAAACTACTTACCTTTTCTTGGATAAAAATCATAAAATAACAATTTTCCTTAAACAAAAAATTTTCTTCCTGTTCATCCCTATAATCCACTGACAATCCGCCTAAATATTCACTGAAAAACACCTGAATTTGTTGAGAAATCCCACTGGGAAACACCTAAATTTTCAATTTTCCCAATCAAATCTCTTTCCCTCTAAATTTTCGACACTTCAGCGACCCAATCCACAATTATCCTCCAGCGCTCATCGACGGTCCTAACAACCAACATTTTCTATTGTATCGGATCTTCAGTCATCTAAGCTTCTGGACTACTACTAGCGATGCCAAGGACTGTTGTGTGTCGGTGACCTCATCAACTGATTTCCTCCGATATGTCAGCGATGGAGAACATTACCCACTACGGCATCAGTGAGGAAACTAACTCCATAACACTATATTGGCAATTGGAACTACTTTCCATCGAGTGGATAGTTCCTTAGGCGGTCGCAAAGGTGGGTAGCAATCCCTGTGGTTTCCGCAGCCATAACCCTGTCGGTGGTCGGAACAGTCAACCCTTGCGGCATTAGCAATCAGATCCACCTATTCATCAGACGGCTAGCTCCATAGGAATCCTCAATGGTGGCTAGCAAACCAATTGTGGGTTTCACAGACCATAAACTTATCGGCTGTCGGAAGCTCTATCCACTATCGACAGTTGAAGCCTCTAACCATCGGAAGGATAGTCCATTAGATAGCCGCAACGGAGGACGCATGAACAAATAAATTCTTCCGACATTCATTGGCATTCCATTCAACTAAAATTCTCTGTCGTATCGACGCTCCAATATTCTAATATTTTCCAATGTGTCGGCTGCTCCATTGTCTAATTTTTGCCCACGCCCATCAGCGATCGCGTCAACTAAATTTCACTGACACTGCGGCTTGAACTTCAACTTTCTGCCAACGTATCGGCTACTTTATCCTCTAAACTTCGTCGATGGCCCTGACTAAGTGAGTCGCCATTTTGGCAGTCTTCATGGGAGCTCCGCCAATGTTTTGGCAGTTCCGTCTACCAATTTTCACCGACGATTCCTATACTTAGAGCGTTTTCCAAAAATTATCTTTTCTCCTCCTGGTCGACACCCTTATTGTCTAATTTCCGCTGACATTGTGGCATCTTCATCATCTATTTTTCGGTGAAACTTCCTTTATCTTTCGTTGACGATTGTCGCTTCATCGACTATGCCATCAACTAAACTTCGGTGACGTTCAGCAGTCCGATCTTCTAAACTTTGCTGATTCATTAGCGATCCAAGAAACTAACCTTCTCCTTTCTGTTGTAGACATTTTGATGATCCTTAGCCCTACAGAGCTATCGTTTTGGTGATCTCGTTGTCTATCCTTTTCCAATCACCGATGGTCGATAACGGAGGATCTTTCAATTAAAAGGGCTGATGTTTCGGCGGCCTTTGGTTGTTCTCTGTCGAAGCTACAGCTCCAACTTCCACTAGTTTTTGTTGACGGTCGACGAATGCTTAGAAGAATTTTTGCAATTTTTCTTTTGACTGTCTTCCATCAGGTGGCCTTCCGACTAGTTACCAAGCCATTAACCATCTGGGAAAATAGCCCCATGAACATGTGCATACATATAAAAAATGAAATGCTTGAACATACAACATACTAAGATGCATAATCATTCATATACTCATCGAAAGCAAAAATACAATTCAGCATTCAACATGTTCATCATAATTCATTGACAGTAAATATGATTGCAAAACAAATTAGTCAAGAATACGTATCTTATAAGAAATATCCCGCAACCAGCTACGTTGCTACAACGTTCCACCCAACCATAGGCCAGCGTGCCCCTTAATCTCTTAGCAACACTGCCACCCCTGAGCCGAGAATGATTCCCCAAGGAATAAGGAACTAGAAGGCTTACATATGTCCAAGGATAACAAAACATGCCAATCCAACACAGTTGGGTTTGTCAGGAAGACAACAGATCAGCCAAGCCAACACAGTTGGGTTTATTAGGCCATCCAGAAGCTGGGAAAGGATAAATGCTAAGCTAGTGAGCTCATTTAAGAGCTAAGGACACCTACACCAGAACTAGCCTAACTTCTAGGACACCCACACACACCCAACACAAAGAAATTAGTCCTTTCTCTACTACATAGTCCCTCGAGCCCTGACCTCCCTTCCAGTGCTATTTAGGGGTGGTGGAGAAGAAAGATAGCCCTCTAGCTCTGTCTGTGGGTTTCCCAAACACACCAGGTTTTTGAAGCAAACGAATCCCTCATCCACACTCCAACACAGTCCAAAGACCAACCACTGCATACACGCAGCCAAACAAGCAATTCATAGCTTGGACAGGGGAAAATAGTTCTTGGGTCGTTCTTGGCCCTATCGTGGCCAAAATGACTCCACAATAGCCTACAAAAGATACCACTCTGTAAAGGAAAACACAACCAACAACACATGGGAAGAAAATAGCTCCTCGGTCTTGTACTGAAACATATGATAGTTACACAGCCCAAGAAATGGAAAAGAAAATAGACTCTTAGCCTGGGCGGAAGGAAAAACATAAAACCCCGCCAAAATTGTGAATGGCTTCCTCACAGTAATATCGTGGGTGATAGTAATCGGTTCCTCTAGCTCTACGTGAGAAAAAAAAATGGGAGGTCCCCCAATTGGTGCGTGAGGAAGAGTAGAACGTCTATGTGGGAGAGTGAGCAAGAATCCCAGTTTGTGCGTGAGGGTGAGTAGAAGCAATGGAGAATATGGCATAGTGGTGTTTCTCTTACCCACGTAAAGGTGGAGAGACGGCTGGTGGAGTGGGAGTGTGGAAAATATTGACAGTCCTTCCACCCACTAATTCCCAACAATAACTACCGCCAACTAACAAAAGGAGTTTTAAATGGGTGACTGACACATGGCTTCTCCCATAGGCTCAAGGTTTAACATCCACCCCCCATATCCTCAAGGAAATCATGCCCTTTTCAATACAGTTGCATTGACATAGCTGGTTGGGGCTCATTTAATTAAAAATGCATATTTACATGACGCCACAACTAATATGTGCTGTATATCCCGATATACCATCGGCAACAATTCAAATCTCCAAAACATAACACAACAAAATCCATGGTGGGGCTTTTTCCTTGAGCTCCACACCATGATTATTTACAATATATATATATCATGTATATTTAATGCATCGGGGTCAAAACCAAGGTGCTACACTCCAATAGGTTTGTATGTCCAATGTCAACATGGGAACACCACGAAGACTGGCACAGAGAAGGGTTTTTCAGAGTTGACCCACCAATGCGAGAGTTGCATTGAAGGAAACTGAGCAAAACCATAGTTTACAAAACCGATGCACATTGGAGTCACTGGGCCATGAAAACGCAGTGGAGAGGGCCCTCTAAAGGTAATGTCATTCCAGGATACCAACGAAGTTAATGGCTCATCGATCCGACCTTCGGTTGCCGAGTTATGTCGACTTGCAAGTCGCATGAAAATGTCTTTCAGGGACACTTGGTCACTCTCGGTCTGAGAGAAAAAAACCAAACGGAGCAGCAATATTGCATGCCGTTGGCTCTGATAGGTGTGTATGGCCAATTCTGACATGGGAACACCACCAAGACCGGAGCGGAGAAGGGTTTTTCAGGGTTGACCCACCAATGTGAGAGTTGCATTGAAGGAAACTGAGCAAAACCATAGTGTATGAAACTGATGCACAATGGAGTCATTGGCCCATGAAAATGCGGTGGAGAGGGACCTCTAGAGGTAATGGCATGCTAGAATACCAATGGATTCATTGGCTCATTGATCTGACCTCCGGTTGTCGATTTATGTCGAGCTGCAAGTCACATGAAAATGTCATTTAGGGACACTTGGTCACTCTCGGTCCGGGATGACATACTAATTGTTGGGCATGGTAAGAGCATTATTAAAAGGTTGAAGAAGGGCTTGGGAAGTAAATTTGCAATGAAGGATTTGGGTCCAACACAACAAATATTGGGCATGAACTATATTTCTCCAAAAAAGGATAGAAGAAATGTTACTTAGAAAGACATCATTCGAGTTGTCCTAGAAGACTTAAGATGGTTGTATTTAGCTATGGTATATGATAGAAACTGTATCTCTTAAACATGAACAACTCTTTGACATTTCTCTGTGTTATACCTTCAGATTTTACATTCAATTCTAATTATTGACTCAAATAGAAGAAGGATAAAAAATTACTAGAATAGCAATTAAAATTTAGAGATGAAAGCATAATGCACAAGTTAAATACCATTTAACAATATTAGAGAAATTATTTTTTTATTAGTAGTCCGATGCAACAGAAATTGGAGAGAAAGTTGCAAAGATAATGGTTAACCAGGAAGGACATGTAGAGAACAATATAAAGTGCGGAGTTAGCAAACCTGTGAAGGACAGGATGTTAGTTTCCTGTTTAATATTTCCTTCCTCCAATTTTGGAAAAACTTTAAACTTGAAAATAATTCAATGTCTAATTAAAAAGAACAGAAGGAATTGAGAATGAAAATGATGAAAATTTGTATTCTTCCATAGCTTTAGTGGCTAGCAAGAAGTATTGTGAAAGGGATGGATAAAATAGTCATCTGTCTCTAGTCAAAATAGTCAAATGTAGAGAATCGTGTGCTTGTGCAAGCTAACACGTCAAAATCTGGATGCTGGTTCCATGAGTGATTGAAATTGACAACTACTATTAAAAGACAACACGATTATGATAAGTTACTCCACTTTCTATGTGAACTCTGCAAAATCCTTTCCCTTTACATCTATATCGATGTCATGTCTGAATATATCGCATGTATAAATAGTTATTACGAAGATGGTGCATAAAACAGATCATACTTGGTAATAAGTATTTATACATGCTATATATTCAGACATGACATCGATATAGATGGAAAGGGAAAGGATTTTGCAGAGTTTACATAGAAAGCGGAGTAAGTTATCATGATCGTCTTGTCTTTTAATAGTAGATGTCAATTTCAATGATTTATGGAACTGGCATCCAAGTGGAGTGTAAGCACAATTACCCAAACTCATTCAATATAGCCAGTTGGATCCTCTATGTTGCTAATTGCCTCCATCAATCTCTCATGCTCTGAATGAGGAAAGAAGTAATGTACCTTGGTTGAGTTCTTCATTGACATTGTCTGTAGATGGATGTCTGTGCCAACAATCAAGTTTGTGAAGTGATAGACCATAGAACCTGGTCTGTAATCCATGAATACATTCCCACAAGTTCTTCTTGATTTCCCATATAGTGTAAGATATTCACCCTCAAACACCATCGAGCCAATAGGAAATTCATTTCCTTAATCATCAATCAATGATCTGTTCAAGATTTTATTTTCTCGAATACATTGTGCCAACCAATAATCCATGCCCCATTCATTGTATTTCGGGGAAACAACTACATATATGTGTCCTGGTCATACAAGATCTGAGATATGGTCGTAGTCTATCGAAATCGCTAACTGACCCTCCTCTAAGTGGTTTGTTTCATCGAATACACATGGTTCTACTGCAAGTGACACACAATCCCAATCATCAACCCAATCCATGCATTCACATTCATCCCATTCACCACTGCTACAAGGGCTGCAAAAGCAATCAAGTTTCTGCGTCCATATTTCAAATAGGGGCTTGTTTGAGCTTCAAACCGAATGAAATCCACGTGTTCCTTGTACTATGCTACAACTATAGGAACGTGATCAATCTATGTCAACCACATGCCAAAAATTCGTGACTGGCCTTCCTACCACTTTAGTTCGGTCTGACATTGTTGCAGAGAACCATTGAACTATGGATTCTACATCTTTGATATGGGGGTTTCTTGTAAACCTCATCTCCTCCCTTCGTAATGTGGTATTGATGCATGCACCAGCCCCGTCATGCTCACCTTTATCATGCCTAGTCTCAAAGTAGTTCCATATATGCAGCACATTATAAGTCTTATGTAACATACTCATCCATTGGAAGACTCGGGAATTTTTGAACTATCCCACAAAACCATCTGACCATATCCAATGCTGATCCATCTGTATATCTCCCTCCTTTAGCTGATCATAGAAAATTTGAAAACAATGTTGCAAATAATGCAGATCATGGCATCTATCATCACTTATGTAAAATTTTGTCTCCTTTTGTATTATCCTATTGTAAATTCTTCTCTCGGGGCCATGCCTATACGTAATATGTACCATGATGCTAACTTCGTCAGAATGGTATTATTAACTCTGAAATTCATTTTTTAGCTGAAGGGTGTAGTTTTCTGCAGAATCCACAATTGACAATATGGTCCCAATGGGAAAGTTGTCCATGCATTTTCTGTACTGCTCATCCTGCCATTGGGCTACATGCACATGTTGAACATATTGCTTGGTTTTCTTGTAGAACTCCATCAAAAAATCACATACCCATACCTGCTGCCATGAAAACAATGGTCTTATTAGAATGTGACCTTTAAAGAATGTATATGTAGAAACTAAAAATGTAAGAGGAAAAACATGCAATAATCATTTGCACCTGTGACTTCACCAATGTAATATTTTTACTTTCCTTCACACTATCTGATTGATAAGTTACGTACTTGAAGCTCTGTATCTCCACGCTCATATTTCCAAATTGATGCTCATCACTTCCATGAATTCAATAGTTCAAAAGAGCAAACCCACTGCACCTGGAACAATTCCCATATAGACATGATTTTCCATAGTAGTTTTGTCCTTCATGCCTTGGACACATGATGTTGACGATAAAAACTCTTGATGCATTCAGTGGTATTACAGATTCATTGTAGCCCTGCTCAAGGTTAGTATGCAAATAAAAAAATATATGTTTATATGTGTCATAAGATATTCATATTCTACATGGTATCTACAACATCATGTGTTTCGATCAATGCATATACGAACATACCATGGTTTACATTTCTCAAAGGAACTTTGGCCCATGTTCAATTGTGTGTGCTCATTCTTGAATCTCTCATAGAGTTCAGTCTATGTTGTGTCAAGCAAGTGTTTGACGTGGGGTTCACATTTAGTAGAACCTTTTCTCAGCTTTAGCACATCTCTTTGATTAGATGAAGATCTGGTATGATCATGCCAGAACGTTTGTACTAACTCCTTAATAGCATCAATTAGCTTCATATCTCGACAAGGGAACCTGCAGAAAAAATCCCAACAATATTTTCCACCTGGAGTA
The DNA here is from genome assembly GCA_001517045.1 of Pseudotsuga menziesii. NCBI lineage: Eukaryota > Viridiplantae > Streptophyta > Pinopsida > Pinales > Pinaceae > Pseudotsuga > Pseudotsuga menziesii. The sequence goes on from LPNX011130381.1 coordinate 630,242, forward strand.
TGCATATTTTCTCTTATAACATAGTACTTCTGAATAGTTTTTCTATTTAATTTAAGTATCTGAGAAGTGTGTGAAAGGAAGTGACGTTTCTGTGTGGACTTTCTTACAACTTATTCTGATAACACATGACGAGCCGCACAAAGATATTTAGTACGAGATGTCTTCCCAATTGCATTAAAATCAGATTGGAGATTTCTAACAATATGATTGTTAGCCTCTAAAATTCTAACCATATTTATGCCCATAATTCTCCTAACAACAACTAAACAATTTTACTTTAACAAACATAGTAATAATTGACATTTACCTGCATCACCTTTGGATTCAAAATATTCCTTCATTAATTTGTTACATTGCCAATCGATAGTGCGTTTGGGAAAATTACCTTCAGGTCCTGACAGACAACTTTCATCGACATGGATACGTCTAGGAGTCCTTTTTCTTGCAGTAGACAGTCGAGGTAGGAAAGGTGGACAAGAGCTACAGATCCCAAGGTTTCATTGTTGTGGTGCTTCATTCACATGTCGGTCCATATTGGGAGTGTGCTCGACATGGTTGTGGTCTTCTGGAAGAGATTGCAAATTAATAATTTCTCCTAGGTCCAACGCTTCATACTCAGCGTGTCTTAATACACCTATGTCTTCAGGAGCTTCAACATGGCTTGCTGATGGATTGTTGGTTGGAGAATGTGTTGATGTTGGAACTTGATTTGGGTCCATTGGATGCAACCGCTTCACCCATGGTTCTGAGGTAGATTTTGTTATGCCATCAACTCTGTTAGGATTGGTTGTAGTATCAATGGAAATGTTTGGACAATGTCTCACTCTCTCCATTTCCAACCTGGCCTTTTCTCTTACTTCATTTACCTTTTCAACGGGCATATTCCTTCTAGTTTTTCTTTCTCTATTATGTGAGTTTCCCATATACAAAAGTTTCTTTATCAAAACTATGAGGTGTACCCCTACATAAGAAGCAACAAATAAGGTATTAGTTCCATTATACAAGATACATGATGCATTCCAACATAAATAACTAAATTAGATATATGTTAGTATGATAATTATTGGCATCGATACATAAATGTTGATTGAAAGTTTCTCTTTATGTACGAACCAAATTTTCATTTCTATACTCTATTTGAGTCAAGTAAAGATAGTCAAATTTGTAGGTATTACAGCTATATGATTCTGACTTCCTTTATGTTCAAAAAGTATTGGAAGTCAAAAGAAGATGAGTGAAATGAGGAGGTTGCAAATCCCTTGAAAAAAGGAGAAATCATTGAGGTAGAGGCATCCCTGTCAAGCTCAAAGGCATGTTATGATAAATCTAGCATGAAGAGGTGAGCATGGACAAGTTGGTGAACTGTTCAATATGGACCCTCTCCCATAATTGCTTCCAAGGTTTTTATACAAATTGAAGAGTCTCAATAGAGAACCTCATCTATGCCATCCTTGTGGGAAATCAAAATATATTCATGTGCAAATGATTATTGGTCTACATTGCATACTTCATCTTCTATAGAGAATATGGACAACTTGGTGAACTATTCAATATGGACCCTCTCCCATGATTACTTCAAGGGTTTCTTTTTTAAATTTAAGAGTCTCAAGAGATAACTTCATCTATGCCATCATTGTGTGAAATCGAAATATGTTCATGTGCAAATGTAAATCAGTTAACATTGCATACTTCATCTTGTATGGAGAATATGAGACTTGTTTAGATGTGAAGTTGGGATTTATTCTTGTGAAATTAAATGTTGTCTATGAGAGAGATATTGTTGTAGGCATATCATAAAACATAAATCAATGAAATTATCTGAAAGCTTGTGAAGTAAAACAATTATTTACAATTCACCATACCTATTCAAAATGATCTCTTCTTGCAATGAAAACTTGTAGTGTGAATATTTCCACTAAATTCCAGGACCAAGGAATATGTTTGTTAGATTCCAAGAGTGAGATTCTATCCAATAGATCAAAGAGTGGTGATGGATTGTGAGCCAAATTGCACAGTTCAGGAGCACAAAACGCACAGACGGTAAAAGAAAACTCGTGAAAATTGGTAGCAATCCCGAGAATCCATATCTCTATTTTTTTTACCTACTAACAGGTGCACGCATGTATCTTTAAGCACATGCACACGTGTATAAGACCGTGCATGCGCATTGACATGCACGCAAACTCAAACGCGCGCACCCCCCTGACTAACATTTAGAGCATTTACTCACTAACTTTTATTTCATTTAATTATTAATGTTCTTCAACAACGACTTTGTTATCATGATTATTTTGAGTATTTTTACAATATAGTCTTGTTGCAGCTGCAACGTTTTCCCAAATTTCTAAAAAAAATTGGACCCTCCTTTTGATTTTATCTAGCCCAAGTTTGTTTAATCTCTTTAAATATTTCGTGGAAGTCCATTTTTCTCTACTTAAGGAATTGATCGTTGAAATTTCAGTCAACTATTTTTTGCACCGTTTTGAGAGTTGAATGATCTAATAATATCATCTTTTTCATCGACACCACGAAAACCTTGGAGTATTTGTTTTATTTGAGCACTTATATTTTATTTTTTTCGATGATTTTTCGTTGTCGGAAGTCAATTGAAGTTGAGTTGGGGCATTAGTTCTCTATGCCACTGACGTTTCAGGAGGGAAACAATGAATAGTTCTTATTGTCGCTCATCCATGGCCTTTACCTCTTTGTCGTTTTATTGTTTAAATCTTTTTTTCGCACTATTTATTTTATCGCTATCGGAACGATTTTTTACTGTGATCGGAGGGCTAGTTCTTTGCATTTTCGACACTACGGAAGTGTTGAGGTTTAAATTGTCGATGCATTAGTTATTAGAGCTCCTGATCACCGATGGTTTTGTGATCCGCAGAACCCACAGTCAGTTTGTTATCCGCTGTTACAGCTGTCGATCAGACTATTTCTCTGATGTTTATCCCTTCGTATTGCCGATGCATTATTGGTCAGTGGTTCCGACCTCCGATTCATCCTACGGCGATGTTTAGTGCTCAGCATCATCGACACTATGGAAACACTTATATTTGTTTTGTCAACATTGTGGATGTGCTTAGGGTTAAGGCTCCGACCCGTAGTATGTAAATTTTCCGATCATCGATGATTTTATGTTATCCTGGGATCCGTAGTCTGTCTAATGCCCGTCGTTGCAGCTGCCTATAGGAATATCCTCTTGATGAACAGTGTGTCTAATCGTCGATGCTGTCCTAGTTAATGGTTCCGATTGCCGACGGGTTGTATTTTGTCGCGAAACCATAGTTGTTTATGAATCCGTCGTTGCGGCTGTCTTGTGAACTATCCTGCCAATGTATTAGTGGTTCCGACCGTCGATAGGGGTTTTTCCTACCGATAAGGTTTTTTCCCATCGTCCTTTTCACTGAAATTTTATATAGTGGGGTGCGGTATAATTTTATTCTTACCTTTGTGAAAAAATGCATTTGCTCCAGTCCTCACTGATCAAATTGTACCACTGTGCCCAGCTATCTGGATTTCGTTTGATTGGTTTGCTATCGTAGAGGTTCTTGGGTCATCCTTCCAGCTACACAGCATTTTTTCCAGGTAGGCCAACCAAGGTTTCTCCTTTTTCTTGATTTTATTGGTCGTTTTGGGAACTAGGGTTTTCCCCTGGTTAGGTTTTCCTGCAGTTGTGCAGTTAGCCATTTAGAATGTATTTAACCTCGCGGTAGGCTGGCTTGGCAGTTTTCTTTGATAATAGGGGTTTTGTGAGCCTGAGTTTTTGAGCCATTATGGTTTTTTCATCCTTGCCGGAAAGATTAGGTAGTCGGTGCAGACAAGCATTACGTTGTCCGCACCACCTATTTTGGGGTTGCTTATGGCCGTCAAGGGGGGGGTGGGTTCAATTTTCATATGATTTTACCCTATTTTCATGGACTCCGAAGGATTTTGATTTTTCAGTCGAGTTGGGGTTTTTGGCGATGAGGATGGGTATAAGGTCTAGCAATCTGAGGTTTAGCAGTAGCAGCAATGCATTTCATGGTTTATTGAAGAGTTAGTTACTTTGAATGCAGTATGGATTAATGATGAGTTTTCTATCAGGGTTGTGTTTTTAGTTGTAGACGGTGGACTGAGAGGATTTATTTTTGTCTTGTCATTTTCTTTTATGAATTAATACTCTGTATAGTTTATCTGTGAGAATGCATATGGAAGAGGTAAATAGGTTGTTACAGTTTTTCTTCATTACTAGAACACTAGCTAAAAGCTCAAATGGTCTAAGAACGGGTTGTGTTTATGACAGGGTGACTATTGCAAAGGAGATATGTCTAAAAGACAAAAGAAGAAGGCCCCTGTTGCTGAGGTAGAACCAGAAGTTGAAATCATCACCAAGGTGGAATACATATATGAAGATACCAAAGCTACCACTAGGGTAGAGCCTGATTATAAATGGGGTGAAATATACAGGATGATTGTAAATCAGAATGTGCCTGATGTAGGATTTGAAGAGCTGACTATTTATGCAAATATCGAGAAATCAAATCTTATGAAGGTAGCCACAAGACCTGATTTGTTCCCATGCTCAGAGGTGATCAGCTGGATTCTGCCTAGGGCAGATGTAACTACAATGATCCTAGAAAATACTGCCAAATAGGGATATGCTGCATACAATCCTGCTTATGTCTTAATGGTATATCACCTGCCTCCTGCTCAAATTTACTTAACTGAAAGCTGGTTGAAAGAGACAAATTTGGACCTGGTTGAAATAGTTAAGAGACTGATGATACCAGGGAAGAACTTTTGAACCAGGCCATCAAGAGAATATGATACATCCACTCTCCAGACCCCTTAAATATTTATAGCACTGATGCTGAATAGAATTTTTGGGAGAGCTCATGGAAAAAGCCTCAAATTGGGATGGATGCCAATTATTTTCTATGTGGCCACTCAAGGAACCATATTCAATCGAGCAAACATAGTGTCCAATAGCCTCTCAGCATGCATATCTTCATCCTTGTGAGGAGTGTCACAGAAAAGGTCAGAGTTCTGCATGAGCTCTATATTAGTTGACTGTATAGCGTGTACCCAATATTTTCCATCCTTGAGGTGTAATTGGGATAGGGTTAGGACCCCGGTATACACTGCATACAAATTACTACGGGCACACAAATACCATGGTTACTACAGAGAAATATGTGAACATTTCATTATGTCGTTGTACACTCTAATTTTCCTGCCCGAATGCAATTGCATGTCCAAAGAGGTGTTCAAGGTCATTGAGGAATATGGAGAATACTATTTAACTAAGGAAGCTATGTATATCAGGATGTATGGGGGTTCCAGAGCACCTTCTCTACTCCCTAAATATGCCACTAATTATGTGTTGCATAAAGAGGTAGTCAAGCAAGTATATCTTGATGGTGTGGGGAGTTTTTTGTTCAAGCATGAAAAGGCAGCATTACCTTTCCGGCTAGGGAGTTATAAGTATTCTAAGGTAAAACAGACTAAAGAATTTGTGCAAGAGCTAGAGCACTTCCATTTTGGTGAGATGAACTTTCACAGGAATGACTCCCGGAATAAGGTAGCAGAACACTGCAAAGAAGCAAACGTTCATTTCAAATACACCAATTTCTGGGACAAAGATGAAGAAACATTCAAGAGTGCAAAGAATATGACTTCCTTAAAGAAGATATTTAAACAGAAAATCACTACTGTAGGCGGTAAAGGCAAAACTGTACGGAAGACCAAGACAGCTGAAGAAGAAGAAGCCAGAAAAAGAGAAGAAGATGCTAGAAGACTAGCATAAGAGGTAGAAAGCTGGTTAAATAATGTAGAAGAATAAAGAAAGAGAGCTGTAGAGGAAGCAACAAAGAAGGAAGAGGAGGGGATAAAAAGAAATGAAGAAGCAGAGATAAAGAAAAAAACAAGAAGAAAGTCTGAGATTAACAGGATCTAAAAAAGATCAACAGACTACTGACCCGATAGATACATAGGGGGAACATGATCATACAAATCAACAGCATGGACAAGATCATCCTGATCCCCAGAAGCCGACTACAACTTTTGGCAGCACTCAAGGGCAAGCTATTTTTTCTGCAATAAATTTGATCTCTTTTGTGCAAATAGGAGGGGAAGAGATACCCGATTTCAGCACCATTTTCTATGAAAAATAGAAGAAAAGGATTGTCAAAAGAACCAAGAAAAAGGTTGAAACAGGAGGAATATCAAGGAAGATGATCACTAGCAAGACTTTGGTGTATGGGACGGATGCAAATCCAAGATTGACAGCAAGAGCCGGGGTGGCGTTAAACTAAGCTACTGAAGATAATGTAGATAGGTTGATGACAGATCTTGAGCAGTCCAAAAAGAATGCAACTCAATTAAAAGAGACGTTGAAGAAAGAGAGAGACGAAGGCCATAAGTTGAAGAGGAAATTTGAGGACATGTAGAATGAAGTGAGGAATTCAAAGGATGAACTTTAGACTCTATAGGCTAATAAAGAGACTTTAGAAATTTCTGTAGGAAAAATGGAAAAAGATGCTCAAAACAGCTTAATAGAATTACAAAGGCTGCAGTTAGAACATCAAATATTCAAATTTGAGAAAGATAACCTCCAGGTGTCCTACGAAACTCTAAGTGCAGAGAAGACCCAGTAGCAAAACAGGGTCATGGAGTTAGAATCAGAGAAGGTTGCCACTGAAGAAAGAGAGAAATAGTATCAAATGTAGGTAGCAGTTTTGGAGGGACAGAATGCTTCATTGACAACATCACTGAAAGATGCCAGTGAACAGAAGATAGATTTCCATCCTTTGAAGGAACATGTGTTAGCTCAAAGAAGAAGAATCCACCAACTGTAAATGTGTATTGAGGAAGAAAGATGTAAAATCTTACAGATGGATAGTAGATTAGAAGAAATCTTGGACACCGCATCTTATTTTGTGGACAGATCTGAAGAGATTCTGGAGATTCTGACAGGAAGAATAGTGTGGATAGAGACAAATGAGGAACACCCTATAGAGCTACCAGTTAAATATCAGCAAAGTTTACAGCAATATTATGATTTGTTAGAGTTTGCAATCAATACTGCAGAAGAATTTAAGAAAACGGTGAAGAAAACGAGAGGAGCATGTGTGGAATACTGTAGAAGAGTGCTGGTTACATATAATAGATGCCAGGTTTCTACAGAAAAAAGATTGGATATAATACCAGAACATGAGTTGTTCATTGAACACCTACAAAATAGGTATCGGGAAGATGAGCAGGAGATCTAACAAGTCAAGGATCTAGATGAACAGATTCTGAAGAATGCAGTGGCTCATGCAGCAGTAAGTATTCACTTACTAGAAGACTAGCTGCGCCTAAGTCCGGAGAGAATAGAAGTAGTTAAGAATTAGGCTACTAAGTATGAGATAAATATCTGCTTTGTTGAACCCTCAGATTTTGAAGGCGTAGCAGCAAAGGCCCAGGCGTGGAAAAAGTTCATAAATGACCAAGCAGGCCCCTCTTCATAAAGTGTTCTCTTAAGTTTTGATTTTAAATGTAAAATATTGTATAAATTATGAGCACTTACTACATGACAAAATTTTGGGATCAAAAGGTTGGGGAAGCCCAAAATTCATTTCAGGGGAGCCCAAAGGTTTGGCTTTTTTGTATAAATATAGGAGAGTTAGATGTAGAAAGGACTTCTTTCCCAAGCAATTTTTGAGAGTATATTGTAAGAAGAACTACTTCCTTTTGCAATAAAGAATTACAAGTTTCTGCTGGAGAAATTTTGGTGGAATGTTTCAAATGCTTTGCTATGGATCAGTTGAATGTGAACTATTTCATTTTCAGCTTATGTTCATTAACTATGAGATTATTCTAACTCATTGCATTTCTGTTTATGTTATGAATGTCTTATAGTTTTATTCTGTGAAATCTTCACTGTGAATAATGAAGGTTGTCGTAAACAATAAGCTATCTTGTTGTTCATATTTTTATTAATGTTCACGTGTTCTGAAATAAATAGCAGCTATCTGTAGTTGTTCATAATACATGTACAGAAATACATTACTAATTGTTAACTGTTAATTCTACTCCCTAGGGATAGGTTAATCAGTAATATTTAGTTTCTTTCTATGTGTGTTTTAGATGCGAGAGAGTTAAGATGAGAGGTAAGAACCTACGCATCGCATTGTGACATTTCTCGTTGTCTCTATAAATTTGCATTTTAGATAGGGACTTTTATATCATGAATTAAACACAAAAAAATAAAAATATACATGGTGGACCGAGCCGTAACTAAAAAAACCTTTTAATTTGTTACTTGACCTACGGTAGTCAGACTGTAAACCAGACGGATTCCCCATACCAAACAGTAACAAGCTAGTTGGGAACATTTATTGGGGAGAATCCCTAACTGTTGTTACTTGCAATTTTCCAGGCCTCCACAGTTTTTGGCGCTAGAAGGAGGCCCACCAGTGCATGGCTGGCCGAGGAAACTCATTTCCTCGAAATTACTCAACCGGTGACAGTTCTGAAAGTAGTTTGTTTCACACATCCACTCCTGAAGATAAAGAGAAAGGTTATCTATATCCTGTAGATAATGAAGTGGTTGATAATTTAAGAAGAATCAATAGGGAATATGCAAAAAATATTGGACGATTACCTATGATTTCTATCTTACACAGAAGAGAATATCAGAAGAAAGATCGCCCTAAATTCAAAGATTCAGTGTTGGTAGAAGACCTTGAAGAACTGGTAGAAGCATCCCTACATGAAGTTGACCAACCTTTGAATAAATTGGGTCCAGATTCACCTTACTGTTCACCTTGTCATACCCCTATTCAGTCACCACATCATTCTCCACTCAAAATCATGGCTCATGTAAATGCAAACCAACCAAATCCACCACCTGCTTGGAAGGTTAGGTCACCTTTAAACTTGGAAACTCCTTTGCATGATTTGCCTCAAGCTTTTGACAAAATGTTGCTTAAGTTTGACTCAAGTGAAAAAATTCTGGTAGATGATCATTTCCAAAGATTTTACTTGGCTATAGAAGGACTATGAGTAGGAGAGCATGAAGATGTGGTATGTAGATTGTTTCCACACAACCTAAAAGGAACAGGAGCCTCATGGTATTTTTCTCTTCCTACAAATTCAATCATAGACTATGACACATTTGAACAAATATTTAGAAGTAAATATGCAGTCCCAAAAACTCATGCAGCTTTAATCAAAAGGTTATGCGCTTTAAAGAAAGAAAGAAAAGAGAAAGTGCATAATTTCACTCAAAGATTTGTTGCTTACCTAAAAAAATTTACTACAGCTGATAAGCCATCTGAAAAAGATTTGATTGAATACTATAGTTCAGCTCTAGGGCTTGACTTGGCCATGTTTGCTAAGATATCATTCAAACCTACATTATCAGAAACCTATGAAGAAGCTGAGAGGGTAGAGGCTAAGATGGAGAGCATAGAAAATTATCCTATGCAGTCGAAAGAAAAAAATTTTGGTAAAAACCTTTATTACTGACTAAACCTAAGGATGAGCGATCATAGTATTTTGAAGGGATGGTGAAGATGATGCAAAAGCTATCCAATAAAGTAATATATTTGGAAAAAGAAAAGGAAGCTAATAAATCATATAAGCCTTACTATAAAAGGAAGGAGGACAACAATCAATCTAAACCACCTCCACATAGTCTTGCAGCAATGAATTTAACTAATGTAGGCATGGATCATTTTTGCACCTTTCATCAGCAACCGCATTCTAAGAGGAATTTTCCCCAATGGATAAATTCTATGACATTGGTAATGAATCAGTTATTGGACTTCAAACTAATAGAAACTGATAAGGAGAGAGAAAAGGACAATCAACCCACAGAAAAACAAGAAGAGGATGCTTTGGTTTTATGGGACCGTGTCTCAATGTTTGATACAAAAGAGGAAGGTTCTCTGAAACAAGAAGAAACATCAAAAACCAATGTGACAATAAGAAGTCAGAGGTTGTTAAAAGAAGACAATTCCATACTTCCGAAGATCAAGAAACTTCAAGAAAATATGAAGAAGGTACAGAAGAACACTACAACTGATAAAATACCTGAATTTACCATTACAAGTCAAGATCCTAAGAAAATTAACATGCCTGTTAAGCCTATTGAAGACAAGGTTGATGATGTCAAAAAGAATCTCAAAACACCTGAGTTGGGATATGATATTGTGGAAGACATTAAAACGGCTAAGGCAAATATCTCATTATTTGAAATATGTAATGTACCTCAGCAGAAAGAAAAATTGTTAAAAGCACTTGAAGTACCTGAAGAAGAGCTTCTCACTAACAACCAACCCGCAGAAGAAATTGGTGAAGCAAGTGTGGGAGGTAAGTCTAAGTTTACAACCCCACCATTTCTCCTAACTTTTGATATTTTCAACTATAATGTGCACAACGTTTTAGTAGACTCAAGATCATCAATCAATGTTACGCCACTTTTAGTCTGCAAGAGAATTAATGGGCAGCCTAAACCATCCACTTAGCAAGTTACTCAATTAGACAGGACAGTTGTGAAAGAAATAGGAGAAATGGAAGATGTTCTAATTCACTTATCTGCAAATGAGAAGGTATGTCAGTCCATCGATATTGTAGTAGCAGACATTCCCGATGCTTATGGAATTGTTTTGAGTCGAGACTGGTCGACAAGACTAAATGGATACTTTACATCAGATTGGTCACATTTGTGGTTGCCTCATAAGGGAAGTACCAATTAGATAAAAATATTAAGAGAGCCTCAAATGAAGCACAATGTTACTCAGTTGGAGGGAAAAAATGAACCAGTGAATTTTGTGTTGGGAAATTACTTCATTGAGCTAGAACCGAGCAATTACAAAGCTGAAGAATCCAGCAATATATCTGACACCCAGCCCGATCTCCTTCGATTTTCACGGGCTAATGAAATTGACTGTAAAATAGTAGATTTAGTTTCAGATGAAGTTTTTAATTCAAGTCCAGTAGAAGTAGATAGTTTTTGGGCCCTTTATTTTGATGGATCTAAAACATTGGAAGGATCATGAGCTAGGTGTTTCTTGATTGATCCAAGAAAAAACAAACATTTTCTCTCTTGTAGATTAGAGTTCGAATGTACAAATAATACAGCCGAGTATGAAGCACTAGTTCAGGGACTGAAAAAGGCAATAGAACTAAAAGTGAAAAATATGAAAGTATATGGAGACTCTGAAATTGTTGTTAAGCAAATTTGAAATAAAATACATTGTATTTCACCACATTTAAAATCCTATCAAAATGAATTTTGGGATTTGCTTATAAACTTTCATGCATTCAATATTGTATCCATTCCTAGATTAAAGAATGCAGCAGTTGATTTACTAGCTCCCTCAGCTACAAGGCTAGTACCTTCTAATAATAGATGCTCTATTAAAATTAATTTCCAGGCCTTCTATTCTGGATATGATCACCCATATATGGATTTTTGATGATGATCAAAAATTTTTGGAATGCTTGATGAATGACAAGACTTTTAAAGGAGCAATAACAGATGATGAAGAACATCAAGCAGAATTAAAGTTTCGGAATTTTTTTCCTAAGGGAGTCAGAACCTTGGAATGAATGTTGGACTTAAACAACAAATTTAGAAAGCCAGTGAATGTCAAGACTCATAGCTCATCCTTGCAATTTGAGTTAATAAATTTGGGGACTGAGGCTAAACCTAGATATGTAAATTTGGGAAAGTGTTGTTCTCTAGGTGAAAGGAGTAAATTCATTAGTCTGTTCAAACAGTACAAAGATGTGTTTTCGTGGACATATGAAGAACTTAAAACATATGACACAAAGATTATACAACATGTCATCCTAATTAAAGCTGGAATCAAGCCTTACCAGCAGCATTTAAGGAAGATGCATCCAAACCTGGAACCTTTGATTCAGAGTGAAGTGAAAAAATTGTTGGATACTAAAATTATATTCAAAGTCAGACATTCAAAATGGGTTTCGAATTTGGTTCTAGTAAGGAAAAAAATCAGAGAAATCAGGCTCTATGTAGATTTCAGAAACCTCAATCGTGCTTCGGATAAAGATAACTATCCAGTTCCACCCATGGAACAAATATTGCAAATGGCTTCAGGTTTTGAATTATTTTCATTATTAGCTGGATTCTCTGGCTACAATCAAGTATTAGTAGCTGAAGAGGATAGGCTAAAAACTACATTCAGAACCAAGTGGGGAACTTTTGCTTACAAGAGAATTCCCTATGGACTCATAAATGTTGGAGCTACTTTACAAAGGGCCATGGATATAGCTTCCCATGGTCTGATTGGCCATAGTGTTGTCATATATCTTGATGATGTCACAATATTTTCAAAGAAGAGAGAGAAACATGCATTCCATATGAGACAAATTTTCGAGTGTTGTCGAAAATATGGTATTTCACTGAATCCTAAGAAATGCATGTTTGTGGTCATAGAAGGAAAGCTACTAGGTCACGTTGTTTCTAAGAAATGGATCTCCATAGACCCAGAAAGGCTTAAACCCATAGAACATATCCCTTTACCCCATAACAAAAAAGGTATGCAATCATTTATGGGGACAATTAATTTTGTGTGAAGGTTTGTCCCAGATTTTGTTCAAATTGTGAAACCTTTGTAGCAGATGGTTAAACAAAGTGTACAATTTAAATGGACTAATGTGGAAAAGAATGCATTCAGTAAGATGAAAACATCTATTGCTCATGCACCATCACTCAAAAGTCCAAATTTCAAAAAATATTTCATCCTGTACACTTTTGCATCCGATGATTCATTGGCAGTAGTGCTTACGCAAAAGGAGGATGGGGTAGATGAGTACCCTATATCATTTATGAGCACTGGTCTACAGGGAGCTGAATTGAACTATCCAACTATTGATAAACAAGATTATGCAATTTTCAAAGTGGTGAATCAATTCAGACCATACATACTTAAGAACCGTACTAAGGTAATAGTTCCACACCTAGCTGTAAGATCTCTTTTTGTACAAAAAGAATTAGGACAATGAAGAGGCAACTGGGTAACATCCTTACAAGAATATGATCTTGAATTCAAACCAGCATCCATAGTAAAATGGCAAGGACTACGCAAACTAATCGTTGAAGGTAAAGACAACAAAGAAAATAGTTGGGACAATGAAGCTGAGTTACATATGGTGGATGTATGTCCTCTATTCATAGATCCAGATTCATGGTACTGAGACCTTGTTCATTACCTTCAAGAAAGATATTTTCTAGAACATTGGAATTCCAAACAATGAAGATAATTATGCCTTAAATTAGCTTCATATCAGATCGTTGATGGATTATTATTTAGAAAGAATTATGATGGAGTTCTTCTCAGGTTCTTATAACAAGAAGATGCAAAGAAGGTCATAATAGAATTACATGATGGGCCTGCAGGAGGTCATTTTTCCAGAGATACAATAGCCCATAATATTCTTAGAGCTGGGTATTACTGGCCCACACTATTTAAAGATGATCATGCTCATGTCAGAAAGTGTGATTCTTGCCAGAGGTGTGTTGGAAGACAAGCCAAAGCAGTAGGGCCTTTAAAACCAATGATGATAACAGAACCATTCGAACAATGGGGGATTGATATCATTGGAGAGATAAAACCAAATTCTTCCTTGCAGCAAAAATACTTTTTGACGGCAACTGACTACTTCACCAGATGGGTCGAGGCCATTCCATTACGCAAAGTGAATGGAGATGCAGTCATGGATTTCTTATAAGATCACATCATGACCAGGTTTGGGGTTCCAATTTCCCTGGTTTTTTATAATGTTACTTACTTTTCTTCTATTAGATTAACTGCATTTGCTAATGGAAGAGGAATTAAGTTGCATTATTCTGCAAACTTTTACTCACAAGGAAATGGTTTGGCAGAATCTACAAATAAGAATTTGATTAGAATTCTAAAGAAAACCGTGATAGAAAATTAGAGAAGTTGGCATGTAGCATTACCTAATGCCCTTTGAGCTGATAGAGTCACACCCAAGAATTCCTTAGGTGTGTCACCATATACTCTTTTTTACGGAAAAGAAGCTATTCTTCCTGCCAACATTATGTTACCATCTTCCATAATAGCTCAGGAGTCTAGAGGTACCAATAATGAAATCCTACAGATTAGAATCTATAATCTTTTGAAGTCAGAAAAGTATAGGTCCAAATCCAAATAACGATTTAAGCATCAGTAGGAAGTAGTGAAATGTTGGTTTGATAAGCATAAAGATGGAAACAAGGAATTCAAAGTGGGAGATCTAGTTCTTAAGTGGTATCATTTGCATGATGAAAAGGGGACGCACACTAAGTTTCAACAGTTATGGGTAGGCCCTTTTCAAATTGCAACCAAGCTTGGCCCTTCAACTTACAAGTTGCAAGATTTATAGGGGCGGGAAGAGAACTTACTAGTTAATTGTTTAGTTCTCAAACCTCATTTTCTTGATTTTTATTTCTTGGTTATCTTGTACATAAATAAACTTATTGGTTTGTTTTATTTTTTATTTGTTTTTTTTGTTTTTTTTTTTTTCAGATTAGATTTTGATTGATTTTAACAAAAAAGCACAACTTTTGGTTGCATGGGGTTCATCAAAATTTTGGATTAACTAAAATATTTGATTATGAGACTATGTACTATTGATTTATTTGAAAGAACTTCTTCTAGTTTAGCAGTTTTCCTAAGTGGCTATGAACACATTGAAGTGCTACTTAATCCTTTTAAAATAACTCAGGATCAAAAGGTCCGGAATACTATTTTAAGGCTCCATCAATCTCACATTAAAAATGTCTTAGGGGGTGACAGCAAAAGACCCATGGAGAGGAAGCAGGGTAAACAATATATTATATTTAAATGATCCCATGCCAAGAATTGAAAGCGAAAAGGCAAATAAGAGTCATAAAACTCCTAAGAAAGCAATATGTATAAAAAAAAGTACTAAACCATATTGGTACAATATTTCCAAAGTTCTTCTCCATCCGTGAGCTGAAAATTAAATACATCTCTCACACAAAAGGACACTATGGATAGAGGAGCTGAATAAAATTTCAGAAAGAAGGAAAAAAGCAGGAATCAAAAGAAAGGACAAAAGTCCAAAAGCACAAAAGTGCAAAATGGCATGGGAATGAGGAACAAACAAATATTTTTGTTTACCATATGTTACAAACCTGTGGTGTCCAAGCTAGGAACTACCCGGAGAAAGAGGTAAAAAATGAAATTCATATCCCTGGCCTCAAAAGAGTTATCTAAGACTTTGAAATCTTGGTTTCCATTTTCCCTAAATTGGACTATCATCAATGATTAAAAGTACATACATCGTCCATTTGGGAAATCCAAACATCTAGAAGAATTCAACATGTTGGTATCTATTGTCAAACAGTCTGTTACTCAAAGAAGAAATTGTCCAGAGATCTGTGTTCACCAGGTAGTCGCCAATTGTTGCAGGTGCAACTTTTTCCCAAATTTCTAAAAAAAATTGGACCCTCCTTTTGATTTTATCTAGCCCAAGTTTGTTTAATCTCTTTAAATCTTTCCTGGAAGTCCATTTTTCTCTGCTTAAGGAATTAATCATCAGAATTTTAGTCAACTATTTTTTGCCACTGTTTCAGGAGTTGAATGATCTAATACTATCGTATTTTCATCGACACCGCGAAAACCATGGAGTCTTTGTTTTATTTGAGCACTTATCTTTTGTTTTTTTCGATGATTTTTCACTTTCGAAAGTTAGTTGAAGTTGAGTCAGGGCATTAGTTCTCTATGCCGCCGACGTTTCGGGAGGGAAACAATGAACAGTTCTTATTTTCGTCGATCCGTGGCCTTTACCTCTTTGTCGTTTTATTGTTTAAACCTTTTTTCCGACACTGTTTATTTTATCGCTATCAGAATGATTTTTTACTGTGATCGAAGGGATATTTATTTGCATTGCCGACACTATGGAAGTGTTGAGGTTTAAATCGTCGATGCATTAGTTATTAGAGCTCCTGATTGCTTATGGTTTTGTGAAATTAACTACACTCTTTTCTTTTGTAGGGTGCACCAACAAGATTAGGTTTTAGGGTCTTGGAATAGTTCATTGTGAGTAAATTCTCCAAGACCACTAAACAACAACATGTATGTGTCTTTCCAGGTGAGTGTGTGAAATCCTTGGTATAACCAGTGTTTCTCAGGATCCTCCTCTCAAAAGGGAGTTAAGCACGAGGCAGTGTGAGCAGTTATTGATTGGGATGACCCCTAGTCATAACTGAGTAGCACCGACGATATTTCTAGGATTGTATTCATATCTGGGGGCTCTTTCGATCATTTTGGGCTTTGCTACCCTGTCCATACGGTCAATCCCGCCTGTGACTGTCCGCTTGGGCATTGATTATATTGAGGTGACCTTAGTGGCCTTACCTAGGATATCGAGGGGGTACTTTGCAGGGGTTATTCTGTAGGTGTCCCGGCCAGGTTGGATTCAGACAGCACAGTCGCTTTACACGTTGAAGCTAAGGGCCACAATAATTGGTTACCTACCTCTGCTTGTTGTGTATGGGAGTCTCAAGCCTCTCTTAGGTGAGACATACCTACTTCATTCGGGAGCTCACTTATCCTACCCTTGATTGCTTGCATTTGGATTTAGATTTTATTGGTGATTGCTTTGTGCACAATAGCTTTCCTAGGTTTTGCGTAGATAGAGAGTCTTTTCTATTTTTTGAGTCATTGTGGATTTGGGTGCAGCTCCTCGCCGTTCTCGTCGTTCAGCTGGACTTCTGCCTTCTACATCTCCTCCTCCTTTGGGAGAGATAAATAGACAGTCCAGGAGGACTACTTCGCACATTGATTCACACACCATGGGAGACCAAGTTGAAGGTATTCCTGCCAACCACCTTCTCCCATTCATGTGGAAGATGGGGAGTTTAATCCTACCTGTGATCCTTCACCCGACTTGACTGAGTTAGGTAATGTGATTTCTAAGATAGGAACCTTTCATGATAGACCTACTCACTCTAGGGTTGATCCCCCATTGACATATCACCGGTATGGAATGTCGGAGGATGATGAGACTCATTTTGAACCCGCGAGCACTAGTTATGGTAGTTATGGTAGTTATGGTATGTCTGGTTTTCCTACACATGATTTGGCATTTCATGTAAAATATGACCTCGAGCCTAACACTATGCCTGGGGGCACTCTCATTCCTTACCATGTGAAGAGGTTTGGGAGCACTAGTCACATTGCACCTTCCATCCCGGTGGTGGAATTTACGTCACACATTCCTCTTAGGTCTAGGGTTAGTGATCCTATTAGGATACCTGATCTGAGATGAGTGACTATAGGGAATAGTACATATTTAATTACACTGATCCCTTCATCCTCTATCCTTAGTTCTTCAAATGTTCACCCTCCACCTTTTCCACATGGTCCTTCGGGCCGAAACGTTGCTACAAGTTATGTCTGTACTGTGGTTACTAGACCGGTCGTGTTTCAGATTCATGTACCGCTCGTTGTTTCAGGAGGTCATGTTCATACTTCTAAAGGTCACATTCCTACTTTCAGAATGTATATTCCTACTTCTGGAGCATACGTTCCTACTTATGGAGTGTCTCACGTGATATCTCATGCGATGACTTATGGACCCTATTATGGGACACAGTATGGAAAGGGTTCTTCACCTTATGGGGGCGGATATCAACAACCTGCTTACTCTCCAAATTACAGCTTTGTAGCTCCTAATAGTCAATGCCCACCACACTATGGTGCTTCGATGCCACCCTATACGGGTCAAATAGGAGGAGGGCACTATGGCCAAGGCCATGGTGGTAATCAGACCTATGTGAATCAGAACTATTAGGGAGTGGTCCATCAAACTCATCATCCTAGGCTCCCTTTCCTTGTGATGCTAAATCTTCCTAACTTGTCAAGATTGACGAACGATCCTATAGCTCATGACCCAACTTGGCCGGCTGTCCCTACTAAGCTTCCCTCAGACATATCTAAGTTCGAGGGCAAACCGGGAGAGGATCCGAGCGAACATGTTACTACCTTTCACCTATGGTTCTCTTCAAATTCCTTACACTAGGAATCCATCCGTTTAAGGCTATTTCAATGCACCCTTATAGGGCCTACCACGAAATGTTATATAGAGCTACCTAGGCGGGCATTCGCTTTGTTCGATGACCTAGAGATGACTTTTCTTAACCACTTCCAGCTACTAGTGCGTTATGACGTTGGTACTGAACTCTTGATGACATTTCGACAGGATAAAGCCACACATATCTCGGATCATATCCAAGAGTGGCGTAGATGGAAGAGGTTAATTAAATCCTTTATACCGCAAAAATTCATCCTCGAATGGTTCCTTCAGTCGTTATTGCCATATATAGCAAAGGATGTTTCTACATCCGGAGTGCAGAATGAGGAATAAGCGATTTTTAGGTCACAGGAACTGGACTTGATTTATGCTCAGTCCAGTTTTTTATATGAGATCATTCCCAATGCTCCACATTCTAGTTTCGACCCCAAAGTTAAACCTGGACCACATGCCGATGGCATTGTTAGTTGTGAAAGTGCTAAACCTGCGGATTCAGTTGCAAAAGAAGTTAGTCAATTGTCTATCAACCAATCTACTTCGGGAAAAGCCATGGCTTCGTCTCAACCCGCCCATATGGCGAGTGTACTTTTGGTGCAATCGTCGGACCAGAAGGGTAACCAGCAGCCTGGATAGAATAGAAAGAAGGGTAATAATAATCATAAGGGTGGGAATAAAAATGAGAATGCTAATAATAATGACAAGAATTCCCGTAATGCTGGGGGGGACAAGCAAGCTAAACGTAAGGTTAAGTTCCCTTGCAAGTTGTGTAAGGACGATCACCTCACTTACTTGTGCCCTCGTATCGATGAAGCCTCAATATTCTTGGCACAGGGCCCAGCTGTGCTAACTAACCCTTTACCTTACAATCAAAATATGAACTCGAGGACCCATGATCAATCTGGTGGCGATCAAGATCCACTGAAGGGTAGTGGTCGTGGTTGCATTAACATGGTACGTGCTGCGAAAGTTGTGACCCATGCGAAAGACTATGGTGTGTCACAACCTAGCCCAGGAAAGGAACCTGATCCACCAGGGTATCCTTTGCATATTGAGAAACCTGTGGATAAACCTGAAGCTGCACCTTGCATTCCTAAGGGAGTCCTTAAGTGTTCAGGGCACAATCCTAATGCCCGAGCCACCCAACACTATTCAGTTATCGAGGATTTGGACCACACTCCTTGTGTGATGTCTGCATTAGAAGTGCTTCAAAGTTGTCCTTCACAAAGGAAGGCTTTTCTTTCTTCCCTAGGTGTGAATGATGATGATTCTTCCTCCCTGATTAAATTTTAAACCGTAGGAATTCATCCTCGATTGCCTTACTATGTGTCTCTTTTGATTCACGTAGAATGTCTTAATATGACTGTCAAGCGCACTGTGATTGACGAAGGCGTTGCCACTTCTATGATGTCTTTATTCTGTTGGAAGGTTTTAGGTTCCCCTAAGTTGTCTAAATCAGCGACCATGTTAACTGCGTTCGATGGGAGATCGTTTAGGCCGCATGGCATCCTTCCTTCCCTTAAGGTCCATTTGGGAGGGAAGACCGTTGCGATAAAGGTCAAGGTGGTTGATGTGCCCCTTGACTACAATCTCTTGATGGGTAGGAATTGGATGTACAGTATGCAAGCCATTGCTTCTTCCCTATTTCACATTGTATGCTTTCAATTGAACAGGAAGATAGTCACGATTGATCAAACGACATTCAAGAATCTGTTTGGTACTGCATCTTCAGGAGCTTCAATCCCGATCGTTGAACACTCTCAGTCGGAACCTGGGAGTGTGGGTGTAGGCATGTATCCATCCCTCATGAGAAGCTTTAGTTGTCCTGCACTGATCCTTATCATAGGGTCTAGTTCCGGTGAGGCTTCGACATCTATGAGATTGGTTTCTTTTCGCATGAGTCATATGGAAGATCCTTCGATTCTTCCTACACTGAGTACTCCAAGTCAGACCGTCATGATGGATGTGATGTTGCCTGCAACTATGATATCTTATCAAGCTAATCTTAAGTCTATTGCAAAGCCTAGTCCTTCCTCTTCGTGGACAGAGGAGGAGGACCCTTATGTGCTGTCGGCATGGGCAGTACAGTCTTCTCATGCACACGACTACCTTGATACTGTTTTCCCTTCATATGAAGCGATTATTGAGGCCATGTCGAGAGTTGAGCCACCATGGGATGAACTCCATCATAGATCTTACTTTCTTCCCGAGCTTGACTGCTTAGAGTGTGAGGACTTTAGGGAGGTTCTTATTGAGAGAGTTGGTATTCCTATGGTTCCATTAATCTCTCCTAGTCCGATGGCTGATGGAAACATGGCAACCATATCTTCAATGATTCCTATCAATATCTCTCATGATCCTGGTTGGATAAAGAATGTCTATATTGGGGAAGAATTTTCCCATGCTGAGATTCAAGAATACACTGAACTATTTAAAGAATTCTGTGATATCTTTGCTTGGTCTTACAATGAAATGCCAGGTATAGACCCTCATATTCTCAAACACGAGATTAAGACTTATCCTAACGCTAAGCCTGTTCGACAATGCTTGCGTGCAGTGAATCCTAGGAAAGCACCCACGATTAAGGCAGAGATAGAAAAACTGTTGAAAGGTGGTTTTATCTATCCCGTTCCCTTGACAGAGTGGGTTTCAAACTCTGTTCCGATGGATAAAAAGCAGGGAGAAATCTACATATGTATTGATTTCCATGATTTGAATCGTGCCTGTCCTAAGGACAATTTCTCCACACCATTTATTGATAATATTTTGGATGAGTGTGCAGGTAGCGAGGTTTTTTCTTTTATGGACGGCTTTTCCGGATATAATTAGATACAAATTAAACCTGAGGACCAACATAAGACTGCATTTATTTGTCCTTGGAGAACGATTGCATATCGGAAAATGCCTTTTGGCCTTAAGAACACTGGAGCTACTTTTCAGTGGGAAATGACCTTGATCTTCCCAAAGTATTTTTCGATGACCTTGCTGCTCATTCGCGCATAGAATGCGTCATTCCTATCACTTGAGATTGGTGTTCGAAAGATGCCGCCATTATTTGGTTAGGTTAAATCCTCATAAGTGCATCTTTTGTGTGAAGTTAGGTTGCTTGTTAGGATTCATCGTTTCTAAAGAGGGTATAAGAGTTGACCCTTTGAAGGTTGATGCAATACTTCAGTTACCTCCCTCAAAAAATATTCGTCATGTTTAATGTTTGCAAGGCATGGCAAACTTCTTACAGAGATTTGTTGTCATTTTTTCCAATTTGACTAAAGGCTTCATGTCTCTTTTGAATAAGGACACCACCTTTTGTTGGGATGAGCGAGCCTAGGAATCCTTTGATGCACTCAAGCAAGCCCTGGCATCGGCCCTGGTGATTAGTCCCCCAGTCTATAGCCATGATTTTCTACTTTATGTGGCCGCGTCCATGGAGACAATTGGTATGGTTTTGGTTCAGGAGGATGAGGATATCCAAGAGAATGTCATATATTATCTGAGATGAAACCTTGTTGACACAGAGATTCATTATTCTCATGTCGAGAAGATTTCTTTAGCTACCATACATGCGGTTCAACGGTTGAGACATTATATTCTCCTTGCCAGACCTTGGTTGTAGCCCATGTCAATCCATTTCAATTCGTCCTCACTTGAAGGATGATTGGGGGAAAATATAATAAATTTATTGTCATCTTGCAAGAATTCAATCTCGAATTTGTTTCGGCAAAATTGAAGAAGTTGTTAATTTTTGCAGAGCTTATATCGGATTTCCCATGCGAGGCCGAGGAGTTGGTTTGTGAAGATACGTTTGTTGATGAACACATATTCTTAATATCATCTTTAGACCCATGGTATGGGGATATCATTATATATTTACAAACATTGAAGGTCCCTACTCACCTCTCATGGGATGAATGACGACGATTACGTCACGTTTCTAAGAATTACCTCATAGTGGATAACACTTTGTACCATCATGGGGTAAAGTCCATTTTACGACGTTGTTTAACTCATGAAGAGCCTAAGGTAATGCTGAATGATTTCCATGGAGGGGCATGTGGTGGTCATTTATCTGGGCTTTCTACAGCCCAAAAAATCTTACAAGTGAGTTATTTCTGGTTGTTGATCTTTAAAGATTGCGTAGATGTGCTCAAGAGGTGCCACCCTTGCCAGGTTTTCACATGTAATATGTGCTCGAAACCTGCCTTGTTACATCCCATTATCACTGCCAGTCCCTTCACTAAGTGGGGGCTTGATTTTATGGATTTCAACCCAGCTTCGGCTGAAGGGGAATCATCATATCATAGTGGTTGTTGATTACTTCACGAAATGGGCTAAGGCTATGCCTACAGTTAAATCTGATGGTGAGACAATTGCCCACTTCATATTCAACTAGATTATTACTCGGTTCAGAATTCCAAAAGAGCTTGTCACTTGCCATGGCTCACACTTTCAGAATCGTTTGATGGTAGAGTTGGCATCAAAGTTAGGGTACAAGAAAGAGCATTCCTCCTCTTACTACCCTCAAGTGAATGGACAGGTAGAAGCGGTGAATAAATCACTCAAATCCATTCTCCAACGAACCATCACACAAAGCAAGAATAATTGGCATATCATGTTATATCCTGCTTTGTGGGCATATAGAACCGTTGTTAAGACTGCCATGGGTTTTTCTCCATATCAACTTGTACATGGAGTGGAGTCGATATTTTCGATTGAATGCGATATTCCTTCTTTGAAGCTAGCCATAGAAATCTTACCAGAAACTTCACCATTGGAAGAGCGTTTGGTCCAACTTGAGCAACTTGATGAGCAGCGTCGAGATGCCTTGGTGGCTCTAGAAGTAAATAAACGTTGCGTAAAGGTCCAGTACGATAAGTCTGTCTGTACAAGGAGGTTTAGTGAGGGAGAATTGGTCCTTTTGTGGGATCAACTGAAAGAACCCTTGGTGGCAGGAAATTTTAACCCCATGTGGCATGGTCGTTACGTCGTCAAACGTGTGTTAGAGAATGGCGCTTAGGAGTTAGTGGATTATGAGGGAACGGCCTTGGTGGAGCCTAGAAATGGCCTCTATCTCAAGAAGTACTATGAATGATTTTCAGCCAAGGCTAGTTATTGTGTATTATTGTACAGTTTTTCATAGTTAGGTATTTTTATTATCGTGATCGGGTTTGTGATTAGTGTCCGTTTCTTTTGGCAGATGTCAATGGAATCTTCCACCTACATAGGATTCGTGGATGGTGCGAGCTGTCACATTCAACACTCAGCCTTTGCTGCTTGGGTGATTTATACTCCGATGGGTCAGGTACTGTCTTCAGGAGGCATATGTTTGCGGCCATCTTCAAACAATGTGACCGAATATAGTGTCGTTATTGAGCTTCTATGGGATGCCATTTCACATGGTGTTCTCTCTCTTGAGGTACGTCTTGATTCGGATTTAGTAGTGTCATAGCTTAATGGCTTGTACCATGTTATAGATCCGACTCTATTAAGAAGATTCTTACATGTGAGATTATTAGAACGGCAATTTGACAACATAACATACATACATATTCCAAGAATTAATAATCAAGTTGCTGAATCATATGCTAACTACGTGTTAGATTGGCATTTGTTTCATACACAATAAATTCATCACAAACACAATTTTTCCACATGTAAATAAATAAACCGATCACCATAAAAAGTTTTATATAACATCCAAAATGTGGTAATACATAGTGTCATAATACAAAATTGGGGCTCTCGAGCCACCAAGATATAATACACGGTAATACAAAATGTATAGACTCCCAGGTATCTAATCCTATGGAGGAGGAGGGGGGTTGTGATCATGGAAGGTCACTACAGCTCTAGCTAGCCATCGGAATAATTGCACCCATGCTCATGGTACACCCACCACCTAGCGCTGCATACCCTCAGGCAAGTCCTCGACTTGTGCCATGGGAACCTTGTGTGTCAGCCTAGAAAATTGGTATGAATGCTCTGGAGCATCCACTCCACATCCACACCCATGATATCATCTCCTCTTCCCCTCCGTCTATGACGAGGGAAGCCTTCCGACTGTCGTGGTCCCACATCTACATACAAATGGTATATGTCACTATGTATTATCACACAAAAATATGTCTTTTGATTACATATAATTAGAAAACACAAAAAAATTAAATAGCTCAAAAAATTAAAAGAAAGGGCTGAGATTCATTACCTATATCTCCATATGCCGATCCTGGTGGTGGCGACATGTCCGGGTCCCCCCGGAAATCTATCCCCACATAGGGGTAGTCATTGATGGAAACTATTTGTCGTTGCCACCACGGAAAGAAATCATTTGGATAGAGGTTGGCCACCCTACCTCCCCCCAGTCTGCACATCGCATCTTCCCAACGTCGTTGGGCCGTATCCTGAACCCCGTGAAGAGGAATGTCAACTCTGGGGCTCAATCCTAGAACACGCTCAAAGAAAAATGTGCTCAAAATACTGTTGAACCCAAATTTCTACACTCTTCCTGCCTTACACTCACTGAGATGATGTTTCATGTTGCTCAATAGTGTAGTGCTCCAGTCATATATCGTGGGTCTCATGCACTCCACTGCATAGAACATCAGAGGCCGCAAGGCCTGATGGAGTGATGCCAAGCCTACTATCCTGCCCAATGTCAATAGTATGGCCTTTAGGCCTAGCACCTGTATAGCATTGGTAGGGACCTGACTCCCCACCTTCTCTGTGTCTAGATAGTAGTACACCACAATGTAATCATCGATAGTCAGGACACCTCCTAGCCTACCACGCGAACGAAGGTTCACTACTTCCTTGCGTCGAGAAATCCCAGTAATAAAGTATATGTCCTCCACCTATATAGTGAGGGACATCCCATCTATCTAGAAGGACTCGGAGTCTGGAACCCAGTAATCCACCAGGATCTGCAATAGTCTTGGTTTGGCCCTCAAGCCACCAAGACACCAAAACTTATAGAGTCGACATGCACGCGGCGCTTGTTGAGCCATTAGATCGGACCTTACTGCCTCCTCTACCTCACCATGTTCACGCTCTCTCCATTCTAGGACCATCTTGCACAAAAAATTGCAAGTTTTCCCATTATATTACTTGAAAAACCTTATGCGCTACCGCATATGCGACTGTTTTCCAAACAACTGCGACTGTGGGGGCATTTTCTGCGTATATCCAGCCCTATACGCGGAAAAACCCTCGATTTTCGGGTGGGCTGCAACACCCTTTTTAGTTTGGCCTAGAAACCTAAAATGACCATGGAATTTGATAACAATTGCATCAAAATGAAAGAGAAGAGCATGGGTAAGTACCTAGAACCAACGGTAGTGGATTCCGCCGGCTAGATCTCCCGGAATTCGCTGTTGAAAATCTGAGCTCAAGTGGGTAAAAATTTCAAATGTTTTATAATGTTTTGAAATATTTACTATTTATAGAAATTTTTCAAATTTTTGAAAATTTTTACCCCCTTTCCTATAGTTTGGACAATTTCTAATCATTTTGGACCATTTTTTACCTAACTCATGATGTAGGAGGCCTTTTTCAGTGCCGTTTTAGCCGTTGGATTGACCCATTCATGCCGATCT
This sequence comes from Pseudotsuga menziesii, assembly GCA_001517045.1. Lineage (NCBI taxonomy): Eukaryota > Viridiplantae > Streptophyta > Pinopsida > Pinales > Pinaceae > Pseudotsuga > Pseudotsuga menziesii. The sequence goes on from LPNX011130381.1 coordinate 655,894, forward strand.
CAGGTATCATGTCTAAATTGGCATATAGGTTAGGTTTCATCACCGTTTGAATTTTGCATGACCTTATGACTATTTCATCATAACCTTAGGTATGAACCCACTCTATTATGTCACAAAAACTTCTTGTTGTTTTAGAAGTGGCATGATATGAGTGGTAGAGCTTGACCTTACATGGGTACCCTAGTTAGTGCCCTATTTGTATTTGGTTCCCATGCTGACGTTTTGTCCTTTAGGGCATGGAAGTTTGTTGTATAGTACTGCCATGACATTTCGCAAGAGCCTCATACTCCTTTTGATCTTTTGCTGGCCTATTTCCCTTAGGACTCCCTTATGTCAAGTTGTAATTGCATTATCATGAGCTTTGCCTGCCTTATTGATCTTTATGTCGGCTTCCTTGACATTGCGCTTCAGCCATATAGCCCGAGCTTGTCTCATGTCTAGCCACACAGAGCCATTTTATATATCCTTTGTAGCTTGATTCCCTTTTTTACCAAGAGGGGATTCTCCTCTGAGTGTCAATATCCTACACATGTGTCCTTGCATCGAGCATAGGTATGTTCCACTTCTTGGAACTATTTTGTTTGTCCCTATGACACTCATCTCCCCCTAGTCTATAACTATAAAGCAGTTTTATTCTTTTTCAAGCTTTTTAAATATTTGAAAAAGTCCAAAAAAATCAAAAAATCAAAAAGTCGGACAAGGAAAGATGTTATCTTTGGTAGCTGTCGAGTCGTGTCTCCTTTGAACATAGCACTGTATATCACATCCATTGGTTGGGTTTATAGTTTGACTTTAGGAGATGTACTCGTTTATCTAAGTTTATCTCCACCGACTGGTTAAGCTTCTAGTCCCTATGGAGCCTCTATAAATGCCTCCTATGTCGCAGAGATGTCCCGGTTTGTATATCGAGTCTATGCTGCCCTTATTCAGTCGCCATTCACCGTTATGCTCTTTTTCAAAGGAATTTGAAACCTGAGTCGACCATTCCTCAGTTATCTTGACTTTACATGTTGGCCATTCCCAGTACAGTTACTGGTTCGTGCACCTTATGATCAAGTTTTTCCACATTATAGAGCTTTGTTGAGTACCTCGTGTTGGATGATGCCGGATGCCTTAATGCCCTCCTTCCAGCGGATTTCATCCCATCGAATTCAGATCATTTATTCTGGGATTGGAATCTAGAGTCATTTTGAGTGCCTTGAGACTTGCAGTCATTAGTGGCAGGTTCTCTTGTCATCAACAGTCTTTGGGAATACCTCAATGTCCCCTGATTGAAGGATCCTCTCAGGTGTTTGACCTCAACACATTTATTCACACTTGTTAGTTTTCACTTTAGTACCTTGATTCCCATTTTCATTATCAGTGGGTGATCTCGTGTCTGTTAACGGTATTCATCAATGACCGGTAATCAAATGATGGACTACTATGTTCAACCTCAACACCTGTATTCACATAGTAGGACATGTACTCATAGCATTTTGTGTAGAAGACCTTCCAGATTGGTGGCATCTCTTATATGCTACCTCCTTGATCATGCCAGTGTTCATGAGATTTCAGCTCTCGTGACTTGATTCCAGTATATGTCAGACATTTCCATCCATTATGGAGATCTTGATCCATTGTATATCTTCATCCATTATGGAGAGCATGGTCCTTTGTATATCTTCATCATGGAGATTCTCATCTATGTATATTGTACGTGGTGATGACCACCTATGTGATATCTTGTATCATGCCTATTCATGGCCATTGTACTCTTATGTACCTGGGACTGCTATATGTATTTATAGTTATGTGCAGAGTTGTATCATTGTACTATACTGATTGGGTGGCTGGTCTTCCATTTGGGATCCTTCATCACTCCACTTTTGGGATGGATTTATAATGTATTCCGGCCATCGTATGACCCCTCTGACCTCACACAGTAGGGGGCATCTGTTATAGCTGATTTTACCACTCCAGTTGAATCACACTTGTATGTCCTTTCCCCTATCCCTCTGCAGACTCCTTATACCCCTTGGACCATTTTTTTTCCTTTGATGTTTCCTTGACCATCCCTAAAAACATGTGAAAATTGATACACGCGACTTTTAAACCCCTAATCACGTATATACACGGGTTTGACCCCTAAAACTGCGTACATCGGGATGTGTACAAAATCCAAATCCTTTTGGAGTTTTCCTTGACATGGCTTCGACTCACTTGACTCCTGGCCTTCCATATGCCTTGAGATAGCTTAGATTCGACCTTTCATTACCCCTTTGAAAATCTATATAAGGAACTCTATTGTACATTGAAGGCATATGAGAGAATTGAGAGCAAAGAAACTATAGTCCATTGTTGGCGGAACTTATGCTTGAGTCTGCATCCATTTGTCCCTTGGAGAACTTTTGTGTTCTTCCCAAGCTTGCCTTTTACTTGTGAGCTTGCTATCTAGAGATGGAGGATTGAAGTGGTGGAGGCCCAAGTGGGGGATTCAGTTTCTCCAGTTTGTATATGTGCTGACAGAGGTTGTATCCATTGTAATCTCTAATTTTATATTGATAGAAATATCTTTTCCTCTCCAATAATGTGTGTTTGAATGAATATTTTATCCATGGGATGTTTTCAAATGCTTATACATTGTTGATTATATATGCTAGAATAGATCTAACACCAATATATATAGTATGCTTGTATTGTTTACTTGTTGTTGAGGAAGTAATCTATCAATTCAAACTGAAGTTTGAAAGCTCAATGGGGATCTACTTCAACTTTCCGGAATAAGGTACTAGGTTTGATCCTTTAGTGTTAGATATTTAATTTCTATTGCATATTGGAAAGGATTGATTTATGGAGTCAAGCTGTCTGTTGTGGTACCCAAAGCCATAGGAATTTCTCTTCGTAAAAGCATGCATATCTTCATCCTTGGGAGGAGTGTCACAGAAAAAGTTAGAGTTCTACATGAGCTCTATTTTAGTTGACTGTATACTACGTACCCAAGCTTTTCCAGCCTTGAGGTGTAATTGGGATAGGGATAGGACCCCAGTATACACCGCATACAAATTACTGTGGGCACACAAATACCATGGTTACTACAGAGAAATATGTGAACATTTCATTATTCCGTTGTACACCCTAATTTTCCCGACCGAATGAAACTGCATCTCCGAAGAGGCGTTCAAGGTCATTGAGGAATATGGAGACTACTATTTAACTAAAGAAGGTATGTATATCAGGATGTATGGGGGTTCCAGAGCACCTTCTCTACTCCCTAAATATGCCACTAATTATGTGCTGCATAAAGAGGTAGTCAGGCAAGTATATCTTGATGGTGTGGGGAGTTTTTTGTTCGACCATAAAAAGGAATCATTTCGTGCCACACCTTTCTGGCTAGGGAGTTATAAGTATTCTAAGGTAAAACAAACTGCAAAATTTGTGCATGAGCTGGAGCACTTCCATTTTGGTGAGATGAACTTTCATAGGAATGACTCCCGGAATAAGGTAGCAGAACACTGCAAAGAAGCAAATGTTCATTTCGAATACACCAATTTCTGGGACAAAGATGAAGAAACCTTTAGGAGTGCAAAGAAAAAGACGAAGAGATTTAAACATAAAATCACTACTGTAGGCGGGAAAGGAAAAATTGTACGAAATACCAAGACAGTTGAAGAAGAAGAATCCAGAAAAGGAGAAGAAGATGCTAGAAGACTAGCACAAGAGGCAAAAAGATGGCTAAAGAATGAAGAAGAAGAAAGAAAGAGAGCTGCAAAGGAAGCAACAAAGAAGGAAGAGGAGGAGAGAAAAAGAAATGAAGAAGCAAAGATAAAGAAAAAATAAGAAGAAAGTCTGATATTAATAGGATCTAAAAAAGATCAGCAGACTACTGACCCAATAGATACATAGGGGGAACATGATCATACAGATCAAGGGCATGGAGAATATAATCCTGATCCCTAGGAGCCTGCTACAACTTCTGGAAGCACTCAAGGGAAGCTATGTTTTTTGCAATAAGTTTGATCCCTTTCATGCAGATAGGAGGGGAGGAAATACTTGATTTCAGCACCATTTTCTATGACAAAGAGAAGAAAAGGATTGTTAAAAGAACCGAGAAAAAGGTTGAAACAGGAGGACAATCAGGGAAGATGATCACTAACAAGACTTTGGTGTATGGGATGGATGTAGATCCGAGATTGAAAGAAAGAGATGGGGTGGTGTTAAACCAAGCTACTGAAGATAATGTAGATAGGCTAATGCTGGATCTTGAGCAATCCAAAACGAATGCAGCTCAATTAAAAGAGACATTGAAGAAAGAGAGAGATGAAGGCCATAAGTTGAAGAGGAAATTTGAGGACATGCAGAATGAAGTGAGGACTTCAAAGGCTGAAATCCAGACTCCGCAGGCTAATAAAGAGGATTTAGAAATTTCTACAGGAAAAATGGAAAAAGATGCTCAGAACAGCTTAGCAGAATTACAAAGGCTGCGGTTAGAACATCAAATATTCAAATCTTAGAAAGATAACCTCCAGGTGTCCTACGAAACTGTAAGTAAAAAGAAGACCCAGTTGCAAAACAGGGTCATGGAGTAAGGATGCCACTGAAGAAAAAGAGAAACGGTATCAAATGCAGGTATCAGTTTTGGAGGGACAGAATGCTTCATTGACAGCAACACTGAAAGATGCCAATGAATAGAAGATAGATGTCCATCCTTTGAAGGAACATGTGCTAGCTCAAAGAAGAAGAATCCACCAACTGCAAATGTGTATTGAGGAAGAAAGATGTAAAATATTATAGATGGATAGCAGATTAGAAGATATATTGGACACCGCATCTTATTTTGTGGACATATCTCAAAAGATTCTAGAGATTTTGACAGGAAAAATAGTGTGGATAGAAACAAATGAGGAACCCCTTGTAGATCTACCAGTTAAAGATCGGCAAATTTTACAGTAGGATTATGATTTGTTATAGTTTGCAATCAATACTGCAGAAGAATTTAATAAAATGCTGAAGAAAATGAGAGGAGCATATGAGGAATACTGCAAAAGAGTGCTGGTCACATACAATAGATGCCAGGTTTCTGCAGAAAAAAGATTGGATATGATACCAGAACATGAGTTATTCATTGAACATATACAGAATAGGTATCGGGAAGATGAGTAGGAGATCCAACAAGTCAAGGATCAATATGAACAGATTATGAAGAATGCAGTGGCTCATGCAGCAGTAAGTATTCACTTACTAGAATACCAGTTGTGCTTGAGTCTGGTGAGAATAGAATTAGTTAAGAATCGGGCTGTTATGTATGAGATAAATATCCATTTTCTTGAACCCTCTGATTATGAAGGCATAGCAGCAAAGGCCCAGGTGTGGAAAAAGTTCATAAATGACCAAGCGGGCCCCTCTTCATAAAGTGTTCTCTTAATTTTTTATTTTAAATCTAAAATATTGTATAAATTATGAGCACTTACTATAGGACAAAATTTTGGGATCAAAAGGTTGGGGAAGCCCAAAAGTCATTTGGTGGCATCCCAAAGGTTTTTCTTTTTTGTGTAAATATAGGAGAGTTAGATGTTGAAAGGACTTCTTTCCCTTGCAATTTTTGAGAGTATATTGTAAGAAAAACTACTTCCTTTTGCAATAAAGAATTACAAGTTTTTTCTGGAGAAAGTTTGGTGGAATGTTTCAAATGCTTTGCTATGGATCAGTTCAATGTGAACTATTTCATTTTCAGCTCATGTCCATTAACTGTGAGATCGTTCTAACTCATTGCATTTATGTTTATGTTATGAATGCCTTATAGTTTTATTCTATGAAATATCCACTATGAGTAATGAAGGTTGTCATAAACAATAAGCTATCTTGTTGTTCATATTTTTATTAATGTTCATGTGTTCTGAAATAAATAATAGCTATCTGTAGTTGTTCATAATACATGTGCATAAATACATTACTCATTGTTAACTGTTAATTCTGCTCCCTAGGGATAGGTTAATTAGTAATATTTAGTTTCTTGATGTGTTTGATTTAGATGCAAGAGAGTTAAGACGAGAGGTAAGAACCTGCGCATCACATTATGACATTCCTCATTATCTCCATCAATTTGCATTTTGGATAGGCACTTGCATATCATGACTTAAACACAAAAAAACTAAAAATATACATGGTGGACCAAGCTGTAACCAGTAAAACCTTTTAATTTGTTACTTGACCTATGGTAGCCGGACCATAAACCGGATGGATTCCCCATACCAAACAATAACGGGATATTTGGGAATGTTTATTGGGGAGAATCCCTAATTGTTGTTACCTATGATTTTCTAGGCCTCAACAAGTCTAAAACCTATCATCATCATCACCACTACAATATATTCTAAACCTATCATCATCACCATTATTGTTGATCATCATTGTCATCATCATCATCATCATCATCATCATCATCATCCTCATCCTCATCCTCGTCATCATTTTCATCATCCTCCTCATTATCATCATCACCAACAATGTTCATCATCATCATCACCATCATCATCATCATCCTCATCATCATCATCATCACCATCATTGTTCATCATCATCCTCATTGTCGTCAAAATCATCACCGTCATTGTTCATTCTCATCCTCATCGTCGTCAAAATCATCACCATGATTGTTCATCACCATCATCATCCTCATCATCATTATAGTCATCATCCTCCTCCTCATCATCATCATTGTTCATTGTCATCATCCCATTGCAAATGCTTGAAAATAAAATCAAAGCAAAGTTTCAACTAAACCTATCATCATCATCATTGTTCCTCATCATTGTTGTCATCGTCATTATCCTCATCCTCATCCTCATCCTCATCATCCTCATCATCATCATCATCATTATCACCATCATTGCTCATCATCATTGTCATCATCATCATCATCACCATCTTCATCATCATCCTCATCATCCTCATCATCATAGTCATCATCCTCATCATCATCACCAACATTATTCATCATCGTCATCATCATCATCCTCATCATCATCATCATCCTCATACTCATCCTCATCATCATAACCACCATTATTGTTCATCATCATCATCACCGTCATCCTCCTCCTCCTCCTCCTTATCATCATAGTCATCATCCTCATTATCATCATTGTCATCATCATCATCATCATTGTTCCTCATCGTCATCGTTGTCATCATCATCCCCATCCTCATCGTCATCATCATCATCATCACCATCATTATTCATCCCCATTGTCATTGACATCATCACCCTCATCCTCATCATCATCGTCGTCGTCATAGTCATCATCCTCATCATCGTCAGCATCCTCATCATCCTCATCATCATCTTCATCATCATCACCATCACTATTCATTGTCATAGTCATCTTCATAGTCATCATCATCCTCATCATCACCATCATCTTCGTCATCAACATCATCATCCTCATCATCACCATCATCTTCGTCATCAACATCATCATCCTCATCACCGCAATTATCATCATCATCATCATAATCACTGTCATCATAGTAATAGTGATCGTGATCATCATCCTCATCATCATCTTCATCATCATCATCATCAACACCATCATTTTTCATCATCATAGTCATTATCATCCTCCTCCTCATCATCATCGTCGTCATCAACATCATCATCATCATCCTCATCCTCATCATCATCATCATCATCATCCTCATCATCCTCGTCCTCATCATCATCATTGTCATCACCATCATTTTCCATCATCATCCTCATCATCCTCATCATCATCATTATAGTCATCATCCTCATCATCATCATAGTCATCATCCTCCTCCTCATCATCATCATTGTTCATTGTCATCATTCCATTGCAAATGCTTGAAAATAAAATCAAAGAAAATTTTCAACTAAACCTATCATCATAATTGTTCTGCATCATCGTCATCATCATCCTCATCCTCATCCTCATCCTCATCATCATCATCATCACCATCATTATTCATCATCATTGTCATCGTCGTCATCATCATCATCATCCTCATCATCATCCTCATCCTCTTCATCATCATAGTCATCATCATCATCATCATCATCATCATCATCACCAACATTGTTCATCATCGCCATCCTCATCATCATCATCATCATCATCATCATCATCCTCATTGTTCATCATCATCATCATCATCATCTGCATCTGCATCATCATCATAGTCATGATCCTCATCATCATCATTGTCATCATCCTCCTCATCATGTAACCAAGAGTATTTCACCTTCTGCGGACATAAGTTGTTCCTCTGGTCTGAATGGTTCAGATCCAGAACAAATGAGTGAATGACAAAGGGTGAAGACCCTCCCTGGATGTCATAGACACCTGGAATGATGCTTCGATAGTGAACCTATGTACCTGCAACCAGATCAAACATGCAAACACATCAAAGCTACTAGAAAATCATCTACTTATCCATGTTAGTGACTAAGGAATCTAACAACATGTACATGCGAAATCAAAACAATAGTAATGTGGGACGGAAATCAGCTTTGCATTAAGATGTATGGAGAAGTTTACAACCAATTAAGCCTTAGTGTCGACATGTATCTCCATGAGACAAACACTTCATCCCCATAAGCTCCAACTTTGCTCTCTATTCTCTCCAATGGCTTATGCCAAGTGGTCAATCCAATAGCATAACAATCACTCTATAGTTCTCCCCCTCAACCATAAACATGAGCTTGTATTTATAAGACTCAATGAATAGGAATGGTTGAGAGATTTGTGGATGAGGTGGCCTCTAAGATCCTATGATCGGTGTTACAGCTGATTTTACCACTCCAGGTGAATCACACTTGTATGGCCTTCCCCTGTCCCTCTGCAGACTTCTTGGACCCCTTGAACCATTTTTTGTCCTTTGATGTTTCCTTAACCATCTCTAAAAACATGTGTAAATTGATATACGCGACTTTTAAATCCTTAATCGTGTATATACGTGGGTTTGACCCCTAAAACTGCGTACATCGGGATGCGTGCATAATCCAAATACTTTTGGAGTTTTCCTTGACATGGATTCGACTCACTTGACTCTTGGCCTTCCCTATGCCTTGATATCGCTCGGATTCGACCTTTCATTACCCCTTTGAAAAGCTATATAAGGAACTCTATGGTACATTGAATGCATATGAGAGAATTGAGAGAAAAGAAACTATAGTCCATTGTTGCTGGAACTTATGCTTGAGTCTGCATCCCTTTGTCCCTTGGAGCACTTTTATGTTCTTCCCAAGCTTGCCTTTTTCTTGTGAGCTTGCTATCGAGAGATGGAGGATTGAGGTGGTGGAGGCCCAGGTGGGGGATTCAGTTTCTCTGATTCACAGATGTGCCGATAGAGGTTGTATCCATTATAATCTCTGTTTTTTATTAATAGAATTATCTTTTCCTGTCCAAGAATGTATGTTTGAATGAATATTTTATCCATGGGATGATTTCAAATGCTTATACATTGTTGATTATATATGCTAGAATAGATCTAACACCAATATATATAGTATGCTTGTATTGTTTACTTGTTGTTGAGGAAGTAATCTATCAATTCACGCTGAAGTTGGAAAGCTCAACGGGGATCTACTTCAACCATCCGAAATAAGGTACGAGGTGTGATCCTTTAGTGTTAGATATTTAATTTCTATTGCATATTGGAAAGGATTGATTTCTAGAGTCAATTTGTCTGTTGTGGTACCCCAAGCCATAGGAATTTCTCTCCGTAACTGAATTGGCGACTCTACTGGGGAGTTCCTAGTAGTTGTCCTTTGGGGGTTTTCTATTGGCATTCAATGACTTTGAATTTCTCTTTCTCTCTTGTTTCTATGTCGGGTCTGGGGGCATGTTTTCCTAGTAGTGTCTGATTGGTGTCAAGTTTGTCTTAGCTTCTCTGTTTTCCTTGATTTTTATGCACCTTTCTTCCTGTATGCGAGTTTTGAGCTCATATTCGCGTATACACACGGTTTTCTCTACCATTTCCACGTATACACGCGGGTTTACTGCGAATAGTCACTTATGCCCTTAGTTTTTCCTTGTAGTGGAAGTTAAATGGTTGTTGGGTGAGTTGTGATGATTGATGAGTCTCCTTTGATACTAACAGAGTCTGTATACACCTCTATTTTGTACCAGAGACATTTTTTTAGGGTAAATTTCTTTTTTTTAAGAATGTTCTTGTCATTGCATTTTCGATATTTTGTTTTGGGATTAGTGCATTAGACTTATTTTACCTTAGTGATTCGCTTGAGTGTTGCTTGAGTGTGCTTACAGAGCCTGGGGGTTGTAGAATCATTATTTTGCTTTTTATATCTCATTTTATTTCAAAAAATATTTGCTTATCATCATGCATTGCATTTTGCATTTTGCATAGTACTTGCACAAGATTTGCTTTGGAGTATTAGTCAGGATTTCATATAGGAAAGCTTGCATTTATCATTTGAAGAAAATTGTGCATTTCATGTAGTAGCATACCCTATTTTCATGGACACAATGCATTTGCATTGATTGTTAGGTGTGCATTTTACTTCATGTTGTGTCATAACACCATTATTTACACGTCTATATCCTCTTTTGAGTAATAAAGACAATTAAAATCAACGCTTAATTAAAATGAACTACACTATTTTATTTGATAGGGTTCACCAACAAGATTAGGTTTTAGGGTCTTGGAATAGTTCATTGTGAGTAAATTCTCCAAGACCACTAAACAACAACATGTATGTGTCTGTCCAAGTGAGTGTGTGAAATCCTTGGTATAACCAGTGTTTCTCAGGATCCTCCTCTCAAAAGGGATTTAAGCACGAGGCAGTGTGAGCGGTTATTGATTGGGATAACCCCTAGTCATAACTGAGTAGCACCAAAGATATTTCCAGGATTGTATTCATATCTGGGGGCTCTTTCGAGAGTTTTGGGCTTTGCTATCCTGCCCATACGGTCAATCTCGCCTGCGACTGTCCGCTTGAGCATTGATTATATTGAGGTGACCTTAGTTTCCTTACCTAGGATATCGAGGGGGTACTCTGCAGGGGTTATTCTGCGGGTGTCCTGGCCAGGTAGGGATCAGACAGCACAGTCTCTATATGCATTGAAGCTGAGGGCCACTATAATTGGTTACATACCTCCACTTGTAGTGTCTGGGAGTTTCGAGCCTCTCCTAGGAGAGACATACCTGCTGCATTCGAGAGCTCATATATCCTCCCTTTAGTTTGCTTGTACTTTGGCTGTAGATTTTCTTAGGAGTATGCTCTTTGTGCACTAGTTGGCCTTTGGGATCATGGTTACTTGAGTATATTTATGCTCTCTTGAGTTCGGGTCCTTTTATTTTCGGCATGCCTAGTATCTTATCACCCGTCCTTAGTCCTAGTACGGACCCTGGTGTCAGACTTGGGGGCATCACAGCCCCTTACCCTACTCATAGATTTGGGAGTGGTCACTGTTGCTGCCTTTTCACACACCTGGATCACGTGGCAGAAATCTTCAAGCCACTCGGTGTGTCCTTGCGGGAAAGTCTCGAGTCAAGGCTGTCACCTTGTTCTTGACTCCTCCGTTTAGGCTCAATTCCTAACGAACCCAAGGGGGGTAGACCCTATTAAGTTACTAAGGATGATTTCTTAGTGTAATGATGTTGTACTGAATCAGTTATTTAGGAGTTTGAATATTTTAACTATAAGCAATCAAGATGACAAGATACGAAGATACACACGAAAGCACAAAGTTGATACACAATATATATATGAAGCAAAAAAGACCAGTGCCTTAAAAATGGAGTCAAAAGAGATCTGTGTGCTTGCATGTGTTTGGAATAAATGTTTTGTGATTGCATCTTGGTATGTTTTAAGTTAAAATTGGAGTATGAGTTGTTTAAATTAGGCTTAAGGGGGACTCCAGATATACCCGAGAGTACTTGGAGTATGTCCAAAACAAAGCCTATACGGCTACCCGCAAGGAATATGTGGGCTGAAATGGAGTCTCTGGGGCTTTGTTCGTAATGCACCCGTTAGGGTGTGACAGAGATCGGCGCCCCGAGGTCACTTTTCAGTAGGTTCCCACTTCCTTTGGGTATTTTGCCACCGTAAGCGTTTGATCGAGGTGTTGGATTTTCACCTGATGGTTTGTTAATTGGGGAAGGTGAGTCCTAATTATGCTAGCCACCCAAGTGATTTTGATATAGCTTGATTGATCGGACGAACCGCAGCCAAGTGCAGAGCATACACACTGGAGTCTTGTAAATTTTAATAAGTTTTAAAAGATGTGTTCTTGCTTAAAAGAAAAGCCTCCAAGAACCTCTTTCGATCCAAGTGGATCTCAATCGGTGAATCAAGGATGTGTTAATTTTAAAATGCTGATAAACAAAAGATGAGAAAATAACACAACTACACAAATCTGGTTTTCTGATTAATCCTACCACGAATCTCTTTCCCCTTGCGGGTCACTTGGGAAATCGTGGGGTAAGTATTATGATTACTTTTGAAAATAAGATATGGAAGATGGAATTAACAACAAGATCAAATATATTACCCTACCAATCAGATAAATTCTAGTAAAAGGAAATAAGCAGAAAAAAGACGAAAAAGGCACCGACGCGAATCCCCCCAGGGGGGATGGGGAATCGGCTCAAAAGAGCCTATTCAAAGGATGATTTTATTACAGAGGTTATAATATCAAAGAGCTGATAAAAAAGATCTTTCTTGGTCCTTATACAGGCTGAAACCAAGATATTATAGTTTATGCAAAACAATTACAAATTATGTGACAAAAGAGAGCCCCCTGGGGGGATTTGAGCGCTCCAAAAGCCACTTTGGACAGCAGCTTATTTTCTTCTCTGTCAGACCTACTAAATGACAGTGAGTGAATTAGAATAACAAATTCCCCAAATCACTTTAAGAGTGCCTTTGGGTCAGCCTACTTTATCTCAAAAAATTAATGAAATTAAACTAGCTAAACCGACGAAAAGGGAACCAAGGAAAGCAATCTTTCCTTGGGATCTTGGCCTGATGTTTGTGCAGACAATTAAAAGCACTTATATTTGCAGAATATTGAAATTATTGAACAGAAAAAGAAACTACCTTAACAACAAGCTATGAATTTTTCAATAAACTACTTGCGAAACTAAGGCAATTTAGCTAGATCTCTTGAATTTGAACTTTATGTGCACAATGAAACTAAGATATAGGAAATTGAAGGGGTCTTGATAATTATATCTATGTATGTTTTTCTCTATGCGATAGATCAGACTTAAAAAGAAACCTTAAAGTAACCAGTTTGAGGAAAGTTTAATAATTTTTAAAGGAGGAAGAGAGAGAAAGAGTGTTGGTTTCCTTGAAGATCCACAGTAGAGATTTCAGGTGGAATGCCGAGGGACTATGCCTTTGAAATGTTTTGAAGAGAATGAAGAAGCAAACTAGATCAGTATCCTCTCCAAAGTATGAACCTACAACTTAGCTGAAATCAAAGAACTTGCCAAGAAACTTGTGAGATCCGATTAGTACATACAAAGAGATTCAAGATAACATGCATATAAGCTTATAGGACATGCTAAATATAGATCTCTAAACATGCATCAAAGGAGAGTGACAATCAATAAACTTATTGAACAACGTCTTTCCTATCAAGATTGTAATAAGCTAATTACCAATCTTAACCACAGATCTACAAGAAATTAGCAAAAAATGACCACAGATACAGGTTACCTCAGTAAAACAATGGCAATAATCATCCACACATGTAATGGAACCACACCATATTGCCTCCAAATCTTTTCTTTATTACAAATGCAGAATTACAACAATACAATAGCAGCAGCACCTCAATCCCAGCTCTAACTAGCTTGGAAGAGGAGGTTGTGCCTAGATATATACAATTTATAGGCCATCCAGCCTAGGGGGTGCACAATTACTCAAGGAATCAAGTGAAATCAACTGATGGAGATTCCATCAATGCCTGATCTGTGTCTAGCTGAGCCAGATCTGAGTCTCACTGAGTGCAACTGTCAATCGGGGGGCTGATCTGACTGACACCTCAACCTGTTGACTGAAGAATCCACCAAAAATCATCCAGTTGAGCCAAAAACGTGTTGAGGAGAGAGAGAGGGCAAAATTCCCCATAAAGGATGCTCAAGATCAACTCTGGATATGATTTGATCATCTCCTTCAGTCAAGGATTTGTCAGATCCAGTCAATCTGCTTCAGATCTGACTGATTTCAATCAAATCGACTGAGAATCCATTGATTTATTGATTTTGGATT
>LPNX011130382.1:0-12943 GCA_001517045.1 Pseudotsuga menziesii
GAAGAGGAGGGGGGTTAGTAAGAGTTATGGGGAAGAAGGGAGTTAGGGGGGACATAAAATAATAAAAGTATAATTGACAAAACAAGCATTCATTATAGTATTTAAAAACACGTGTGCATTTTGCTTCACTAAAACACGCTCCTATTTTGCTTCACTAAAACGTGCTCTCATTTTGCTTCAATTCAAAAATGTGTTCCCTCCAAATGATAAGGCCGAGCCTCAACCCATGATTGCATGGAATTCTTATGCCTATGTGTCTTCTTCATACTTTGCTTCGGATTCAACATGCCTATGCCTTGGAGTATGATAAACCATTGCTAATTCAACATTATATCCAAATTTTCAATATGCTCGTGTTTAGCTGTTCGTCTGATTATGCTGCACACCTCCATTTTTAATGATATTTTAGAAACAAATATGGTTTTTTTTGCAGATTCCAAATATGTAAATTTTAACAAGAATGCATTATTTTTTCTATTTTTTTCGTATTTATCTTCTATCATTACTCCTCAACTCAAAAAACACATTATTAGTGTTTCATCCATATCTCTTTAGTTTCTCAACCATTTAAAAAAAAATTGTATGGTGCACTAAAGAACACCGAGCTCTACATGATATAAAAAACCTATTTCCAAATAATTGCATTAAGACATTCAAATGCTGCACCCACAATTGACGTACCGTTTTTGAGGTTTGATCTCTTAGATAATAAATAAAAAAATTTAAAAAATTATTTTTATTATTGGAAAAATAGTCGTGCACTAGTACTATATGTTCTCTATATGTATACCAATTTTCGTAAGTTTATTCCATCATTTAGTCACTCAGATGCTGCACCCACAAAAACATATACCTTATAATTTGTCCAAAAAATAAAAAGTGCCTGTTAAAAAATATCTAACTTCAGATAGTTAACAACATTTTCAATAGAAAAAAAATTATATATTTGGAAAGGTCATTCAATTTCCTACATTTTTGTTTTTTGCTCATCGCAAGATTCATTGTGTAAGTGTCTCAAAATATCCATGCAAGTTGATGGATGTCTGTTTTTCAGTTTTCTATTGCATCTAACGTGCCAAAAGAGACCCTCGTCTTTGTGCACTCACCCTCTCTCAAAATATTGCGAGAAAAATCTACTTGTTCTGACCAGAATCGTAGAATTTTTAGACTACCCATTTCCTAAATGTAGAGAATCTTTTAATTGGAAAAAAGAATATATATATATATATATATATATATATATATATAGTCTAATTACCAATTCCTATATTAGGGAAATCTTTGTGTTAGAAAAAGTTAAAAAACAATATTTTTACATCAATAAGCGTTAAAATATCTCTAAATTTTTTGGTGGACTACCATTTATGGAAAAGAATGCAAGAAGTGTACTGTAATAGCTCATGTGATAATTGTACTTTGTGGTAGTTGGAAAAATAGGTAAAAAATAAAAAAAAATTACTATTCCATGTGACAATGAAACTCCATCTAGCACCTCGGAGTCGAGCTAATATGCACAAGGTTTAGTCAAGCTCCATTTTGCAACTAGGAGTTGAGCTAATGCGCAATTAGTGTGGCATTTGAACTCTTAATAAACTCCTAATAAGTTCATTTAAACTCGATATCATTTCTAGTCTTGAATCCATACTCTCTAGATTTCGTTCCTTAGCGACTCTTTATGGTTAGACATAACTTATATGTATTTTTTCTAGGTAAGTGTTATTTCAGTTCCAAATACGATTCATTGCATATTTTTTCCAGGTATGTTTTTTCAGTTTCATCTTTTCTAGATATATCAACAAGTTTTTGCCTCTTTAGGGTTTCTTTTAGGTTTCCTCTTTCCTTTCAGACAGAGACTCACACAACTTCCCTTTAGAGCTCTGATGTATTTTTGAAACAGGCCTACAGTTAGACATCTTCCCTCCCATAGATCCGCTTCTTATAATTCCCAATACCCCTTGATGCCAAGAATATGCTCCTCATATCTCCTTTAGTGAAACAATGGCTCTTGCACCAGCCATTTTTTTCCAATCCATCCAAGGAAGATTCATTGAAGTTGTGTACTTTTGATAGAAGAGGGGATAGCTGTAGGGGGGTAGGAGAGGATTTAGAGAGATGGGAGGAAAACTGGGGGGGTTTAGAGGAATGAAATTATGGAGAATCAAAGAGAGAGGTTAGTTTAGAGACAAAGATAATGGGGGGTTAGAGAGGTTGTGTGTTAGGGATGAATAAATAGAAAGAAGGGATTAGACAAAGAGATGTTGGTAGGGAGAGAGGAAAGTACTATGGTAGGGATGGATTGGGAGAGGGAGAGATATAATGGGAGAGGTGGGGCATGTGGATGAGGAGATTGTGTGAGGGATATACTTGGAAATGGTGGGAGGGGAAGAGAGGTGTAAGGTGTGAGAGAAAGACAGGGAGATATGTGGAAGTGATAGATTGGGAAATGGTGGGATAGAAAGAGAGGGTAAGGGTGTGAGTGATATAGAGAGATAGAGGTATAAAAAGGGGGAATATAATGGGAAAAAAATTACATAATGAAATAGTTACCTCTACATGCATGGTTTTTTTTGTCGAAGGTGTGGAAACAATTTGTCCATCAAATCCCCTAGAATAGTATGGAACATTAGTGGCTTGACTACCCAATGAGTTACTACTAGTAAATCCTTTCCCACCCTAATATAAAACTAAAAACTACATGAACATTCAAAAAATTTAAATATTAGCTCAATCTAGATATGTTTACAGAGAGGATAAATAAATTGAAGAAGATTACAGTTAACCAAATATACATACATCTCTCAAAAAACAACTAAAGGAGACATTTGTTGCAACACCATAGCAGGGGTAGCCACATTATGTGCAGTTATGAGGCTCATATCTAGGATTAGGATGTGTTGATCTAACCCCACTAGTATATGGTCCTACACCATGAAGACCTGGTGTATCCACTACATCAGGGAGAGATGTCCCTTCCTCAACCAAATGCTAAACAACACTACTGTGGTGAAAAATGGCTCGTGTCAGACTCAACAACACATATTGTCTCTCAAATCACTTGATGTGCAGGTGGGACATCTTACCTAGGTAATGGTGAGCGAGGTGGAGGTACTAGGCGATTAAGATCTTGAATCCTTGCATTTGGATGGTTTTGGGGAATCCTCCTACCAGCACCTTGGAACTCCAACATGTCAAAATAGTTTACAGGTTTTCCCAACCCAAACCTTGCATATATCTTTCTCAAAAAATATAGGGGTGTTTCCTTGTTGTTATGAGATGGCACATCAAAAACCATGTACCATCTTTCCATCCAATTATCTATAAAAGGTTGATATGTGCACCACTCAATAGATATGTGGGGTTTGTTTTTGTTTGGGATTTCACCCATTCGAGGGTCTCAAAATATGCAAATATGTGCTCCTTTGTTATTTTAAGCTTCTTAATTGCATTGTAATTGATCATGTCTACATACTCTTCTCTCTTCCTTCCCCATATGATGCAATGTCATATAGCACACCATGTGATCTTGTTATAGCATCAATAATTGGATCTATAGTGGATGAAAGTGAGTGGAGATATGATCCCCACTACTAAAAGTGGCATTGATGCCTCTCAAGCGGGAAAGCTCTATAAAGATCTTCGCATTAGTGTCCATCTTTGCAACTAGAATAAAAAAATCAAAAAGAAAAGAATTACTAACCTATACATGGTAAATAGTTACATCTCTTCAAAATGAAAACTAGAAAACTAACTTACAATAAGAAATTTAATGAGACTCGAGTATTTAAAATCTAAAAATAAAAAATGAACATCTACAAGTTCGAGGGGCAACAAGTATTCTTGTTCATGCATTAAATCGATATGTCAAATCCAAAACAAGGCCTTAGTGGCACAAGAAGCAAGGTCCCAAACTTCCCAAGAAGAAATGTCCTCACAACAAGAAACTAAAAAATGGTCCCAATCCCACTCAATATTCTCATACTCCTAATATTGATAAAGAAGCTAAGATAAATGGAAATACATTTGACTTTCAAGCATTGTATTTTTATTGCGACGATGGTGATAACAAATCCTGTTTTGAATAAGGATGTAGGTTTGCTTATGAAAAGGTTTATGGTTGTAACATTTCAAAAAACACCTATAATCTTTGTGATTCTATTTGTGGTATGGAGCATGGGGAATTCTCACTGGTGGGAAGGCATACATACTACCTTAGTTCAAGGAATGAACATTACATTCAATGTATCTATTAGTAATGTGCATTATTTTAAAACCACCACTCACTGGAGCAACTATCCATGAATGGGATTGTCACTACTTTCCCTCTATCTCATTTATTATAGGATGGTGTTTGTTTAAGGTGAGTCTTTGACAAATATCATGGGCACAATTTTGGAAAGTGTGCCACTTGTCATGCCTCAACTCCCTTACACTATGTTCATCATGACTTGTGTGGCCCATTTCGTTTTGCTACTTTATCTATATTACTTACACATTTATTAACTCTCATTGATTGCATGTCCATGAAAACTTGGGTTTAAACTTCATACAATTTAAAAGTGATGTTTTTGACAACTTTTGTTCTTTAAGTCTGTTGCTATATTAAGGGCATGAAGGTCATGACTCTTAAGAGGTATTCTAGGTAGCATTCCATGTGGATTATTTGAATTAGGTTGATTAATACTAAGATTTTTTTTTAAGTCATCAAGTTATAAGAAAAATAAAATGTAGATGTAAACCAATGGACCAACTTACCCAATATAGGGTGGAAAATTATTTTAATGGAAGCCCTAAATTGTTTGATGTTTTGAAATTTGGAGTTTGAAGAGAGGGAAATTGGTTTAACAAGTATTTGGAGAGGGGAAATACCCTATTTTTCTTATGTAGAGGGAATTTAAAAGATTTTATAGTGTTTGATTGGATTAAAAAATTGGCTCTCCATTTTGACAATCAACACCAAAATTGTCTTCTTTTAATTTTAAAAAATGGTAATTTATGGTTTTAAGAGAGGAAATTTTTCACATCCCCACCCCTCTACCAGAGAGAGAATGCAACTTCACGGCTATCAAATCTGGGAAATCTAGCCCCATGAGCATAAACATAAAAATGCATTGGAATAAAAACATATATAGATGCATAAGACATGTAAATACAACGGAAGCAAAAACGTTTCATTCAACACATTCAAGCATTCATCCTGTTCATATTAATTCATAAACAAATACATTGTAGGGATTAAATACACAGGGATACTTATCTTGAGAAGAAGCTTTTCCCGCAACTAGTTATGTCGATGCAATGTTCCACCCAACCATAGGCTAGTGTGCTCATGAATCTCTTAGCAGCAGTGCCACCCCCGAGCTGGGCATGATTCCACAAGGAACTAGGGAACAACGACTGGCTCACACATAGCCAAAACCATACTTCCATAGTCAAGCCAACACACCATTGGGTTTCACAAACTGTTGAGCCAACTCAATAAGGAATTGGGTTTCATGGGATGCTAAGGCAACAACCAATAACATGGGGTCCTTGGACTTATTCAGCCAAGCCAACAATCACATCCAACACATCCATCCATCTAATAGATGGGTTCCTTGGGCTTACTCAGGCAAGCCAACACAAGGATGCACTTCATAGCAAAATACCATTGCTGGGTATGGACAAAAATGTCTTATGAAGCCAAAAATAAAATGGAAACAAGGGAAAACAACCCTCTTAAAACAAACTCGATTTTCAAGAGGTCTATGGCTTCACGTGGGAAACAACGACTACTTTAAACCCCAAAATTGTGGTTCTCTTCTGCCCATTCACTGAGCAATAACCAAAATAGATTCCTAGGCATGAAGGAATGAGGAGACAACATAAAAATGTGGGGGAAATGCACAACAGGATCCTATTGCGCGAGGGAGGAAAAATGGCCTCTCAAAATCCCCAAATTAGGCATCATTGCTGCACATTCACTCAGCCATACCAAAAACAAAATCCCCATCCATGGAGGAATGAGGAAAATAGCCGAAATCATGAGGGAGAATGCCCCAACTCTCTCCAACTTTTTGAGGAAATAAACACATCGGTGAATATTAGATTGGGGATGCATTTCCGAGCATTTACTTGCCCAAGAACCCAAAAACATGTTTTCCAAAAATGGGTAACTTCCCAAATTTGAATTTGACCTCCATACCTATCCCATCGCAAGGTGGTAACTTCCTTCAACATCTTTAGATGACTAGTTATGAAAGAAAAAAATAGTAGTTGACAGCTTTATGGGTTTTCCCCTTGGCATTTGGCTTTTCTCCATTGGCTCAAGGGTTTGAATAATCCCCCCCTCTCCCTATTCCTTGTGAACTCATGCCCCCATCTCTTTAATGTTGCGGCGCATATCTAGTTGTGGTATTTTTATTAATTTGCATTTTTACATGATGTCTCACAACATATTGTGCTTGGCTAGCACATAAACCATCGGCATCGATTTTAATCGTCGAAACATAAAACACTAAATCCATGATGGGGCCTTTGCCTTGAGCTCTACACCACGATTTATTAATGCTATTTACATCATATGAAATTCAATACCATGGGATCAAATTTGGGGTGTTACAAAAATTGGTCTAACAAGTCTTTGGAGAGTGCAAATACCGTAATTTTTTTTATGTGGAGGGAATTTGTAGGAGTTTATGGTGTTTGGTTGGATTTCAAAATGCTTTCTACAATTTGTTAATTTAAACCAAAATCGGTGGGTTTTAATTTAAAAGATTGATAATCTATTTTAAGAATGGAAAACAAAAGTGGTAGAGGTGCTTGATTTACCTCTTGGATGATGAAATGTGGGTGAAATTGCCCCCCATCAAGCGAAATGGTGCCCCTGCTATGCTTGTTTCTCTCTTAACATGTGTTCCTACTTTGCAAATGAGCCCATAGCCTACGGCTTGTGGGATAAATATATTTTTTAACATTTAAAAAGTGCACGAGTGTTTTGTAGTTAAAAATCGCACACGCATTTTGTAACTACAAAACTCTAACACGTTTTGTTTTGCCTAGTGTACATGTCATATAACATGTTAGGCTTGAGCTTAACTAAACCAAGCGTTACATAACGGTAGCGCCTTGTGTTTTTATGAAACGGTAACATGTTTCCTAAAAGCAAGATTGCATCTAAAAGATTCATCTTCTTCTTGCACACACTCTATAATGTTTATTATATCGTTTGTTATAATGTGTCAATACAAATTAGAATTACATTGTTGTAATTTAGAAATGGATTATAACCATATTTAATAGAATTGTAAAATAAAAGAAAACAAAATATATATATATATATAAAAAGAGGTTAAATAGATTTTAATCATTAGATTATTAAAAATGAATGAATAAATATATATTAGTTAGAAGAGATATTGATTAATGTAAGAACATGGTTATATAATTAACGAGTTTTACAATGAGTTTGTGAACCCAATAAGTATGTTAAGCATATGAACAAAATTATTGACTTGACAACTCATGAACCCAATAAGTATGTTAAGTTTATGAACAAAATTAATGTCGACTCGACAAAAATAAAAATACTCATATGGTTATACAGATTTCAAACAGATTATAAATTCACATTAATGTCTCCGCCAGTTCCTATCGATTCTTCCTTGAGTTTTTCCACATTCAAGAAACCACGCCACCAATCTCCACAACAATCGGCGGTGCATTAATCTCAAGAAACATCATTAAATATTAGTTGATGCGCGAAGCTGTAATATGTTCACCTCGAAGAGAGTTTGAAGGTAAATCTGCAATACCTCATATAAATTCACGCCAATAATGGTTTTAGCAACCTCATCCAAATGTCACACTCCTATAGATTGACTGGTCAAAGTGGTTTAATAATCCACGCTAATTCACATTATGTCGTTCACAATAAAAGGAGTGCAATCAGAGCTTTCATTTAAGAATAAAGTTGAGATTAAGTTAAATTCATCCCAACATTCTGAGATATATAAAGGAGATACATTTTGAAAAGGACTTTCTAAGATATATAAAGGAGATACATTTTGAAAAGGATTTTGATGGTCCATTTTTTAGTTACAAAGGGTTTTTCAAATAACTTATTTGGAGATCAAGGAAAGAGATTACCAAAGTGCCAAGTTTAAGTGACTAATTAAGATATTCCTACGTTACAAGTGAGGAAATTAAATGAAATATAAAAAGGTACATAGATTAAGTGAAGTAGTAAGATATATTAAGGATATTTTAAAATAAATTTATGATAAAAAAGATCGAAGGTTTTTTCACAAATATAAAATAGAGTTTAACAACAATAAGGAAGGAAGGTTTCATTGTATTTTTACAATACATGCAAATATGTAGTTCTCATTAAAACTTAACGAGATTATTCAATGAAAGAATATTATCATTATTATTTACCTATTCATTAATAAAAATCACATTAATGATGAACCAACTAATACTGGGTGTGTGCAAGCTAATGAGGGTCTCTTTTGACACGTTAAATGCAATAGAAAACTGAAAAAACAGACATCCATCAACTTACATGGAGATTTTGAGACACTTACACAATGAATCTTGCGATGAGTAAAAAGTATGAAATGTAGGAATTGAATGACGTTTCCAAATATATATATTTTTCTATTGAAAATGTTCTTAACTATCTAAAGTTAGATTTTTTTAAACACACACTTTTTATTTTTGGGACAAATTATACGGTATATGCTTTTGTGGATGGAGCCTTTGAGTGACTAAATGATGGATTCAACTTACAAAAATTGGTAGACATATAGAGAACATATAGTACTAGTGCACGACTATTTTTCCAAAAATATTTTTTTTTTTTTTTTTTACCTTTTTAATTATCTAAGTTATCAAACCTCAAAACTAGTATGTCAATTGTGGGTGCAGTGTTTGAATGTCTTAATGCAATTATTTGGAAATGGTTTTTTATAGCATATAGAGATCGATGTTCTTTAGTGCACCATACATTTTTTTTCAAAATGGTTGAAAAATGAAAGAGTTATGGATGAAACACTAAGAGTTTGTTTTTTGAGTTGAGTGATGACACAAGATAAATAAGAAAAAATAGAAAAAAATTATATATTCTTGTTAAAAATTACATATTTGGAATTTGTAAAAAAAAAACATATATGTTTCTAAAATATCATAAAAAACTAGAGGTGTGCAACATATTGTAACCAACAACTAAACACAAGCATATTGAAAACTTCTATATAATGTTCAATTAGCCATGGTTTATCATACTCTAAGGCATGATACACAAATGAGATGTCGTGATCGAATGCTGAGAGAACTTGTGAGCAGGCTGGTGCGCAGGTCTCTATGAGGGATCTCGTAAATCATTATTTAATTATGGATCTCATGTCTGGAAGCTGATTTCTTCATTTGGTAACAAAGCATAGCATGGTTAAATAAAGTAGAAGAATACTTTGATATCTATAACATCACAACAAATATCGAAAAGGTGAAGTATGCATCTATGCACCTTGAAAACCATGCCTATAACTGGTATATGTGGTGGAAGGGTGACAACTTCACATACACATGAAATTTGTTCAAAAATGACTTTCTCAAAAGGTTTCAAGGAATCAATGAAGACAAATTTTTCTCAAAGCTTACTAGGTTACAGCAAAAAGGAAACGTCGAATAATTCACACACCAATGGGAATCACTAGCTACCAAAGTATTTGGGTTAATAGACAAACAATGACTATAAACTTATGTGGGAGGACTAAAGACTTACATACAAAAAGAGTTAAAAATGCATGACATAGAAAATGTTGAAGCAGCAAGACAAAAAGCAAAAGTAGTCAAGGCTAAGTTTGAAAACTTCCAAACATTCAAAGGGAAGTCATATTCACATAGAAACATCGAGACGATTCCAGAGGCCAATACAAACAAATACATTCCCCCACCTAGAAGGGACGACAGGAAGAACCTTGAAAATCAAAGGATGAGGGAAGGAAAATGTCGACGATGTGGAGACAGATGGAATCCTAAACATAGGTGTTTCCTTGAGGACAGCTCAAAGAAATTATATACTTGTCAAGTAGAGGGAAATAGTGAATCTAAAGAAGAAGAAGAAGGACAAGAAGAAGAAGAGTCAGAAGATGAAGAGGAGGCAACCGCAAATATGGCATTTGGAAGTGATGAGACCCCCAAAATCTCCCTAGCAGCCATGATAGGCATTAGTCAACCACAGACTCTCAAGTTAAAAGGACATATAAAAAATGAAAATGCTACAGTGATAGTGGACACTAGAAGCACTCACAACTTTCTTGATATAAAAGTGGCCAAAAAACTCAAATTGTTTGTGCATCCAGTTCCGGACATGAAAATGATGGTCACAGATGGAAAGAAAATCGAAAAAGTTGAAAAATGTCACAAAGTGAAACTCCAAATTTAGGATTTCAACATGGAATTAGAACTATACACATTACTGTTAGGTGGAGTGGATATTGTTCTAGGAGTCCAATGGTTACAAACATTGGGAACATACTCTACTAATCACCAAAAACACTTTATCAAGTTTAAATGGCAAGGAAAAAATTATAAAATACATTGTTTCCAACCACTGGACACACAAGTAGTTTCATCTCAACAGATGGAGAAGCTTATTCGAAAAGGAGCATCAACATACATGATCCAATGCCATCAAATGGAAGGACAAGAATGCAAATAGAACAAGCTCAAAGAAGAAATCCAAAAATTACTCCAGAGATATAAACAAATGTTTGAAGACTTACCAATGCAAATACCACCTGAAGTAAGTATAGAACACATAATCGAGGTTAAATCAAGGGAAAACCCTATCAAAGTTAAGCCTTATTAATATCCCCACAATCACAAAATGGAAATAGAAAGGTTAGTCCAAGACTTATTGAAGTGTGCTATCATCACCAAGAGCAAAATCCCATATGTAGCTCCAGTCATGTTAGTACGAAAGAAGGACAGATCATTCAGGCTATGCATTGATTATCAAGGATTAAACAAAATAACGATTAAAAACAAATTTCCAAATCCCTTCATCGACGATATGCTGGATGAACTTCATGACACAAAATATTTTTCAAAACTTGATTTAAGGTCAGGGAACTATCAAATTAGGGCCCGATTAGAAGATATTGCAAATATTGCTTTCCAAACTCATGAAGGACATTATGAATTCAAAGTAATGCCTTTTGGGTTAACTAATGCCCCTGCCACATTCTAAGCAACTATGAATGAACTATTTTAGCCCTACTTAAGGAAATTTGTGTTAGTATTGTTCAATGACATCCTTATATATAGCAAGACGTGGGAAGAACATTTGAGGCAACTAGAAAAGGTTCTATCTCTTTTAAAGGAAAACCAATTCTATGCAAAGAAGTCAAAATGCACATTTGGGAAGCAAGAAGTAGAGTATCTCGATCATATAATATAAAAGGAAGGAGTCAAGGTGGACCCAAGAAAGATCCAATCGATGAAGGAGTGGCCCCAACCCAAGAATGTTTCAAAACTACGAGGATTTTTGGGATTAACAAGTTACTATCGAAGATTCATTAAGAACTATGCACATGTCACTGATCTGCTAACAAATCTCCTAAAAAGGAATTCCTTTCTATGAGATGATGAAACAAGAAAATGCTTTGAAACGTTGAAACAAATTATGTCTTCAACTCCCGTTCAGGAAACACCTAATTTTTCAAAACCATTTGTAATTGAATGTGATGCTTCAGGGTTTTGGATAGGAGTCGTGCTAATGCAAGAAGGTCATCCAATCGCTTTTGAAAGTAGGAAATTGAACAAAAGAGAATTCATGCAGTCTACCTACAACAAGGAAATGTTGGCCATCATGCAAATGGAGACAATATCTATTGGGAAGCAAGTTCCTAATCCGAACATACCATAATAGTCTACAACACTTATTACAGCAAAAGATGTTAACTACTGAACAACAAAAGTGGATCGAAAAGATCTCTACCTTCAATATGGACATTTTACATAAAAAAAGGGAAGGACAATGTAGTAGCTAACGCCCTATCAAGGAAAGATAAAGAGGTACAAGTCTATGCTGTATCAATGGTAATCCTAGAAATTTTGGCTGCAATTCAAACCGAATATGCTAAGAATACACAGGTTTTCTCAATAATTGAAAACATAAATCAATATCCAAATTTTGAATGGAAGAATGACCTCTTATGGTACAAAGGACGAATCTACTTAAGTGCAAACTCTAAGTTTAAAACCAAGGTATGTAAAGAATCACATGACTGCCCCACCGCGGGACATGTAGGATTTTATAAAACCTACTATAATGAAAGACAAACATTCTTCTGGAATGGTATGAATGCCGACATTCACAAGTATGTTGCAAAGTGTGACACTTGTCAAAGAAATAAAGCAGAGAATATCTCAAGCCCTGGGTTACTCCATCCATTTCATATTCCAAACCAGAAGTGGGAGGAAATTTCTATGGATTTCATTGAAGGTCTACCCATATCAGACGAGAAAGACAAAATACTAGTAGTAGTAGACAGGTTAACCAAATATGCACATTTTATAGGAGTAAAGAGAACTGATTCTACAAAAGAAACCATAGAATCTTTCTGTAAAATATCTATAAGTTACATGGTTTTCCCAAGATTATCGTGAGTGATAGGGATGCCAAATTTAAAAGTAATTTTTGGAGAGAATTCTGCAAGCAAATTGGAACGACACTTAACATGAGCTCATCTTATCATCCTCAGATAGATGACCAAACAGAAGTCGTCAACAAATTCTTAGAGACCTGTTGGCCTGATTTTATGAATCAGAGCCAATAAGGAGGTTTTGTCAACACAATCAGCTTAGAGCAGCGTCCGGTATGTTTGGTTTAACAAAACCTCACAGGTTATGGTCCTGCTACCAGCTAGTTTGTCTCTTAAGGAGAACTTAAAACCAG
>LPNX011130382.1:20588-50055 GCA_001517045.1 Pseudotsuga menziesii
CCCCCTCCTCCTCTCCTAACCTCTAAAGCCCCCTCCTACTCTCTTGACCTCTTGACCTATAGTTACATAGCATGTGCATGTTTATGTAACTCTTTCTAACCATGTCTCTACACTCTCTCACTCCCTAAATCATCCAACTACCTCTAACCCCCACCCCCATATCTGTTTCCCAACCCTCTCCCTTTCTCTCTCACACACACATACACAAGTCACCCCATACCACTAAGACCCCCATCCTCTCTCTCTCTCTTCCTCTCTCCCTCTCCCTCTCCCTCTCTCTCTCTCTCTCTCTATCTCTCTCTCTCAGTGTGTGTCTTCCCCCTCTTCTCATCCAACTACACCTAACCCCAACTCTCCCTCCAGTCCCTCTCTCTCTCTCTCTCTCACACACCCATCCCTTATAATTTAAAAAAAATATAATTAGGTTGAAGAGAGGGGGGGTGTTAAGGGGTTAATACTTAGGGAATCCTTGTTAACTCCCCCTAAACATTGAATGATCCCTTAGCCATGGAACTACCCTCTTAAATTCTCCTAAACATTATTTGAGCATAACATGTACGCATTATATATGGTAAAAACATGCACGGTTTTTTGTCAATAATGGTGCTTATGGATTATTTCTCAGTATAAACAACAACAACCCATGTTTGAGAAAAACTCTATCATATTTCAAGCATGTTTCATAGTTCGCACGCAATTTCAGGTTGCAGGAAGTGCATTCATTATCTTCTTCACCAGATTATCACACAAAATTTTGATTTTGACATTAACCATCTCCATAACAAGTGTCTAAGGATTGCTTGGAGAATGGTATACATTAGGTAGCAATAAAGAAATAAAGAATTGAGTAAGAAATAAACTAAGCTTGGGGAATCTCCCATTGAGGAGCACCATAGAGCATATCAACCATTGTTTTTCTTGCAACTAAGGAGCTATAAGAGGAAACATTAGATTGGTCATTATGGTGTAGTATGCATGGGGGTGTCACCTAGGGACCAATATGATATCACGTTCGTTCATATTGGGGGGTTAAAAATAAAAAAGTTACAAACCAATATATTGGTGGTATATTAGGGGTAAAAAGGTTTTTTTTTACTATAAAAATATGCAATATGATGGGGGATATTTTATTTCACAATGTTGCCCAGGCCTCCACCATAAGCCATAAGCCTGCGTACACCCTGCATGATGATGCATAGGGTTTTCCTATGGTTTTTCTTGGGTTTTCTCCATTGTAGTTTCTAGATTTGGAGGGTGGTTTTTCTAGTGCGTAGCGGTGTTGGTCCAAGATTTGCACCATTGGCTCCACTCTCCAATGGTTAGGTTGAAACCTGCAAGACAAGTTACCCTCATAGGTTCATTCCACAAAGCCAGGATTTAAAACACCTAATCTTCCCTACCTCGAGGTATGCTTGTTTGACTGATTCCTTTCTACACACTAGAGATCTCAATTCAACTTATGCAACAAGTTTCCTTTAATAAAGGATGTAATTCAATTTCTTGATCTCTTGATAAAGAGAAAGAGAATCATGTATGTATGCGGAAGGTCGTGAATCAGAATGTACTGGAAGCTAGAAGAACAAAAATCAAGGTTAGGTGTAGACCATCAATGAAAGGAACTGGTGCATAGAATTTTTTTCACCATTATTTTCCATCCTTTTCTGGTCATGGGTTTGTGGTGGGTTTCTCAATATATATATAATTTTCCTTGAAAAATGTCCTGAAGGAAGCCCATTTCATGAATAGCTCTCAGGGCAATTTCCATGGAGTACATGTACTCCTTACCTAGAGGGACTCTACTAGACTTGAATCCGTGACCTCACAGCGATCTCCACCTTGAAACTGGTTGGCTCAAATTGATTGAGATAACCCACTGAGCAAGGGATTAATATATATATATATATATATATATATATATATTCTTTGTATTTGGAAATAGCTATATTGTTGAACTACTTAATTGGATAGGAGGATTACACAGATCAGTAGTCACAATTCCACTTATGCCTCAACTAACATGGTTCATTACTTTGCCATTATAGTTCGGATTTTATATCATCATATTTTTATTTTCTTTGTTTTTATGATTAAAAGAATTTGATGCTTGGGTTGTGTATAGGGTATGTTAGGTCATGATTTTGTCCTCCATAGTTTTATTCTTTTTTTTATGTTTTTGAAATTTGCCAATATTTTTGCTTCTAGGAAATTTTGGTGTAAAGGTTAATTTTGAGTTTAAGCCTTTTAGTTTTCATCATTTTGATTTTTCCTATTTTTTAAGCTTGCTTTTATAAATTTTGCTTAGAGTTCATTCTTGAAGGGTTCTACAAGGTATATATTGATTAAATAATTTCATAAATGACACTAATATTGATATTAATCATATAAACAAATTCTTAAACCTGATTAGTGATTTAATTAGATGAAATTATGTGTTTGGAATTTCTTGTAGTGCAAGAGCGAAATTAATACACTAGAACGCTACAAGAAAGTTGCGAGTGCCAAAATAGTTATTTTTCAGTTCAATTTTTTCGGGGGTTTCATTCCCGAGGCGTTAACCACATCAATTATCACATTTGATACGTGTCATGCCAGGCTTATCATTGAAATAGGTGTATGGTCATCGTGTGAGGGAGATCGTGGAAATTGTATGCAAGTTCATGGCGAATGATGACAGTGAGTGAAATGAGGCAGAATTTTCAGGAATATGTTCTTAAGCTGAAGGATACGAAGGCATTGAAAGTCGTGGTGGAGATGTATTGCTGAGAAATTGGAGTTTTGACAGTTGAAGGAAGAATTAGGGCTTCCCAGCGGTGATAATTCGAAGTGATCTGGATAGTTGAAGACAACTGGAATGTGCAATTCGACGCCTAACCTTTGAAGGGATTGACTTCTAGCGCTTGTATTAATCTTTTGAGCAGGTAACCCAGGTGGCATTTGATAGGGTTTGTTAAATTTGGGGGTTTTATGATAAAGCCTATAATGTCAAAATTCTACGGAACGACATGAATTTTCTCACTCAATAGACTTTGGATGATGAGATATTAATCAATATATCTAAGTGTTCATCATTTAAGTTAGTAAAGTTTTGAGTAGAACTATTGGAGGTCTCTGAATTTGTGATTAAGTCAAATTGTTGAAATTTGGTACAAAACATTTCCTAAATTGTCTGATAGGGCAGACTATGAGAGTTTGAATATAAATAGACTATGATATTATTTATAGGTGCTACAAACCATAGTGAAGATGAAGAAAAGTGGAAAAACTAATAGGGCTGAGCCCACTGATCTCAGTTGGATAGATAAATTTCTAGAATGTGCTGAGCTATTTGAAAATGTAGGATGGTTGATATTTTTCAATAAAATTGATGGATACAATGCAGAGGTATCCCATAAGTTTTCTCAGTGTTATGAAAAAGACACTATATCTTTTGATACTTTGAAATTCAAATTGACCAAAGAGTTGGTAGCTGAGGCAACAGGAGTTAAAAATGAGGGAGAACTATGGTTTAAGAAAGTGCCATTCACCTTTAATGCACAAAGGTTCCTACTGCCTCGTATAATTCTAGATTGGGGTAAGGGTGTACCCATTCATAACTTTAGGCCTGAATGGGTAGAACCTATTAAGGTTTTACAAATCTATATTACATGTGAAGGAAGGTATGCGTTCGTTTTTAAATACCATTTCAGATTTCTTCAACACCTCAGTAATGAGTCAAAGATGAACCTTCCCTTCTTCTTGCTAAAGAGCCTATAGAAGATGTCTTGTAGAATCAAGGAACACCAAAATCATACTAGACAGTCCATTTTTCACCATGGAGTTATCAAACTCATTATCAATAGTGTTTTGCGGAGTAAAGGAAAAACTTGGGAATATTTCCTTTTTTGGTTAGGTTTTCAGAATAGTCAAGAAGGACAGTCTAATAGAAAACAAGCTGATAAAGGATAGACCTTGATCAGAGATCTAAGACAGAAGATAAAGGTTAAATATGAAGACAATATTAAGTTGGAAGAAGTTGCAGATCTTGAAAAATAATATGGTGAGTCTAAACAACATCTAAATGACATTGAGAGCAAACATTTGCAATCTAATAGTAAGGAGACCGAGCCTGTTCAGGATGATGCACCAGTAGAGACATTTGTTGCTGAAAATATTGTACTTGTAGAGAAATTTTAAGGTGATGAAGAGGATACTAAAGTCCAAAAAACAAATTCCAATCACAGTCTTGTCAGAGGATGAGACATGCCTGTCTGAGGAGGATAAACTTCCTTTTATTGATGAAACTAAGGTTGGCACTAAAAAGGAATTTCACAGCCAGTAAGATGAGGTAGATGTACCAAAGAGAAAGAAGCTAAAAGTCATTGAAATTGCCTCAATCATCCATCAGGGAAAAACTTTCAAAATGTTAGGGGAAATTGCTCTTGGGTGGAGACCAAAGACGAGACCCAGAAACAAGCTCAGGCTGAATATGAAGAAATTGCTAAACCCTAAATTGAATAAAGAAGGAGTAACTATGATAGATGACTCCTCCTTTGATGAAAAATTGGATGTTGATAAGGGTGACAGTAAAGGAAAAATGCCAATGAAATCAAAAAGAGAATCTACCCTTACTGAGACTAAACTGTCTGATATATTTTTAGAGATACAAAGTCAAATGTTGCAGGAACAGCAAGAAGGTGAGATAGAGGTTTCTCACTCAGAAAAGAAGCTGATGGTTGATGAAAATGTCCCCTGTGAAGCTGAGAATAAAGAAAAACTAAGTTTTCCTGAAACTCCTACAGAATTGCTGCCAGAAGATGAAGAAATCTATAGGAGACTAAACATTCCATGGATTCCTAATGAGATGCAAAGTACATCAGGAAATAAAGTATTTTGATTCAGAAAAAGAGAATTTATAGAGAACTATAAAATAGTATAAATATCAGGTGGAATATATGCAGGAGACAAATGATGGTTTCGTTATGGCCAATAGAAGACTCAGATAATATTTGGATGAGGTGAATAACCACTATTAGGAGCTGATTACAGTCTCAAAACAGGCATTGAAAAGAAAAAGAAATACAGAGTCTCAATTTACAATGTTTACACAAACCATCAAAGATCTACAACAACAAAATGAAGAACTCACTAAAAATATGGCAGAGATGGAAGCAGAGCAACTAAAGGCTAGAAGAAAGGCCCAAGCCCTAGAAGGGATAGCCTTGTTAGTAGAGGCAACTAAATATTTATGAAGCTTGTTAACACAATCAATTATTAGTTATGTTTTGAAGGATATTTCATTTTTGTAATTATTATTTTAAGAGAACTATTTCGATGAGTAGGATGAAAAGCAGTTATGGTTTAGTCTTTAACCAAATTTTGAAGGATAGTATTAATGTATGTCACAAAGAGGACTAAGGGTTCGATTTTTTGGCTGGCAAGAGGAGGTCTTCAGACTTGTTCATAAGCTAAGTAAATGACTCTTATGTATATTTGAAAGACTGATTATGAAATATATGCTCTATTTACCCTTCAACTTATTCTCTGGCTTCATTTATAGCTTGTTTTAGCTACTTAGTTGGTAATTTCATTACTGGTTTAAAGTTTTTATACTTGTAGTGCTTGCCATTTGTAGATGAACTTCAGTGTTATTTTCTATTGGATACATGGTTATTATGTTATGCATATCAGTTTTTCTATGCTTGTGATTTAATTTTATTTGGGTTATGAATGTATTCCCTCTTGTCATCAAACTTCACAACCAGAAAACCTTAAAAAACCCTAAAAACCCTGTTTTGTTTTATTGAGATATTTGAGATTATGTTGGCTTGTTTTCTTGCAGTATGGGAAAAATTTCTGGCATAAACATCTTTGGTGCCATTGCCGGGGACGAAGTTGAAAACATATTTTTCCCTAGGATACTTATCATTTCACTGGTTTTAAGAGGTGAACTTAAACCAGCATATCTTAAAGACTACTTTTCACCAGTTTGTCACAGTGGCTAATAGGGGAATTGGAACTAGAGACATACCTATTTCACCTTTGCAGTTGGGTGTTTCAGACCTAGAACAGATACTGAAAACAGCTAGAAGAGTTAGAAGGTTTCAGTCATTCCCAGCTTTATGCAGCCTTCATTAATTTGAACTATTGTCACCCCTTCCTCTTTCTAAGGAGAAAAAACAAAATCTATCTTGACATATTGATTGGTGACTCCACTATTTCAAGATGTAGAGACTGAAGTCTATGGAATCCATTCTGGCTTGAAGGTTTGCACCTTTCAATTTTTCCAATGTTCTAGGTTTTCCAAATCTAGTACCTACTATGGATGTTTGGGGAGATTGTCTTCCATGGTTTAGAGAAATCAAAGAGGATAATCCTTCAGATAACCTCATCAGATTTCATAAATATATGGTTTAGTTAAATATACATCATGAAGATGTTCATGTATTCACTTGAGCAAGATGCACGAGAATGGTATGTTTCTCTTCCCGCTACTAGCATTTCTTCACTGAAAGAATTTCACACATGTTTTCGAAAACATTGTAAGTATGTGTTATCAGTTGAATTCTTTTTCAAAGATTGTTGTGAGTAGGTTGACTTTTATAATACAATTTCTTATTTAAAAAATCATGATGATAAGTATAGTCAAGGATTGAAAACATATCATGAAGAAGTTGTAGTTTCAAAATTTGTTGAAGATGAAGAGGTAACATTTTCAGATATTGCTGTCAAGGAAGAATTCCATAATCATTACGATAATCAAGTTGTTGTTTTAGGTCAGGTTGAATATTATTCAAGTGATGAGATCAGTAGAGATAGTTTGGAATATTCTCCTAATGATTTCAACAGTCTTAATAATCATTTGAATGCTAATCCTTTTGAAGATCAATATCTTGTTCAACAAACTGTTGGAAATCATTGTTGTGTTAAAGATCGGCTTTGTATTGAAGGAAAATACGAACCTTTAGCATCATCATTCAAAATTTCTCAGAATGATCCTTGTTATGATGAAGAGAATAGGGTTCCAAGACAAGAATTCTGTGATGAATTAGATTCTATTCCTTTTTGTTTTGATACTAAAATCGATGAAGGCCAGGCTATTCGCATTTTTTCAGAAGTTGCCTATATTCATGGTTATGATAAATTTGTTGTTCAAAATCATTATGAAGATGCTCTAATTTTTAATAAATATGAAGATGAAATTGAAAAGAAAGACCCAGAAATGTGTGAGGTGTGTGATATGTCACAGTCTGATCAATAGATTCAGGAATGCATTCAGTCTATTATCCTTGAATAGCCAAAGCCAATGCATGATAGTTATCCATTTGAAGACAGTGTGTAAAAGGAGGTTCAGATTGTTGACATTATTGATGATACTATCCAAAAAAATTCAAAGCAAATTCAGGCTGATCTTGATGTATTTTATCACCAATACCTACTTGATATTCATGGAACAAAGTATTCTTATGGGAAGCCTGTCTTTTTCATAGAGCAGGAAGAGGTAACTTTTGGAAATTTTTATGATCCAGTGGCAGATTATTTAAAGTCAATATTAAGTTATAAATTTGTTATTTTAGAGACACCATTTGATGAAAGTGAGTATAAGTTGTTAGATCTTTGCTCTTCATCTTTTCCAATATTTCTAATTATATATATAATCAGAGTTGGAAACAAGTTCTGGTGGGTTGATGAAGTTTTTTCCTAGTTACATTGGAAATGGGATTACAATTTGATTCAGTAAATGGAAGGTTCCTCAAAGAAAGAGATTTGATTTTCATTGTATATAGCGGTGTGAGTAAAACACAATAAGCACTCCATAACCCAATGGAAATTTTGTAGATTAGCAGGTAGCAAAAAAGAAGGCACTGGTGTACAGGTTCTTGAAGACTCACAAGGAGGACTTCATCCCGCAGCAGGAGACAGATGTTAGGTCATGATTTTGTCTTCCTTAGTTTTATGCTTTTGTTTATGTTTTTTAAATTTGCTAATATTTTTTCTTCTAGAAAATTTTGGTGTAAAGGTTAATTTTAAGTTTAAGCCTTTTAGTTTTTATCATTTTGATTTTTCCTGTTTTTTAAGCTTGCTTTTATAAATTTTGCTTAGAGTTCATTCTTAAAGGGTTCTACAAGGTATATATTGATTAAATAGTTTCATAAATGATACTAAGATTGAGATTAATCATATAAATCAAGTATTAAACCTGATTAGTGATTTAATGAGATGAAATTATGTGTTTGGATTTTCTTGTAGTGCAAGAGCGAAATTAATACACTAAAGCACAATAAGAAAGTCGTGAGTGCCAAAATAGTTATTTTTCAGTCCGATTTTTTCGGGGGTTTCATTCCCGAGGTGTTAACCACATCAATTATCACATTTGATACATGTCTTGCCAGGATTATCATTGAAACAGGTGTATGGTCATTATGTGAGGGAGATCGAGAAGATGAAGAAATTTATGGGAGACTAAAAATTCTATGGCTTCCCAATGAGATGCAAAGTACAACAGGAAATAAAGCATTTGATTCAGAAAAAGAGAATTTACAGAGAACTATAAAATAGTATAAATATCAGGTGGAATATATGCAGGAGACAAATGATGTCTTGGTTATGGCCAATAGAAGACTCAGAGAGGATTTGGATGAGGTGAACAACCACTATCAGGAGCTGATTGCCGTCTCAAAAGAGGCATTGAAAAGAAAAAAGAAATACAGAGTCTCAATTTACAATGTTAAAAAAAACCATCAAAGATCTGTAGCAGCAAAATGAAGAACTCACTAGAAAGGTGGCAGAGATGGAAATAAAGCAACTGAAGGCTAGAAGAAAGGCCCAAGCCCTAGAAGGGATAGCCTTGCTAGCAGAGGCAGCTAAAGATCTATGAATCTTGTTAACACAGTCAGTTATTAGTTATGTTTTGAAGGATATTCCATTTTTGTAATTATTATTTTGATAGAACTATTTCGATGAGTAGGCTGAAAAGCAGCTAGGGTTTAGTCATTAACCAAATTTTGAAGGATAGTCTTAGTGTATGTCACAAAGAGGACTAAGGGTTCGATTTTTTGGCTAGCAAGAGAAGGTCTTTAGACTTGTTCATAAGCTAAGTAAATGACTCTTATGTGTATTTGAAAGACTGATTATGAAATATATGCTCTATTTACCCTTCATTTATAGCTTGTTTTAGCTACTCAGTTGGTAATTTCATTGCTGGTTTAAATTTTTTATACTTGTAGTGCTTTCCATTTGTGGATGAACTTCAATGTTATTTTCTGTTGGATACATGGTTATTATGTTATGCATCTCAGTTTTTCTATTCTTGTGATTTAGTTTTATTTGGGTGATGAATGTATTCCCTCTTGTCATCAAACTTCACAACCAGAAAACATCCTAAAAACCCTATTTTGTTTTATTGAGATATTTGAGATTATGTTGGCTTGTTTCCTTGTAGTCTGGGAACAATTTCTGGCATAAACAAGGTATAAAATTGTAGATGACTTTTTTCCATAAAGGAAATGTTAGTTTTGATTGATACCCAACTAATTTAATTGGACACAAATGCAAGCATTCTAATAATCATTAGTTTTCAGATACTAAAAGATATTAATATTCTACCTTTTTGTGCATCCTTGTTAAAATTGACAACTTAGGAATTTTTAGGGCAAATGTTACTTTTTAAATTTATGTATTTTTCAGGTCCGATTGGCTAAGATCATTACCAAAGATTGAAACATGTGTTAGTGAATAAAATTCCTACAAACCTTTTACTGGACATAAAACCTACTTATGAGTCAACCCGATGTTTCTAGGTAATCCTTATTTTTGGCATTGGTGGGATGCATGTGCCCTTATGTAATTGACAGCTTATCTCATTGGATTGTTTTGGTAGTCGCTAGAAGTTCATAGATATCTAGAATCATCTTTACTATTGGAACAATAGTTGTTTTTCCATTTTACACCCTCATGGTTTTTGCTCCACATTCAAGATTGGTAAGTTCATTGATCAATACTATAACCTATTGATTGTATTTATCTTGTTGGGGATTATTGTCGTTCTATGAAATCTTTACTTAACACATCAACTACAAAGTTTTTGAATTGTGAAAATAGAAATAAAACAACAGAAGTCCATGTTCATAGCAATGATTTAAGACTTGAAAGAGAGAAGTGAACCAAAAAGCAATTGAAGGGGGTCAAAACTTCAATCCCAAAAGATTGAGCCTCGGGAGGGATAGCAATATTGCCAAGAAACAATTTTTGCGGAAAGAGAAAATTCACTAGCTGAGTATTCATTCTAAAAACACAAAATGGAAGAAGACAAGATAAAATCACAAGAAACAACCATAGTTAGAAGAAAAAAAATGAGATAGAGACTTTAGGGAACAATGTTAGGAGAGAACAAGGCTAAATATTTTTAAATGATATTTAGTCAATGGGGGCTTACTGGGTCAATGAAAGTGGGGCACTGATATTGCCCCCACCTAGGTCAAGTCTTATTGGTGATGTGATGCCCTTCGAAGAGAGGGAAAATTGTGCTTGCATAATGGTTAGGAACATGCATGACACTAGGGCAATTTTGGTGAAATAGAATAGCCTTTCTTGTGGATGCTTAGCTAAAGGTTTATGAATTGAATGTTATGCTTGGATTGATAGGAAATAGGACCCATTAGTCATAGCATTGTGATACAAGGAGGCTAACAACAAATAAAATAAAATAAAATAAAATATACTTTAAATTGCAAATACAAGTTTTTGTCTGAAATGGAAGCAAGACACTAGATTGGATCTTTAGAAAACCAGTCGAAACGGATCTTGCTTTTATCCAAAACTAAAACCATATTCTTCTAATTTTGAAACTACTATTGTCTAATACTGAAACCATATTATTTTGATTTTAATTTTTTTTTCTTCAAATTGTAAATTATAATTTTGTTAGTCAGAAAACTGGATTTGAAACTGTTGCGTTTTTAAAAATAAGAAAGAGATGCTTCCTAAATAATAAATCAGATGCTTTTGGGAATTTTGTCATTCAACTTTCAAGGCACTAGTTCAGAGACAAAATTAGAGAAGTTTGAAGGTACCAAGGATAGATTGAGGGGGGTGAATTTTTGTCTAATGGAGTAGAAGGATACTGCAAGGAGCATGTGATCAACAACCAATTTACTACAACATATACTCCTTAACAAAATGGAGTTGCTGAATTACAGAACAGAGTCATGGTCAATATGGCAAGAATCATGCTCAAAGGCTTGATTGTTCCTTTTGAGTTGAAGCAATTAATACAACATTGAACTTGTTAAATAAGATTCCATTAAAGCATTGATTAATATGATCCTTGAAGCTAATTAAAGTTGGAAGAAACAGAGGGAAAATCACTTAAGAGTCCTTGAGAGCACTACGTATGCCAATTCAAGGAAATGGTTCTTTATTGGGTATGGAAAAATGAAAACTACTATCCACTAGATATGATATAAAAGACAAAACTATTTTTATAAGTAGAGATGTAATATGAAGAATATCCTAAGGTAAATGGAACTGAGTACTTGATACTAGATGATGAAAAGGACAAATATAAAGTGAGTATGATGATGATGTGTATAGTGTGCAAAAAATAAACAAAGAAAACACACACATAAGAAAGGTAATGTGAGAAGAGATTGTCACAAAACACTCTATATTCCATTAGATATATATTATATATAGGAGTACAAAAAATTAGTAAATGGAGTTTGGTGGAGTGCTAAGTGAGATTACAAGTGTCTCCTTAGAATATGAATTTACAAATACAAAATAAACAAAAGAATTGTACATTATCTACTTTTTACTTACTGATTCTCATTATTTTGTCCTTGCTTAGAGGAAATTCAATTGTCTCCAACTGGTGACTTATGTTGTAGGTATTGAAAGTGTTGTTCAAGAGTTGATTGGGACAACAATTTAATAGGGTGGGTAATGTACCTTTATGGCCAACCATGTAAGTGGTTATCTGCTTGCACCTAGTGATTTTGGTGTGGACATCAAGTAAGGTTTCATCAATCAAAGGAAGTTGGAAGTCTCGTATAGTTGCTTCTTAATGTGTAATTGGAACCTATTCCTCAGTTTCAGATCCATTTGAAATGCATTGGAACCCACCACTTGGATTTTATATATGGCCCATATTATATTGGTTTGAGCTTGTGATACTGCTGATTTTTCAACTATGTCTATCTAGGTGTAGCCATATATGGTCACCAACCTGAAAGTATGGAGGAACTCAATGTCTATCATGAAGTTCCTTATACCTAGATTGTGTTTTCTATAGCATGCCATATACTCTAGTATGAATATTGGTCAATGTCTTGACTCTGAACATTAAAATAAGTTTCATCCTACCCTTCTACTAATGAGATG
This sequence comes from Pseudotsuga menziesii, assembly GCA_001517045.1. Classification (NCBI taxonomy): domain Eukaryota; kingdom Viridiplantae; phylum Streptophyta; class Pinopsida; order Pinales; family Pinaceae; genus Pseudotsuga; species Pseudotsuga menziesii. The sequence goes on from LPNX011130382.1 coordinate 32,946, forward strand.
TGGAAGCTAAAGGAAGACTAACTATAACAAAATTCAAAGAGGGGATTCCCTATAGAGACACAAGTTTTACTATTGCAATGATGCTGCAATATGTGAATATAATTGTCCCATTGATTGTTGTTTTGATAACATATGTAGAGAGCATTGATAAGGTCATACTAAAAACCTCAGTCTCACCACTAGTTTGGGGATTAAAAGGGGTGGAAAACCATGACAAACAACAAAGGATCTTCCCCAAAGACTGTCAAAAGTGACTAAGAAAGTGAGTCATGGTATGAAATAATGGCAAGTGGAATCCCAAGATGTGTCCATACATTCTTAAGAATTAGTTACACAACTTTTGGAGCATCTATGGACTTATTACAAGGGACGGAAGCAACAAAAATGCAGTCATGTTTGTTATTTGAATTTTGGGTGAACCAGTGATTCCCATGTCAAGAAGGAATTAATGAAGCTTGATACTTTTTTAAATTCCTAATGGAAGGCTTGGATTGACTACAAAGGCAGAATTTGTAATTGTAATCCTCCACTTGTTTCCTCATGCAGGGCCACTAAAAATGTCTTTTTAGGTGTTGTAAATTTGTAATGTTTTGTGAATTTAGAAATTCCCTTTACAAGAAGAAGAATGCAATTTTTTGAAGAAGGATAGACAAGCTTTCACTAATGGAACACAAAGTTAGTTAGTTTTGTACAAAAACACACCTCTTACAATGTAATCTAAAAAAGGTACATGGCTAACAAATTTGGGTTGTTGCATGCATTCAAGAGTTGGGCCCATTAACACCCATAATGAATCTCTTCAAATTCATATTGGGCATTCAAAATAAATGGTTCATGGATCATACATTATAGGATGGATTGGTTGGTCGGACCATCATTCGGCATCGATTATTCATAAATGAATTTATTAGACTTGGCACATGGTCACATATATTTTGTTTCTTAAGGGTTAAAGATTGGACGATTTCTTTGCAAGTGATTCACTAAAGGTACATCTACAGGAAATGTCACACTTATATTTGTACACAAGGTACATCTAGAGGACATTAGGTGGTTCACCAAAGGTGCATCTAGAGGACATGTCTAACTAATGTGGGTTGTTGCACGCATTCAAGAGTTGGGCCCATTAACACCCAAAATGAATTTATTCAAATTCATCTTGGGAATTCAAAAGATATGGTTCATGGATCATACATTATAGGATAGATTGGTTTGTTGGACCATCATTCAACATCAATTATTCATGAATGTCGTTATTATACTTGGCACATGATCACATATATTTTGTTGCTTAAGGGTTAAGGATTTGACTATTTCTTTGTAGGTGCTTCACCAAAGGTACATTTAGAGGACATTTCACACTCATCTCCATACACAAGGTACATCTAGAGGACATTGGGTGGTTCACTAAAGGTACATCAGGTGGTTCACCAAAGGTACATCTAGAGGACATGTCACACTCATATCTGTAGACAAATGGATAGGTTTCCTTTGCATATTTACCACTATTTATAACTTATAGTAGGTTCCTTCAAATTTGTTTTGATCATATAATCCCATGTATAAGAGTGACACGTAGATTTTGGATTATGTGTGGGAGGGATCATGTATATATATAATCAATGAATGAAGCACATACATACCATAACCTCCTCTTGAGTTTAGGACAAAATCCAGTCATCCAAGATACCCTATCCAAGGTTAGACAACAAACCCTAGGTCCTCCAAGTGCAAGAATCCCACCAACACTATCTCCAAGGAAAGATGTCCTCCTCTTCTTTTTTAAATACATCCAAGGGTTTCCAAACCCTAATCTCTATCCTTCAAGGGATGAAACAATAACCTTAGAATCCAAAATGCTCCAAGATACCAAAAAACCCTAGCACCCAAGAGATATATATGAAATGTACAAAGAAGAATATCAAGCGAGAGGAATTGTCCACCTCCTCTTCATATGCTCCACTAAGGTTTCCTCATGAACCTTAGGGAATCACTAAGAGAGCATTCCAAAGAAGAGATACAAATGAATGGGAGATGTGATGTGTTTTGATATTTGGTAAGACCCTCTCTTTCATCTATTTATATGAGAGGTAAGGGAGGCCAACAGTATAAGAAAGGTCATCCTAATCCTTACAAGCAAGCCTACTAAACATAATTAATCCAGACACAAGTAAAGCACTTCACTCCTATAGTACAAGTGTCAAACTCAAATGATGATGTTGTGCACAATTCTGACCGAAGGTGATGTAGCTATGTAGGGAAAGTACACACCACTCCATCCTGAGCCTCAATGAACCCCATCCATCCTCTCAATCCAAGTACTCCATCAAGGTGGCTACCCCCTTCAATAACATTGTTGAATCCATATCTAATTGTTTGAAAAAGAAACCAAGTTGCCACATGCCATCTAGGGCTTGTATCCCTCCTCCACAATGCACAATGATCCTCATATCCTATAGGGTATTCTCCCACTTGGTGAGTCTTCCATGTTGTAACATCCCTAGCTATGACGTAGACGATTTCACATCTAAAATTTTCACCCCATCAGGGCTGCAATTTAATTTTTAAACAAATGCATGAATAATAAACAAAACAAAATTAACAATTACATTCATACACACAACATGCACAAATACCCTTTTATATCTAGAAAGAAAATCTAGCTTTGCACATTCATAAGCAACAAAGAATAATTATATTTTAAATGAATAGATCCAACTAAATAGTTGTGTAAGGGCCACATTCCACCCAATTGTAGGTATCAACTACATATACCACCCCTAATATGGGCTATGAATCCACCAAGGTGAAGGAAACATTGATAGCCTGCACTCTTTTCTCAACCCAACCCATTTTCTCTCATGCTTAGCCAATCTGCTCATCTTAGACCACTATAGGAATCTCACTCAACCTTCACATCCATGGCACTCTCTTCCACTACCCCACACAACATAAGGCAGGGATTCCCCTTCACTACTCTAAAGTTTCCTCAAGAAATTTGACCCTTATAGTTCATCTAATGTGTGCAACAAGAGTCCAAGCTACTATATGCCTTAGAGAACTCCATGTAAAATCAAAACCAAGTCTTCTCAAGCATCTGGTGAGTAGAAACTAACAATAGGTAAAATGGTTCATATCCTTCTTGGCCTCTAGGGTCACTTACAGCCATCCTCTTCACTCTAAGAATCTAACACTTGCAAATTTCTCTTTGCAATGCTTATTTTTGGTTATTTTTCTCCAATCTTGTCATTGGAAATGGATTTGACAGCATGAAGCTACGTAAAGCTTCCCTTATGCATTCCCAATGCATAACTCGCTAATGTACCATACCTGAGAAATGAAGGATAAACTCTAATCAAGATTGGAGAATTGATGACAAGACCACTGACATAACTTTTGACCATAGGCTGAAGTACTCTTACACTTTGTCATAAAAGTATATTCATCCCATGCTTCCATAATTACATGAGAATAATTTCCCCATCAACCTCACACAATATTCAATGCTTGGATTTAATAAGTCAAATTATGTAAATGGCTCATTTAAGGCACCTAGCAACAATTGTGTGAGTTCTAAGGCTGACACTGGGAAACATAGTATTAACTCTTCCATAAGCCCCCTTTCCTCTTTCCCTCTTGTGGAATCATAGCCCCTCTTTAGTGCTCTTTACACAACCATCTTGGACCATTTTATTATATTTCAACATAATATTTACATAGCTTTACATCATTATGATAATCTTACCACATGGTCCAATACATGGATATTTGCATAATACATGCCTGACTTAGTTGGGCCTTATCCTTGAACTCCATAGTAGGAATCCATACTCGCACATTTACATTATTTTACATAATTTAATTGAATACGTTTCAAGGGTCAAACTGGGGGTATTACACATGTGGCCATCATGCAAGGCATCCTCAATCCAGGTAAGAGATCTCCAATGCCCTAGGAATGAACACTGAGCTAGTGATCATTTGAGGTCTGACATATTCTGAGCAAGCTATCATAAGTATGCATATCCATCACAGATCATCTCTTATGCTACAATCAATCTCAGACCATTTAAGGGATGAACATACACCATGTACCCCAAATCTCATTAGGCACCCCAAATATGGTGTAAACAGTAAACACTTTCAATTTAAATGCATAATAAAACTTCACATGGTGTTAAATAATATAATTCTAAATAGAAGGACTATCCAATAAGAGAATAAATTCTTAAAGCAGAATCCATTCTACTGTCAACTGCTATTTAGTATTTTTAGCACTACCCTGTCTAGAACTTTACCACTATCACTCTTAACTTTATATGAAGGAAAATCATGCAGAGTATTTATGCCAATATTTGCCAAGTACATAAAAGAATGTACCATACTAGAAGATATTCATCTTAATATGGAATCTGTTATGCACTGAGAGGGACTAGATTCCTTCAAGTGTCAATCTCAATGTTTTTTCACCCACAACAACTCAAACAAGGGGTTGAGCCACACATTTTTGTTTGTTTTAATTCTGGTGTTATAGACATGGGCACACATATATGTGAAGAGCTTATGAATCTCCCCTCCCCCTTCACTACTGGGGCTGTAGAATATACTTTCCTTGCGATGAGGTACACATGAAAATTATGCAGCTGAGTGTTACTGCCAGTATGATAATATCATAGTGGGTTTGGGAGATTCTGGCACTGTTTCTCTTTGTTTGAAAAGAGAAGAATCAAACACACATCATAAGACTTCAACTATTGTTCAATAATGTAATTGTTAAATGCAAGAAAATGGTCAAATAACAACAATAGATGCTTTGAGGTGAATCCATCCCATAGTGAAAATATCATCCATGGCAATAAATGCTTCAATGGGAATCCCTCCCACAGTATATTTATCATCTGTGGTTTTTACATAAGTGTCTTTGGCTCTGTAGACAAAGAGATCAATGGAAAGTAACATTCTGTATATTGTACTTGGAGCTCTGTATGCATATTTTCTCTTTCTCTCGTGGACACCATAAACTCTATGCTTGATGTTTGCAAGCAAGTACTGACTCCCAGAGGTATGAGTTGAACATCAACCTGGATTTGATTCTGATTTCCCACCAATTTCCTCTGTTGTTTGTACATTTTTGGTTAGATAATCTATAAAAGACGTGCTTAGTGTGTTTAACTAATATATTTCTGGATTGTATGAAGTGATGACCTCTACAGTTACCTGGCATTACAAGGATGTTCTCAAGTGACCTGACAACAACTTTTGCCTCGTTGCACCTCTTGACTGTTGACCTGTTTGCTGCAAGGTCCATTTTGATTCAACACTAATTGTTATAAGAAGAAAATGAACATACATTTTTTTGTTCCCAGAATTTCTACAGACTCTTGCAGCTATTTATAGTAAACAATTATAGATTCAGTCTTTCCAATAATTCTTATATTTGACAATTCAAAAAATATGGTGAGTATTTCCTCATTTTTCTATGTTAAAAAGTTTAGACAATTAAAATTGATAAGCTTATGTTGAGTTTACGTTTGTATCTGTCTAGGTCTATTTTAACTTTTATTTGAGAAGTCTTCTAAAATTTAAATTGTCATGTTTTTTAGACAGGTCTTTCAGAATGGCTTGAAGGATAGCATTGAGACTCGTCACTTGATAATATTATGCCTCCTATTTTTCCCAGTGGGAATCATGTCTCACATGGTAACAAAGGTAATTGTTGAGCAACAGAAACTCATAATAGAGGATGAGACATGATACACCCTAAAACACTAGATGCTGCAAGAATGCGTCTATTTTATTTTAGTTTAAATAATATCATTTGTAAAATTCAGCAATTAGTCATGGGCTAGGATGTGCCTGCCATGTTTTCTATCATGAATGCCTTCTCTTCTAAGTTGAACACAATTTTACAAATTTTAGTACTTTACAATAGCTCTTGCTTTGGTCAATGGTCATCCATATTCCAGTGGAAAGATACTTGCTCCTTTTATTTCAGTATTGTGTGGAATCGTGTTTTTGCATATGCATGCTGCATTTGAATTTTGCATTCTAAGGAAGAAAGAGAATTTTAAAAATATATCTTTCCATGAAGCTCAAACTTAACCATGCTCATTTTTGTATATATAATTTAAAGCATTAGTCACATTACAAGCTATAGTCTTTAATCAGAACATATTCTAATAATGACTTCCCATTTGTGATAATGGCTTATGTTTGTTTCACGTGAGCATTTTCCAGGGGTATTTTATCCAATTTTAGTTTGAGAATGAAGTGTTATGCATGCTACCTTGGACTTCCATTATAAGCAGAATCTTCGAAACAATTTTTTCTAAATTAGTGAACCATTCTAGAAAATTTTGAGCATAAAATTGGATCTTTTTCAAGTTTCGGAATAATTGTATTCTTAACACGGGAACATATCAAGATCATTGATGTTTGAGGGTAATGTTATGGTATGTTAGAGGGAAACCCTGTACTCGAACACAAATTAGTGGGATGTTCAGTTAATTCCATGGTTCCTAGGATTTCCTTCTTTTCCATCTTTTACGTATTAACTTTTAATTAGGGTTCTTTTTGGCACTGATATTGTAGGAAATAACTCACCTATGGTGGGGATCCAGACCAGGTAGAGAAGCTGCTGAAACTGTTTCAAGAATTTGTCAAGAATGAGAATAATTTCTCATAATGTATATTGTCCTAGTAATCTTTTATATTTCACAATTGAGTTGTTCTTTTATCCCGAGTTTTCTATAACTATGCATTTTAAGAAAAGTATAAAAAAAGAATTGATTTATTTCCTTGCCTTCAACTCTCTCATTTTTTGTGTCAAAAGGCCCATGTTGTTTCTACCAATTACACACAGAAGGATACATAATGTTTTGAGTTCCAAGAATGTAAAATACTAAAATACATAGAAGTCCATGATTGTAAAACCACTCCTGAATTGAATATGAAGTTATTATGTTAAAATTATATAAAGAAGATTCTAAGTAACCCTATAATACAATTAGTGTTTCGCCTGCTAATAAATATGGTGTAGTGTCTGACATAAGGTTATAAGCTCATAGATATCAAAGCCCAAAATTTCAGAGGGGATACATACCAGTTTCATTTAGGTTAGAAAGAAGAACACCTATGTGGGGCAGCTTCAAATGGTAGAGTCGCACATAGCAATTGAAATAAATGCATAGATTTACACACCCGTGAGTGACCATTTTGGAAAATTGCATCACTTTAGTCTTCAAATTAACTGCTTTGAAAATATTTAACAAACATTGAACAATGAAACATGACCTTAATTTTGTATTTTCTAAGTATAGAGTTCGTATTAGTTAGAAGATGGCTTGCAGGGTCTATAAGGGATTTAAATATAATTAGCATAGATCTATCTATCATAGAGATGGTGCTCTTGATGCTGATAGATCAGATAGATCTATGTTGGTTTTAATTTTTTTATTTTATGAGCCAAGATGGATTTATTTTATGATATAACATGAATTTTTTAATTACTTTTTATTTTTTGTAACATTATTTATGTGAAAACATGGCTATAGAGAACTTGTCCACCCTCATGCAATCAGGCTTGCAAAATTTGTTATACCCTCATGTAATGCAATGCAGTTTATGCTTTACAAGCTTACAACACATGGGGTGTTTTAGGTGTTTGGCATCTAGAGGATTTGGATAGTTGAAAACCTGTATATGTGATAACTATGCTAAGCATAAAATTGGGCTTATCCTTTCCATCTTACAGTATGCTAATAGTAGCTCTGCTGGTGCATCTTGTCTTTCAATCTGATCTTTTCCCGACTCCCTCCTTTTTGTAAATTTTACCAGAAACAAAGCAGTTATAGCTAAGAAAGAATCCTCAACCAAATGTGGATTTACTACAAGGAATTTCGACACAATCTGCACGGAATTAGGGATCCTAGAGTTGTTTGTTTTTTATCATCTGAAATATTTATTGCGAGTAGACTATCATGACCATATATATTTCAAGAATGTGGGTTTGCAAAACCAAATCAAATGATACAACATGGGTATTGCAATTTATATCCTGACTGTACACCACATGTAACTTGTAGCCAGATTAATTCAATTATTCCACTTTCCTCTTTCACAGTATCATACAAGCAGTAGCCAATCTGTATATTAAAGACATGAACAATGAACATTCAAGATAAACATGGAGTCTGCATATGCAAGTTATTGTTTGAAATGAAAGAGGATTCAAAATGTTGGAATATATTAAACCCACTCACAACTTAGGATAAAACAATTAATCATTATTTGATTAATTATTCACCCACTAGCTTAATTAGTTGGCATCCACTTGCACCTTAAAGTCAATACATGCCATCTATATCCTAGGAATGATTTATTTCCAATTTTGGGTTGATATTGACCACCTTTTGACCATCCAGAATTAGTATATAGGACTTTACAACAGATTATGCTTTATTCTACTTTTTCTGCTTTTCCTGCTTTTCTATGGATAAGATACAAGCTAGTCAACTAGGAAAATGGGAGCTTTTGTTTCCAACCCATCCTCCATTAGTATTTATCCATTTTATAGGATTATCGTGTTATTTCCATCTCCTTAACAACTCACTCATGATTTTTCCAACTCGTGAGGTCCTTGATATATTTGGTAAGTGCTTTAGCCACCTATGGGGGTTTGCTATATTTTGGTAAGTTAGCCTTTTTGAGCTTTATGATTTGTTTCCATACAATTCGATTTTACTATCAGGGATGTACTATTTATGTGCACTATTATTAATAATTATTCAATGGAAGGATACACACCAATATTCATCTCTTCATTCATGTGATTTAGTCTCTTTTCTTCTCTCTATTTTTCCTGTGTATGCTTGTGAGAATTCTTAGTAGCGAGATCCATTTCCTGTGCTTATTTTTAGCATCATTTCACATAGAATTGATCTATTATTTATACTTGGTATCATAGCTACAAGCTTTATCATGTTCTACAGAGTTGAGGAGTGCTTCCAGTCTCCTATCCCTCTCTGAAGAAGAGCTTGTCTAGCTTACAAGATTTTCTCCTAGTTTGTTTTGCAGGTTGCAGAGATTTTATTCTTGACCACATCAATTCAGAAATATGGATACTTCATCAGCTATAATTCTTAATTACTTCAAATACCATGAATGGAAATCCAAAATCTCCATTCTATTGTGCAGTAGAGGATTATACAGAGTTACACTAGCTTTGGAGAATGAGCCCAATGCTGTGATTGAGAAAGCTAAGTGGCGTAATAGGTTGGATGAAGCCTATGGATTGATTTGCCTCTCTATTTATCCTGATATAATATTTCATATAGATGGTTTTACCACTCCAAACCAATTATGGACTCAACTGGAGTCTCTCTTTGGAGTTCAAGATGAGCTAAGAGCGCATCAATTGGAAATTGAGTTATTCTCACCAAGTCCAAGAAATTTTGAATATCTTGAGGGTTTCTTCACCAAGTTCAATTTACTTGTTCTAATGCTCAAGCAATGTGGGATTGAGAAATCAGGTGATCAATTAATCATTTCCATTATTTCAAAATTGGGTCCTGATTACTCAGTTTTTGTGTCTACCTTTCATGCAACTAGGCTTGTTGTTCCTAAGTGGAAAATGCCTTCTTTAAATTCTTTTCTTTATTCACTAAAAAAGGAGCAAGATAAATTGATCCATATGGGTGTCCTTAATTATTCAAATTGCAAGGATCATTCTCTCTTGGTTCAAGTAAGCAAGAAATTCAAATCAAAAGAGAAGCAAATTGTGAAGAAGCCAAAGTTAGAAATTGAAGATGAAGATTCATATGAAGATTTAATAAAGAAAGTTAATAAGAAAGGGAGCACATCCAAGTGTTCTTATTGTAGCAAGGTTTTTAATTCAGAGAAGAATTTTTTCAAGAAGAATATGGACATCATGTCTCAGCTTCTTGAGAAGCACAAGATCGAAGTTCCAGATGAACTAGAGAAGTCTGCTGATTCCTCAGAACAATGTCATACTGCACAGTTCCAAGGTGATATAACTTATGCTTTGAGTTCCAGAGTTCTCTTCTTTTATCATATCTCTAATATAGATTTATACTCTAATATATCAGAATCAGATATATCAGAACCTTTCTTTGATGATCCTCCTCTCAGTCTACTAGATTCATCTCCCAAAAATTGTGATTTTTCACTAGATATTGACTTACCTTTGAGCAACTCTTCCTCACAAGATTGTATATCTAATTGAGAAGATTGTTTGAAGGATAATATGAATTTCATGACACATATAATACCATCATCCATACCATCTACCATACCTCTGAATAATCCAAAGACTATACAAATCCCAAGATCACTAGTTGATTCCTCATTGGTCTCTTATGCAGTGATATTTATCTTACATGGTTTGAAGTCTTTCCTATCCTTCATTGGCTGGTTATCCATGCCATTATTCATATTTGGACTGATATTAAACATTTTTTGATATTTTCTAAACACTTATGGTTCAGATCTTATGCCCATCCATCATTCATATTTTTACACCTATCAATTTTCCCCAGTTGCTCATAATTTTCCTAGTCTAGCCCTATATCCTCATGGAGCCACCGAAGCGTTTTTCCTTGCTGTTACATATGCTAATAATTCTGATATATCATAGTTTTATCAGCCTCATATCAGATATATACAGGTGCTACATCAGATTGGAATATTTACATGTGATTCACATCACAATTTTGCAGCTATTCAGGGAATTGGGTGTGAAATAAAGTGCCTTATTTTTTGTACTCTTTGGGAAGGAGTATGCACAGATATATTTTCCATTTCAGACTATGTTTTCAGATCAGAGTTTGAAATCAGCAAGAAGCATTCATATAATGCTCCTACTTCATTAGATGATGAGATACAAGGAGTCTCTCCTCTTCCTTCTTGCAGGTTCTACACTCCAGCACATGATCATGGAGTTCATGATTTCTTCAACAAGTCTTCCATCCAGAAGTAGTTCACTCAGCTGATTCAAGTGAAGATAAGGATATTTTGAGGACACATTATTTCAAATTTTGTGCCTTTTCCTATCTTGAGGGAGGATTTTCCCCATGCGGTTTTGCCTCTTTCCTCACTTTTCTAGACATAATAATTGTTAAAGGGTGACCATAGCCTTGTTGCTGGGCCCTATATGCATCCATATGCATCCATAATTTTTTTGTCATACCATCATAAAGTCATACTTATATGGGGGTGTTGGAATATATTAAACCCACTCACAACTTAGGATAAAATAATTAATCATTATTTGATTAATTATTCACCCACTAGCTTAATTAGTTGGCATCCACTTGCACCTTAAAGTCAATACATTCCATATATATCCTCGGAATGATTTATTTCTAATTATGGGTTGATCATGACCACATTTTGACCATCCAGAATTAGTATATAGGACTTTACAGCAGATTCTGCTTTATTCTGTTTATTCTGCTTTTCCTGCTTTTCTATGGATAAGATAAAAGCTAGTCAACTAGGAAACTAGGAGCTTTTGTTTCGAACCCATCCTCCATTAGTTTTTCTCCATTTTCTAGGATTAGGATGTTATTTCCATCTCCTTGACAACTCACTCATGCCTTTTCCAACTTGTGAGGTCCTTGATAGATTTGGTAAGTGCTTTAGCCACCTATGGGGGTTTGCTATATTTTGGTAAGTCAGCCTTTTTGAGATTTATGAGTTGTTTCCATACATTTCGATTTTCCTATGAGGGATGTACTATTTATGTACACTATTATTCATAATTATTCAATGGAATGATACACACCAATATTTATCTCTTCATTCATGTGATTTAGTCTCTTTTCTTCTCTCTATTTTTCCTGTGTATGCTTGTGAGAATTCTTAGTAGAAAGATCTATTTCCTATGCTTCTTTTTATCATCATTGCACATAGCATTGATCTATTATTTCTACACAAAATGACCATTTTTCTCAGTTCTGACCAATTTGGTTATTGTAAATCATTCACAAGTGTTATGGGCATACATTCCTACTACAAAGCATTCTGGAATTTGAGATGTTTGTTTTATATTAAAATTTAACGACACTCTATTTCCGTTATTGGACTTTGAACATTCCTGTATGATTTCCTATTTATTTAATAGTTTATACAAAAGTCAAGTATCGTGTAAAACCATAATCATTCAACTTTTGAATTTGCTCTACTGTTCAATGATATGCGTATAAATATTTACATTCAAGGTTTTGGGTACTTTATGACTATTTTAAGGTTCTATTTAATGTAAAAGCTTACATTGTGAATCCAATTTACTAGAAGGGGTACTTCTTAAACCAAGGGATTATTGCGAATAATGAGAAAAATATTAGTTGTGTCTTACTTCTTAAACCAAGGGATTCTTGTGAATAACAGTTTATGCATAGAAGATCAATCTTGGTGGGGATTTGGAGAGAAAAATAGAGTTGATTTTTCCAACACTTCTAATTTCATTTCCATTCTCGTGTGTTTAGAGTGCTTAAAGAAACCTACTGAAAGGGGTTGCACCTCAAAGAGTATATTTAATTTGGCTTAGGATCCAATTTTAAGGGGTATCTATTTATGAATTTTGCATGAGACTTACACCATTACATACCCTTTGTAATTCATGCCATTTGTGTGGGGCCAAGTTGCTAGACTTGGGATGAAAAAAATATCTTGGTCAAAGCAGCCTATAGTCTCATGAATTTGTTTACCATCTAGATATCCAAATTGCTCACTTTAAAGGGATATTTACACAATTAATCTCTTAATGGTGAGACTTATTCCCCACTTGGACCACAATACCCTATGGTATCCCATCCCCAGATTCATCTCCTTGTAGATATTAGATATGGAGGTTCTATATAGAGAGTCAGTTTTTTTCATCTATGTCCAACATACTTGCTAACTTGCTACCTATCAATGATAAAGCCCTCTCTAACCACGGCTACAACGAAATATAAGGAGGTTTGACCTCAAAGGTTGGATTTAGCCCTTTCTTACATGGGATCAAGTAGAGGATTCCAATTCTTGAGGGGCATAATAGATAAAATAATTTTATTAATGTCTGACTAATGACCACAAAAGTAGTTGAGGTAGGAAGAAAATATCTGTGCAAATGAAAATATATGTATTCTTCCCCTGTTGTAACTAATCTTGCAGTAAAGGCCAAGGAAAGGGAGAGGATATAAATTCCTCTCAGGAAAATGAGAATTCAGTGTTGCGTCTATAGCTAGTACTTGTTACACTCTCCTTGCAGTGCAGGGTCCAACATCCATGACAAAGAGAGAGGCCCTTGTTGTGTGTACTGAAGGAAAATACCTGCCATATTTGTAGATGCCACAAACAATGATTCTACAATTTAACACAAAGAATTTGGAGGTAAATATGAAACCCTTGTGAAAAACGATTGCATTGATTTGGGAATCGGAGAGCTAGAGAAGGAAATATCTCATCTTACACAAAAACTACGAAAATTGAAATTGCAAAATGCTTGTGAGACACCATCCCAAATAATTGGTATTCAACACAAGTCCAGTGACAAAAACATGCCGATGAGAATTACAAATAAGATAGATACATTGAATGGTCCTCGAGAAGGGAGTTCTGAGAAGAGAAAGAAAAGGAAGGGTTGTCTCTGCTAAATTTCTTCAATATAGCTCGAAATCCCAACCAAGATTTAAGAAAAATAATGACAAAATGACGACAAAGAGTATTTCCAGTGGGTCAAGTTGTCAGATTCAGAAGAAATCTAGGTCATCTAGGCCTCAGTTAAGAAGCACTCCTAGCAAGGTAGGTTGTCTCAAAGAAGACAAGCTTGAAGAGCAGAAAGATAACATTGGCAGGCAATTGAACGAAAAGAAAATAGATGTGTCTAAGGATTGAAAATGATATGGATATTCTTTTGGAAGATTTGATGGAAAGGAGAACATATCTCCATGCTTAACACTTTTAGAGAAGAATCACAATTTTTGCCTAGGTTCAAATTCTAAAGAAGTTCCAAAGGATGAAAGGAAGCTAGGAAAATGCTTGCTTGATAATTTCAAGAATCTTTGTGACATACACAGAGTGATCTCCCATCTATTCATTATGCCATTAGATGCCGCAAATCATAATGATATGTGGTTGAGTAATTGCATAGTGGGTGAAGTAATGTGCATTGACAATATACATCAAAAGAAGCAAGGTGCATTTTAGAATGCATATGGGGTCATAAGAGGGGTATCATGTCAATATAATAAGTAGATATATAAAGGGGTATAAAAAATGTAAATGGAAAAATGGATACATACAATATATAGTGAAAATAGGGTTTTTTTTAATTTGGGAAGGCATATTGGGAGGGGGTTAAAAAAACAATTTTGGTAGGTATTTTCCAATATTTATTGAAATTAGGGGTATTGTTTCATATGCCATGAATGAACGTTCTATGGCATGGTTTCATTAAGTGAAGACCTTGTGGGAGTATGTAGACACAATTGAGCAAGAAAGGAACAACAATTGGGGAATTTCCCATTGAGGAGCACCATAGATCATCTCTACCATTTTTTCTTGCAATTGAGGAGCTAGAAAAGGCAACATTCCTCCCAATATCCCCCCTAACTTCAGTATATAGACACAATTGAGCAAGAAAGAAACCAAGAGTGGGGAGTCTCCCATTGAGGAGCACCATATAACACCTCTACAAATTGTTTTCTTCAAATTGATGAGCTAGAAAAGGAAAAATTCATCCCAATATTCCCCCTGACTTGATTATCTAGACACAATTGAGCAAGAAAGAAACCAAGCTTGGGGAGTTTCCCATTGAGGAGCACCATAGAGAATCTCCACCATCTTTTTTCTTTCATTTGAGGAGCATCAAAGGAAATATTTCACTGGTCATTGTGGTGGAGTATCTAGACACAATTGTGCAAGAAAGAAACCAAGCTTTGGGAATCTACCATTGAGGAGCACCATATATCATCCATCATTGTGGTGATGGGAAATTCAAGTAATCAAGCAAGAAAATAGGATGATACCCAATGAAATCCTTGAAGAAATTAGAGAAAAGAAAAGAAATGACATGACCAATCGAAGATGATCTATGGAAACTCAACTAATTACAGTTGTAGAGGATGCCACAGTTATTCCTACCAATCCACAACAAGAAAGAGAAGTCCATTCAATTGATGGCCCTTCAGTCTCCATAGTAGTTGAGGAACGAGCAATGCATGACACTGATCAAGGATTAAAACATAGGTGCACATCAAGGCCACATGAAACCTTTGCATATTTACTTAGATGTGGGTATACAAGTGAAGAATATAGAGTCATTAAATGTTGACCATATGCTCGAAGAAGACATCAATTGGGATGAAAGGTAATCAAATCGATTGGAAGAAGGAATTGAATCTTGAAGTTGGTCCTATAAGGACACTATTCAACACCCCATTTTTTCATGGAAATTCCAAATGCAAGTGTTAAAATAAGGTATAGAAGGATTCCCATGCTTAATGACCCATCGAAATATCATTTTGATCCACAGTTGGAATTCTATGCCCTGGGTACTGATTCAATAGGTGTCCCTGAAAGCCTTTAGGAGGTCAGTTTCAACGTGCCATAGAATGATGACCATGGCTCGGATCAATGAACTGTCAACTCTTTGGGATTAAGGGCATCAATATAGTGCTATAGGTGGCCCTCTACTCTACTTCCATGGACAAGGTATCATGTTTTAGGTCAATTTTGGAAACTAGGTTAAGGGAATGTGGAATTTTTGCACATAGGGGTCAAATTTGCAAATTCCTACACTAGGAATGTGTGGCTAGCGTTCCCACATGGAACCTCCCTAAACACACTTGCATGACCCATAAAAACCTCATTTTGATGTAAGGTTGTGTGGAAATTAATCCTAGTGATAGATTAATTTTACTCACAGCAATTATCAATTGTACATGCAAAATCACTCACAAAAGAGACTGAATATGGATATGAACACTAAACTGTATTAACTCAGTGTAAAATAGCCAACCCTGTAACATAATAGGTTTCTGCATTAAATAATTACATAAGGGATTCGAATGCATGAGGAGGCAATTCGAATCTAGTCAAAAGCAGGCTTACTAAAATTAACCAAATCCCCCATAGGTGCATAAAGTAGTTTCCAAATCAGCTAAGGAGCTCACGAATTGGAAAAAGCACTTAGGAAAGCTAAAAGGTGATGGAATGACAACTCATACATTCTTTTCATAGGAGAAAAGAGTGGAGTATGTGGAGGACAAAAAACTAGTTAACCTCACCTAGTCAAACTTTCCCAATTGCCTTAAAGCACTGAAAAAGCAGGCAATAAAGTAGAAAAAGCAGAAGGGCACCTAGGAGGCCAGGAATAAAGTAGAATTGATTCCTTGAGGTTTCCCAAGCACTACATGAGTCAAAATATGCAAGTTTGACCACTATGGATAGGTAAATGACAACTTGCATAAGGTGGGACACATGAACTAGGCAAATAAGACAAAAATAATTAAATTAATGTCTAAGGTAGCTAACTATGGGTTGATTATTCTAACATCCCCCCTTAAGCCTAAATTATGAGTAATATATCAGAAAATTATAGGGCCTAGCAACAAGGCTTAGTCACCCCTTACATACTGCATGTCCATACAACCAAGGAAAGAGGCAAAAACCACATGGGAAAATCCTCCCTTAAACATGGACTGTAAAACAAAATTTGGAAATCTTGTCTTCACTCATGCTTCATAGCATGATCAGAAATCCCCAATAGTGATTTGAGATTGCTGAAGGTCTTCTCACAAAATTCTTTGGTGAAGATATCAGCTACTTGTTCTGAAGATGAACAAAAGAGTAGGTGAATGGTGCCATCACGCACAAGCTCTCGATGTAGTGCATATGGATCTCAATGTGTTTGGTTCTTTGCTTCTCAACTGGATCATTGCAGATTCGAACGGTACTCTGGTTATCATAGTAGATGGTAGTTGAGTACTCTGATTCGAAACCACACTCTCCAAGTAACCCCTGCAACCATAAACATTGAGTTGTTGCATTAACAACTCCTCTATACTCTGCTTCTGTAGATGAGAGTGCAATGGCACTCTGTTTC
>LPNX011130382.1:66438-126852 GCA_001517045.1 Pseudotsuga menziesii
AAATAACAAGGGCAGGCCAATGCTCTGGATAGTCTGCATTAATAATAGTTTTAATGCACTCCCCAAGCTGCACTCTGCATAAAGATAGAAAATGTAAATTAACTATTATAGACACTTCTAACAGATCAAAAGTTGAGTAAAATTTCCTAATTTGAAATTGTTTTCTTGTTGTACTATATTTTTTTGTTTCTGTTTTTTTATACAAAAATGATTCATGAAGCATTAGACTGAAGTGATTTTAGAGATGGGCCAAGGTCCATGATTATTCTAAGAAAACCCTGGCTATCAAACTTGCAAAATGAAAGCTGTGACATTAAACCAATATCAGAGTTTTACTAGATAGTTTGCAAGCAACAAATGTCTGATGTTGGATCATATCATTCTTCCAGATAGAATGACTCTGTCTAGCATAAGGTTGGCTAGAAAACAATCCAGCTAAGTTATTGATGAAGTATAAATGAGAAACAAGTTGCTAATCACATGGTATTTCAAAGTTTCAACAAGCATTCTAAAAGATACCTTGAATTTGACTAATAATTTATAACTTATGCTCAAGAGTCTAATCAAATAACCAGACAAAAATCCAATTAAGTGGAAAGTACCATTCATTTAATTTAAATATCTGAAGCAACAAGGGCCATTATAACCTATGAAAATACAGAAATGTTACAGAGATAATCCAGCAAAATCATTAAGGAATAATTTTCCTGAATTGGCCATTTTTTTACCATTTTCTCAAAAATATACTCATACAATCATTTGGTTTGCCTGGGCAATGTTGAACATTAGGACATTCATCCCAAATTTCCAAGATTATATAGCATGTCAAAAAAGTCTTAGAAGATTTGCCTTTAAATTTTAAATTCCATTGTACCCTTAAAATAAGTATGTTTTCTTGACATTATCCCCATAGAATAAATACATTTAATTTGAACTCTACTTACACCAGGATAACATAGTACCAAGAGTAGAGAAGTTCCACAGAAACGTCCTATGTCTGAATATCTCATTTTATATCTGCTGCTACAGAAAAGGCAAATGTTTTACCGTATTTCAAGATAACTCAGCTGTTATGCCATCCCTTTAATCCCAATTACCTAGAATAATATAATCAAGTGGCTAAATAAAGTCCCAGCCCTGGAAACCTTGGAAGTTATTCTCATGGCTTTTCATTCTTCAAATGCATTTGAAAAAATCAAAATGACAGAGAATATTTTTTCTACCCTCAGCAATGTAAGTTGTCCTCCACTGGAACTTAACAGCACACAATTGGTTTGCTGGTCTTTGCTAATTTCAAGACTGATGTTGATTCTTCGACACATGATTCTCCACTCTACAACCTTCCCATTCTGGTTGATGTTCAATATAAGAAATAAGTTAATACAGATTACACAAGGAGGAACTTTTCATCTTCCCACAGGAACAGGCTATTTAGAATCATGGGTATATCATGTGGTACAAAGTGTTATAAATGTGAATGAGGGAGTCACAGAAGAGAATGGAATGGCTGATCTCTTTCAGCAACTGATTGACGTTAGTGGGGTTCATAACTAGGGTATTGTAGAACACAAAGTTCTTCAAGATCCGGGTTTAAATTGGTTTGATCTCTATTCTGTTGTTTGTCACATTTTGGAAGCGTGGCAGAATAGGGAAGCTTCCCAAGTGCATGAGCTTATACTTGAAAGATAAGTAAAATGATTATGGAAGACGAAATAATGGTAGCAAGCCAATTTCTACACCTCTTGCCAGGCCACACATAGCTCAAAAAGATTCTAAAATGATTTATATGGGGAAACAGGTAGGAAGAGAGATATGTCAGTGGTCTCATGGGACACTGCACTTTAGCAAGGGAGGCTGTAGATCTTGGTTTGATTAATATATGAATTAAATGACAATGATAGTGACCAAATGGATTGTCAAGGCAATGATTCGATCGACTCCTTGGCCAAAGTATTTGTGACTAAATAAGTATAGGGGACTTGAGAAGATGCAAGGAGAATTTTGACATCTATGCTAAAGAAGTATGTGGGACTTAAGAAAATACAAGGAGAATTTTGACATCTATGCTAAAGAAGTATATGGGACTTAAGAAAATACAAGGAGAATTTTGACATCTATGCTAGAGAAGTTTATGGGACTTAAGACGATGCAAAGATAATTACAGGATCACACCTTGAACAAGTTTGAGAGCAAGCTTCTGAGATGGTTTTCCCAAGATATACCACTCAAGTAAAATAAATATGACAGATTGTATTATACTATTATGGTTGCAAGCCAACTTCTGCTCCTCCTGCACCTATTCTTCTTTAAGCCACAGGATACCTATGGGAAAAGCAGGGAGGAAGAGGGGCATGTCACTCGTCTCATGGCACACTGCACTTTTTCAGGGGAGGCTGGAGAACTTGGTTTGATTGATATATGACCTCAAACAGCAGTGATAGCAACTAAATGGATTGTCAGGGAAATAAGTTGGTCGCCTCCTAGGCAGCTTCTTATACAACATCAAGTTCATAATGCTACACACATGTAGGGAGCATAAAAATCTGCTTTCAATTTGTGGACTAGTTGGTGGAATCGGTGCTTTCAAAATTTCCAGATTATGTATCCTCAAAAAGATTTGGTAGGGGCTTGGTAGTCAGTGTCCAAAGGATTACATTGAGATATCATAAACCCAAAAGAGGATGGGATCTACTGATGAGATCCATTTGGACCTTCCCCTCAGACAGAAGTTGGTTTAGTTTAGTTCCCTTTTAAACAGGAAAGAAATTTGCCAAAAAGGATTTCCACACTTGGCAAGATGTGGGACAAAGAGGTGGGTCAGTGGTTAATTTGGAGATCTGCCAAGTGTTCTCAAAGACTACATGCTGCTGAAAAACATGCCTGCACACAGCTGTGTAAGATCATTCCTGATTTACACTAACACTAGACAGATCAAGCTGAGTTTGGACACTTCAGGATCCAATTTGGAGGGATTGGAAATGGTTAGATGGAAAAACCTTTATGGATTACAGAACTAAAAGATATATTCTAATGATCTACCCAAATCATTCATGTGTTGATCACCTTAACAAAAAAATGCGCAATTTAGAGATGATAAAATCAAGTGGCTTAAGAGCAAATTATAACTTAATTTAAACAGGCACATTTGTGGTCTAACTGGAATCTATGTCCCTGAACAAACAAATGTAAAGAATTGTAATTTTCACACTGTAGTTACATAGCAGAAAATACAATCAGAAATCAAAATGACAAAAAGCAAATGTGTAACATAGAGGAACCAGCGCAAGTTTGCAAAACATACCATCCATAATTGGTTCTATCATATATGGATGGTATCAAGTTATCAACATCTCTCACTTGATGATATTCATGACATTGTCTTGCCCTTTGCATTTTGTTTTGTGCCAATTCTGGGGCTATTTGTGCATAATAGGACCCTTAGTTCAGACACCCATATTTGTTACCATAAATTGTTGAACAACAAAGGATGGTGTAGAGATTGTTATTATAACATAACAAGTAAATCCATCTGGCAATCTCCAAGCAAGGAAGAGGCACAACAAATTGAATAAAAAGAAACAGAGTAAGTTTACATTAAGTAAATGAACTGAAACATAACAGAGATACAAGTTCATATCCATCGTCACCAACATCATCATATTTGGTAGTTTCTGCACATGGACAAGGGATCTGTAGCGTTGCTGGTTTGTTCAAATTTATGTCATAAATAGTTTATCAAAGCAAGTGTATGGATACATCATATCCACTAAATATAGAATATCAAGATTAAATCATAGATTTTATGTTGCGGGTCATCAAACCTTGGAAGTCACCATCTCTATGCTGTAAAAGGGTGCAGTTTCAGAGATCTCAAGGAAGCAGCCAATTTTTAGTGAGGTTGACACTGGAATTTACATCATTGTTAGTGGAGTTGTTGTCTCTACTAAAAGTAACAACTTATATATAAGAACTTCTTGATAAATCCTTATCATGTCTCCTTGGAAAAAACTCCTTATCATGCCTGTGCACAACAATCTCAATGAGTTACTTTGCAAATAGAATGCCAAGGCTGGGCATCGATATAGCTTCCAGATTGTTTTGCCAACACATATAACTCAATGAACAGAAATACCAAATTCTAGGCATGAGTTTGCTAATTCATTTGAATCATCCAAGCGTAATTTGATGACCACAGAATGCCAAGTTATGGGCATGAATTGGTCCCCACAAATTAATTGGCACACACATATTTACAATACAAGAGAAGGTCGTGTTGCTGTACAAAAATAGAATTCCAAGGCTGGGCATCGATATAACTTCCAGATTGTTTTTCCAACACATATAACTCAATGAACAGAAATACCAAATTCTAGGCATGAGTTTGCTAATTCATTTGAATCATCCAAGCGTAGTTGGTAGTTGGTAGTTTGCTAATTCATTACGAATTTCCTGATTGTGAAACAAACTTCAATATTAAACAAACTTCAATAGTAATACCTGTACATGGTAGTTGGATTTGATGCAGAATCAGACCTATAGCAACATGTCCAGAGAAAAGATTGAATTATAATAAACCCTCTGCCCATCTGCTTTGGTACAAGAAACCCTCTTTCTTTTTGAATAGCAGGGATTTATTTCAATCAATCCAGTTGCACCAGAAGAAAAGTTAATTTTCACATCTGCATCTGTATCTTTTTCAAAGTTTACCCGCATGTTGATTTCTGTTCGAACTTCCTCAGCCTCCATTATATCATCGCAAAGAAACTGCAAAATTGTTAGCTTTGTGGAAGGCAATATGGTATAGTACTCACCATTCAAAAGCTTCAAATGAGAAATATTTGGTCCCAGGTGATTATAAGAAGAAGTGGGTTGCCATGAAAAATAAAAAACATAGTGAATACAAGAAGAAACGAAATGGGTTACCGTGAATGCTTGTGTAGAGGCAGGCTGCATCTTCAGAACTTCTTTCCAATAATAATTAGTGGCAAGGCGCTTCATTTTCCCTCCATAGCCTTGACTTACACCATAAACAATCATCACCACGACCAGGAATGGAGTCCCAAACGCCTCTCTCATCACTACAAACCATGAAATCAAATCTTTCACAACTCTCCATGGGATCCAAAGCCTCCTGCGTGTTACTCCCTCTTCCTTTTCACTGCAATTGCTTACAACATCAATAGATAGTTATTATTGCTGGGAATTTATAGAGGCCGGGGCTGACCATGGTGAGACCTCCAAGTAGATGTAAATGGGGCCAACGGTTAAACCCTAGCTCGCTGGTGTGATGATGCCAGATCGAATACGCAGATTTGCATGAGAACACCTTGCTAAATATTATTATCGATTTCCAAAAACAACCGCCTCGAACTCTTCCTCCCTCTGATTCCTCCTCCTCATCCTCCATAACTATAAGCATTAATCCACCCGCCCACGAAAACGAAAACAAAAAGAAGATCAAACCTCTTATTTGTAAAAAGTCAACAAAAGACGGTTCAGTCGCTATAGCGATGGATAGCCGTGGATACAGCGACGTCCAAGGCTTTAGGTGTGGATACACCGACGGATAAGAGTCCCTGCGTGGATACAGCGAAGGCTAGGCATGCGTGGATACAACAATGGCTAGGCATGGATACAGCGATGCCTCGTTCCTGTTGCTTCCCATTTTACACCAAAAAGTAAGAAACGTGGAACATTAGAGGAAATTTCAACTCAAAATGGGCCTTTTAACTTTTATTCAAATTCCATGTCATCATGTGTTAGCCAATGAAATTTCTTTAAATTTGAAATACCGTATAGGTCTTAAACACTTTTTTAATATAAATTTGGGGATAGGTATCATAAAAAAAACTACTTTTTTTGTTTGCATTTTTGACATATCTCCCTGTGTTTTTACTCAAATTTCGATTGGGAGAGCTCGTTGGATGTGGAATTAAATTCCGTATCCAACGAGTACCCACTCGGCATACTTTTGACGAATGCCTCTACCCCAAAAACAAGAAATACCTTAAAAAACGAAATGATGATGTCATCATTCCATTTTTTTCAGGTATTTCTTGTTTTTGGGGTAGCGGGGTCCGTCAAAAGTATGCCGAGTTGGTACTCGTTGGACGTGGAATTTAATTCCGCATCCAACGAGCTCTCCCGATCGAAATTTGAGTAAAAACACAGGGAGATATGTCAAAAATACAAACAAAAAAGTAGTTTTTTTCTTTTCTTCCTCCAAAATTAATAAATATTATTTTATTATTTTAACTATTATTTTATTAGTTCATTTTAGGAGGCCCATTTTGAGTTCAAATTTCCTCTAATGAACCTCTGTGGAAAAATCCGCGCTTTTGTACTAGTGATAAAATAATGCGCAAGAGATACAACAATAAAGAATCATAACCATTATTTTGAATCAATCTTATACTTGGATACTTTTAGGTTTGATGTGTATCCCATGTATTTGTTAGATGAAAGACATCATGCCAAACGCCAATTTCATTTATGTAAGACCACATAGGTGCATCACTTAGGTGTGTCAACTTCGTGCATCCTTCAAATGTTTGTTAGGTTGTTATGTGGGTAAGGAGATTTTGTATTCCACTTAGTTGGGTCAAATGCTTAGGTGTGCTAGGAGCTTATGTGTGTTAAGTATATTGCATTTTTTTTAAAACAATTTAACATTGTATATGCAATTGGATCGTGGTAAAAAAAAAATTTAAATGTACATTGTTGTCATTACAAAATATTTTAATTGTGCTTTTTTCTCAAATTTATAACTGATATCTACATGTAATCATAAAATCTATAAAAAATTGGGAACATTACACATAGAAACATTCTGGACACAAATGGATGATCACACTTAAGATTGAAATATGAAGATCTCAAGAGCCTTGATATGATAGATTTTTTATAATATAAAAGTTATAATACAAAAATAGAAGTCCCTTAGATGTCTTGTCAATGTACATGTATCAAAAACATCATTGATGTACATGCAAACAAAATTATATATGTCCTAGACCGCACCCCTAAACTATGAATTCCTCTTGTACACAAAATTACATATTTTTCCTGGAATAACACATTAAAATTCTAACTTTCTCTTGTTTTTTCCCAACTCTGAGGCTTGTCTCCTTTATCCACAACCACTATGCATCTGTGGCAATTGCAAAACAATGACAATATTTCTTGATCAGGTAACTGAACTAATACTATCCAGCACTAACAAAGTTTGAAAATTTAAAATACGACTCAATTGTACATAAAAAAAAAGAAACTCACTGCATCCATCTAGGGTATAGATGCCTCTGGTGTCCTCCTCCTTGCAAATATTCTCTCTGTAATGTTTCTCTGTGAATAAAAAAACTATGTCAATTATCTCAACAACTATCAACATGTACATGCATGAGAAAGTACTAACCAAGTATCTAAATAATGAACATCTCACTAAAAAAAAATTGCTCCAGGGCATGACACTGGGCTTCTTTAGCAGTAAGAGTAGTCATAGTTTGAACATCAACCTCGATTGCATGCATTAATGGACTAGGGTGTGGCTACATTCATCAAATGCTAAAATAGTTAGTAATAATGCATGTCCATAGACAATAAAAAATAATTTTACAAGTACAAATATTCAAGTAGATACATATGTGTGACTTATCCCCATTGTATATGCAGCATTCATTGCAGAATCAACAACCCCACTAAGGTCTAACACGAATGACTCTACATCCTGATGCTGTAAACATGCGAAAATAACATTAAGAAAAACTAGTTGTGAAGTGAATTGAAAGCTAACCAATAAATTCCATTGGAAGTGTGTGCATTACCGTGGAATCACTAGGTTCATCATCATGGACACCTGCTCTTTTTAAGGAAGAGGTTCTTCTGGTGTAGAAAACACACTTATCTACGTTTGGAATATAGGGAGATCCAAACCAAATAGGTGGTGCAGGGATTTGCGATGAGTCATAAAATTTTAACATAGTTAGACATGGACATGAATAGATGGAATAATATTTACATAAAAAATAACATGTTTTAATATACTTAACCTCTTCCTACGACATATCTCCCCCATGGGAGGGACCTCTACCATCGATTTCTTGTCCCTGTGCAGAGCCAAATAGCACTTGCAAGTTTAAAAATTATAAATATTAGCAACCTATAAAGGAGTGTACACTAATAAATTTAAATAATTTGAGCAAGATTCGGTTATTAACTATGTACTTACATTCTTGAGGTAATCATAAAATCCACCTTGGAGGAATTCGCTAAGATCAAGGTCTTTGGCATCCTGTTCAAGATGGGGTTCCTGCAACTTCAAAAATTGTAAATATTAGACCATTAAATAAATTAATTGACTAAAACATGTATTAAAAAAATAATATGTATTAACAAAATTACACATGTTGAAATTTTACGTCTGTGTTGGTTGTTTTATCCTCGGATACAATAACATTGGGTGCACTACCACACCCCTTAGAGACATCATGATTCTGGAAGAGTAAAAATTGCATATATTAAGAATATTTTGATATGTGTACAGTATGGAAAAATTAAATTCAACAACAATACATTTTTTATAATGTACTTACATGTCCAATAGTCATCGTAGAGGTACCAAGTGTTGGTCCACGACCATAATAGGATTGACCACACATTGTGCACACGTGTGGATCGCTATGGGGCATATGGAATGTCAGTATATCCCCACCAATAGATGGTCCTCTACCACCGAAAGCTAGTGGTTACACCCCACTAGAGGAAGAGGGCCATGCCTAGTCAATAGTTGTGGTGTGCCGAAAAATCATCTCATTTAGAGTAAGAAATGCCTCATGTGTCTGGGTAACCATATCATGTGCAGGAGGGATGGTTTTCTTTGGTATATGGGAACGGGGTGGTAGTATATGTCGATTGGAATCTCTATGCCTAGCATTGGGTTAGTTTTGGGGCATCCCCCTACCAGCTCCTTAGAACCCCAACATGTCAAAGTAGTTGACATGTTTCCCCATCACAAACTCTACATAAAGTTTTGAGAGGAAGTGCAACGATAATTCCATGTTGTTGTGCCAAAAACCATGTACCATCTATTCATCCAATGGTCTCTAATGGGTTGAAAGATGCACCACTTAATCGAAATGTGTGGTTTGCTTCTCTCTAGAATGTCATCCATCCCAGGAACTCTAAATAGTGTATATATATGCTCTTTTGTTATTTTGAGCTTCTTAATCTCATTGTAGCTCAGATCATTAGCATATTCTTGTCTTTTTCTCTCCCTGTTGTTAGATTTTTATCATTCAAGATAGCATTATGATCTTAGGATCTTTAACCGAGAGAATAACACGCAAAGCAATAAACACAAGAAACAAGACACACAAATAATTTTCGTCGAGGAAACCATAAAGGAGAAAACCCCGCAACTTCCTCAGAGATAGAATCAGCAACAAAATTAAAACCTGAAAACATAAAGATTATCTCTCAATAGCAATAGTCTCTCTCTTGTCCCAGAAACTTATCCTCTCACTCATGTGCCCCAATGAGTGAGTGTGTCTGTGATAAATAGAGAGGCTCACTCTCTATTTATATTCTTTCATTCACTTGAAACCCACTCCAACATGTCAGCCTCACTCAACAATTACTTACTAGAGCAGACATCTCTAGGAGTGTCTAATAACCCTAGTGCCCCACAACTTGTGGGGACTTTACCTCCTTTGACCAACAAGGAGGTTTATCCTTAACACAATGGTGGGGACTATTGCCCTAACTTTCAATGATTCACCTAGGGTCGACTCCTCTAGGATAGTCTAATAACCCTAGTGCCCCACAACTGTGGGGAATTTAACTCTTGACCAATAGGAGGGTTACCCACAATGACTTGACATGACTTTTTAATATTATAGAAACTTCCCAGAATAAACATCAGGGTATGGCATGTCACAATTACATTACAGACACATCCTGAAATAAACATTGGGGTACAATACATAAGATATATGGATGAATACATTCCAAAGTTACAATTACATCAACACTCTCTCTTAACTAGGAAGGTATTATCTCGACACAATTTATCAGTACAAGTATTCTTCTCTGTATCATATGGATCATGATCGAGTCCTCATCATATTCACCTTCAAGTCATCTCCATCTTCAAGTCATCTTCATCTTCAAGTCATCTTCATCATCGGATCTGGATCATCACTCCATCTGGATCATTGTCACTAGATCTGGATCATCATCTTTGGATCTAGATCGTCCCTCGATATGGATCATCTCTTCTAGATCATCAACACTGAATCTTCACAGGTGCTATCTCATGATTCTTCTCATCATAGGAAGTTCTACAGAGCCAACCCTTTTTCATGCTGGCTGTAGGCCTACCCTACGTGTAAGTATTTTTCGGCACTTATATCTGACCCTAATTTAGAATGGCCTACCCAACACTTACATCTGATCATGTAGGAACCAATCCTATAATCATATCAGAAAGGAAATTCCCAACACTCACATCTGACCATGTGGGAACACCTCCCACAACCCTGTCAGAAAGGCCCAACACTCACATCCATCAACCAATGATCAAAAAGGCCCAGCACTTACACTTGTCCATGCGAGGAACCAATCCTCCATGCCAAAAGGCTCTACACTTACATCTGGAAACCAATGTTAGAAAGGCTCAACACTTATATTCGACCATGCGAGGAACTAATCCTTCACGCCAAAAGGGCTCTGCACTTACATCTGACAACCAATGTCAAAAGGGCATGCACTCACATATGATCTTGTAGGAACCAATCCTACAATCATATCAGAATTCCCCCCAGTCCCAGACTGAGCTACCTGGTAACTCAATAGTTTCCTCCATTCCATGAATGGAAACAACCCTTATATTTGATCAAGTGGGAACCAATCCCTCAATCACATCAGAATGACCATGTGCTCACATCTGATCATGTAAGACTACATCTTACAGTCATATAAGAAAGGACCTTAGTCCTAGACTGATTATTCCTAGTAACCGATGAGGCACCTCCATTCCAAGAATGGCATTCAACACTTACTTTTGATCATGTAGGAACCAATCCTATAGTCACATTAGAATGGCTCAGAACTCACATTTGACATGGAAGGAACCAATCCTCTCACCATGAAAGAATGGTTGAGCCCTTACATTTGACCATGGAAGGAACCAATCCTCTCACCATGTCAGAATGGATACAGGTCTAGTCATTTTCCCTTGGAGGAAACCTCGATTTGGAGAACACCAATCTTCTCCCTGAAGTACTCGAACTTCACCCTAGCTAATGGCTTCATCAATACATCAGCTATATTTTCCTCCTTCGCAACATACTGGAGCTTCACTATTCCCCTCTACACCATATCCCTGATATAGTGATACTTGATCTCGATATGCTTTGACTTGTCATGGAACAATGGATTCTATGACAACTTCATGCAACTTTGGTTGTCACAATGTATACAAGTAGCATCCATCTAGAGATCAAATAAATCAAACAGTAGCTTCCTCAGCCATACTAACTCACAACTAGCTGAACAAGCTACGGCATACTCTGCTTCAGCTATACTCAGTGCCACATAGGACTGCTTACTGCTAAACCAAGAGATCACACCTGATCCCATACTGAAGCAACACTCTGAAGTGTTATTCCTATCAATGGCACTACCCAATCTGAATCAACATAAAATTCCAAGTTAATATTCTGATTCATATCATACTTGAGCCCATACTCAACTGTATCCTTTGCAACCATCAAGTGAACATGTCTCAAATGTGTTGACAACAAATAAAATATTAGGGCTTGTATCCATCAGGTACATTAATGAACAATTCATTTGACGATACATCGTCGCATCAACCGACTCTAATCAAGCAACAATCAATAGCTTCGGTTTCGATGGCATAGGTGTGGTCATGCAGTCCATCATCCTGAACCTATTCAAGATCTCTACTGCATACTTCCCTTCTCCACATCTCCATGCCTATAATGTAGTGCATCGACACATAACATGAGAATCACTGGTCTTCTGCCTTCAACCTTGAACCAAAGGTTGGAATCCTCTTTACTCTCAGTAAAGCCTAGAGTCATTACTAATTTATCCATCCTATCGTACCATGTCGAACCTTAGGATCTTCTGTAGTCACTCCCTCTGAAGCATCATACTCCCTCTATCTTCCATACTTTATGCGATGAAACATTTTATACTGGAGTGACAAGTAGCTTCCTCTGCTACTAATATTCTCTGTATCCATCTACGGTCACTAGATACCAAGATCATCTATCTTGAACTTTTTCAAAAGTTCATCTCACACCCATCTATGAGCTTGTCATGCTCTATCAACATTGTAGCAAAGGTTCAGATATTCATCAAGCTCCTCATGTATGTGTTATTCCATGGGTGTATTCTAAGCTCGTACAAGGTCTTCTTTCATTTGCACACACGATTCTACCTGTCATATGCCTCAACTCCCACTAGCTGCAAATGTCTCTTCGAATCTTGCCTTGTATCCCATGATGTTTCCATCTACTGCATGATGGAACTACAAACTTCCCTTCATGTATCGATACTACATCCTAGACATCATTCTTGTTGAATTGGTCTTCCCTTTCTTCTTGATTACTTCTTCATGGCTGGAAGGTTTTGCATCAATGATGTTGTTGCATTCGTCATATTATTCTTCATTTTTAAATGCCGTCACTTGTTCTTCGCAACAAGTCTCATCCTTCTTTGCTTGTAGGTGATTATGTATGCGATATTTCCTACAAGTCAAATGCATTTCTATGGTTAGAAACATTTCATAAGGAATATTCATACTGGAAAATTATTATGCATAAATATATGATCATGCAACTACTTTAGCCAATACAACATTCATCCATATCTCACAGAAACTTTTCTAGATGCCTTCCATCTCCACTAGGACAACATTGAGATTGTGCACTAATCCAATATGTCAGCAAAGAGGTTTCATTCTAGATAAGTAGCAATGGAGAGTTGTATAGCGCCATGAGCTACTTACCCATCACATGCATATTAGTAGTCTACTATCACTAATGCAAACATTCTATCATGCAAAATACATTAACTGAATATAAACAAATGCATAACAGAACAATATCATGAAATGACAATTGAATACTTATCTTTATTTTTTTCATGGGTAGACTCCTTCTTGATCCTTCCGCTTCATCGTCTTCTTCATTCATAATAGCATCATTTCTTATCCAAATGATAAGGTGGATAAGAGGTTCTTGACGAGTTGAGTTCTTCATATTCCTCATTGCTTGAGGGATCTTCTTTCAATGGTGAGATCTTGATCTTCATTTGCTCCCATCTTCTCTTCTCTTATTATGAGTCAAGCTTATTTTTCTTGTGTGTGCTCTTCCCAGAGTATGCTGAAAGTAATCACTTCCTTTTGGCACACATTCTTCAAATGAATGAATCTCGTGATTCTGGGAGGCCATTCAAGGTGGTTATCACCACTTGTGCATTCTCCACTTATTATTCTACCACTTCAACTTGTTCTCTGATTTGAGACACCCCAGTTTTAACCCTGCTTGCATTAAAAATACATGATACATATATTGTAAATAATCTTGGTGCGGAGTTAAAGGCCAAGGCCCCACCATCGATTTGGTAATGTTGTGTTTCGGATTTAGAATAGTCATCGATGCTATATCGGGACATACAACATATATTAATTATGGCATCATGTAAACACGCATTTTAATTAAATAAACCAACCAGCTATGTTCACGACAACTAAATTGAGAAGGGGCATGATTCCTAAGGATAAGGAGTGGGAAAGTTAAATTATGAGCCATGGGGGGGGAAAGCCACGTGTCACCACCACCCTTAGTTGTTCTGTTGGTAGTTGGGGAATCTAATTCGCTGAGAGATAGACCATTATGCCCACGATCCAATTCAGGGGACAACTGCACTTCTTTTAGCACCAACTGTTCATCTCCTATCATGTGGGGCTGAGATAAAAGGTTCCACAATTCATTTTTTGGGGGTTCTACTTCCCTTTTTCTCACCAATTGTTGGCCCACGAGTAAGTTATTTCTCCTCTGCCTTATGAGTTTGAGGGATTGCAGATCGATTTCTTTCCTCTGATCACGCAAAGAGTGTGTATTTTCCACCATTGTGAGATTTCTTAATGTTCAGTTCTTCCCATTGTTGAAATTGTGGCTGTAATTACATCCATAGTTCTGTGGGTTGTGTTTTGTCTCTCACGCATAGTTTCGAAGTCTGGTATTTTCCATTCCTGGTCTGTGTAAGTTTTCTCCAGTGATTTCATGAAGGATCATTTACTGTGGGATCAGGTTTGATCATGGGTTGATATTTGGCCATGAATGATTGACTGTATTTTCCCTTTTTGTGGTGGTATCGCTTGAAGAATTGCTATGGGTTCATAGTTGTTGTGGGCTGTTGTTTGTCACAATTGATTGACTTTGTTTCTCCCATGTAAAAGCTTGAATAGCTGCTTGGCTGCTTGCATGCAGTGGTTTTGTCCTTGAACTGAATTGGAGTGGTGACTGAGGGCTTGAGGTGCTTGATCAACTTGGTGGATTGGGAACTACACAAACAAAGATACTAAGCTGGCTTTCTTCTCCACAACCCCTGAATAGCACTGGAAAGGAGATTAGGGCTTGAGGGACTGCGTTGCAGATAAAGGGCCGATTTCCTTGTGTTGGGTGTGTGTGGGTGTTATAGAAGCCAAGCTGATTCTGGTGTTGGTGTCTATAGCTCTTCAAATATCTCACCAGCTTAACATTAGCCTCTCCCAATTCCTGGATGGCCTGATAAACCTAACTTGGTTGGCTTGGCTGATCTATTGTTCGCTTGATAAACCCAATGGTGTTGGCTTGGATGAACTGTGTACCCTTATGGGTTGTTATGCTTGGTTATGTGTAATCCTGTTAGTTCCTTATTCATTGGGGATTCATGCCCGGCTCGGGGGTGGCAGCGTTGCTGAGAGATTAAAGAGCACACGGGCCTATGGTTGGGTGGAATGTTGCAGCGACGTAGCTAGTTGCAGAACAAGTTCTCTATAAGATAAGTACTCTTTCCTAACTTGTCTCTGCAATTATATATTTACCATTGATTAATGATGATATACATGTTAAATGCTGATCTATATATGCATGAATGCTAATTGATATGTTTTGCTTCCATTGTGTATATGAATGATTATGCTTCATAAAATGTTTTATGTTTTAAGTATCATGCTTCAACACTATATGTATGTATGTTCATGTTCATGGGGCTAGATTCCCAAATGATTTGACTTATAGTAGTGTCCTCTTCATCAGTTGGAGGGTCAGGGACGTTACAGTGTGGTATCAGAGCTCTGGTTATAGCATGGGCCTGAATGGGCCATGACAGATCAGATAGCAGAGGCAGGTTTCCTACTGCCCAGAAGAAAACTGATGCCTGACAAGAGAATTTTTGGAAAATTCCTCTAAGTATTGGGATCATTGGATCATCGAAGGACTTAGTCTGAAGTCCCGCCGATGCATCGGATCATCTAGTCGGAAGACCACCTGATGAGGGACCCACAGTGAGGAAATCCATGAAAATTTACCTGAGTGTTAAAAATCATCGACGATTGGAACCACTATGATGAATCGATCACCAAAGTGTCAGCGAAGGTTAGCAAATGATGCGTCCGTTGTTGCAACTACTTAGAGGACTATCCACCCAATAGATAGTTGATCCTACAACCGATGGGGGGGAAGACTGCGGAGGAAAAATTTCAGAAAATTTTCTAATTGTTTGGAATTCGGCACATCAGAACACTTAGACGGATGGATCGTTGATGCTTAGCCGATGGAGCATCGCCATTGGAGATCGATAGACCACTATGCCTCCGACGGGTAGAGCCTCCGAGCATCGATGGGGCAGAATTTCTGAAAATTTCTTCTAAGTGTTGACTTCGTCGGCCATGAGAACATGTTAGGGGTATTCATCACCAATGAAAAGTGGAAGGAAATAGTTGAATGGATTTCCATCGTTGCAGGTGACTAGGGAACTAACTGTCCAATGCAGCAATTGATAATCGTTCTGACAGCTGACGTGATGAAAGAAAGTGAAAATAAAAGAGAAAAAGTTTTGAAAATTTTTCTAAGGGATAAATTCGTCGACAAAATTTTGATGACGGAAACGCTGATGCGGTGGAAGACCCCAGGAGAAATTAGTTTTCCGAACCACAGATTCCATCGACAGAAAATAGTTATTGGGATTTCCAACACCACGGAATAATTTAGTTGTTTATCACCCTGCCGAGGCCCCTGTCATATGGACTAAAATGCTGATGCGTAGCACTTAGTGCTTCCGACCATCGATGGGCTTGTGACCGTGAAATACATAGGAAGAATGGTTGTTGAAATTGTCGAGGAATATAATATGGAAGAGCCGATACCGTAGAAGACAAGGCTAGAAGAAAATTCAAAAATTTCTCTAAGGCACGAGCTCATCGGCATCTGGAAATGATAGAGGATCGGATCACCAATCGGGAAGGACTCAATGAGGGTGACCCACCATTGCAGGATCTTAGACAAATTTCCCATCGATGCATTAGTCTCTCCACTCGCCAATGCTGAGGTGTTTAGTGAAGAATGGTTTCGAGTTCCGATAACATAACTCCACGGTGGTGTGAAGTGTTCGGGAGTACCGGAATTGCAGAAGAGTTAGGGCTTGTGGAAACCATCATTGTGGACGCCCAGAGGACTAAGTGTCCGATACCACAGTAGGATGCCGCCTTGACAGTCAACAAAGCTTTGGTCCGCAGAAATTATAACAAGATTGTTGGCCACCATTGTGGAATAATAGTCCACTGCAGGCCCGATACACCGAAAAGGAGTAAGCGAACAGACCGTTGATGAACAGTCGATCTGATCACCGATGCAGATAATAAGTGTAGCTATTTTGACCACCGTAGAAGCAGAAAAATAGTTGAGAAGAGGTCCAATTTGGCCTAAGGAAATTTGGGTTTTTCGAAGGGATTTCTCAACAATTTTTCAAACAGTTTTCAGCCAATTTTCAGCAGATTTCAACAGATTATCGGCAGTCACAGGGCTGAAAAGAAATAGGGAAAATTCTATATTTTAACATAATTGTTGTTTTATGAAATTTCCAGAAGAAAAAGGTAAGTAGTTTGATTTATATTAATGTTATGCATCTAACAGTTTGCTACTAACACATTTTCAAAAATATAGATAACTTCCAAGAGCAGTACTCCAGAAAGAACAGTGTGGTAAAGCAATAGGTGGTTCAATCATGAGAACCCATGATGGTTATGATGCTCAGAATTCTTATGAGCATGCAGAAGATGCTATGGGAGAAAATGTCCACAATGGAAATGATCGGACATAGATTAATGGAAGGAGATTCCATGCGATGTCGTTTGAGGTTGTAGCCACCATGAGAAGCTTGGTTAAAGCCCAAGAAGAGCAACATCAATTAAATGCTACCATATTGCAGAGTTTGACAGACTTGTAGAGAAAGATAGATTCTAGACGAGGTACATCAAGGCCAAAAGGTAGTAAGAGCAACACTAGGAGAAGAAGGACTTCTAGTAGATCATCCAACTCTAAAGAATCCAGTGGAGATACAAGTTGATCTTCTCATAAAAGGAAAAGGAGAAGGCACCATAGGGATTGCTCTCGAAATGAATTTAGAAAAGCTAAAAATCCTACATTTGATGGTGAGATAAAGACGGGACAAGAAGCTGAAGCTTGGCTTCTTGAAATAAAGAAGTACTTTCAAGCGCATGATTATTCAGGAAACATGAAGGCAAGAGTTGCCATATTCAATCTAAATGGAAGAGAATCCATTTGCTAGGAACACTTCAAGCAAGTAAAGAAGATCAGTGAAAGGAAACTAAAGCGGAAATAGTTCAAGAAGTATTTCAGGTAGAAATACCTTTCTAACAGGTATTATGATGACAAGATCAAGGAGTTCCATGAGCTGAGATTGGGACAACAGACCATGGATGAATATGCCAATAAGTTTTTGGAATTGTTGAGGTATGCCCGGTACATCAGAGATGAAAAAGTGAAGGTTCAACGGTTTCTAAGTGGATTGACTCAAGCCTACAAATATATAATTGATTTCTATGAACCGAGAACTCTCAAAGAAGCAATAAGAAAGGCTAAGTATTGCTATGAGCAAAGAAAAGGTAAAATTGATTACCGTAAGGCATAAAAGGACAAGAAGAATAAAAATTTTGACCAAAGAAAGAAAGGTTTCAAACCTTCTAGATTCAAGAATCAATAGAAGTAGCCATCCCAAGCTACACATAATATAGTTGGAGTGATAGGTGGAAAGCCTAAAGAACCACATCCGGATAAAGGTCCACTCAAATGCTCAAAATGTGAAGGACCTCACTTGCGTAGATATTGTCCACTTGAGAATGAAAGTGCAAGACTAGCTTATAACATTTAGGGAGAAGAAATAGTGGGTCAGGTAGCTAGAGCAGTCCCTAGAATTTATGCAGTTCTGGAGGACCGCCAGGCAGATCACTAGTCAACTGTGGTTGAAGTTGTAGGTAAGATTGTTGAACCATCTATTTCTATTTTGATTGACCATGGTTCTACTCACAGTTATATCACTCCTAGGGTAGTGCATATTTGTGCTTTTAAGAAGGAAAAGCATAGAAAATCTTGGTTAGTTCAGCTAACCACTAGGACTAAGAGAAAATTTAGGGAATTGGTAGAGAAATTTCCATTGGTTATGAATGGATTGATCACTTGTTTGGATCTGAATGTTCTACCTCTTGGTTCCTATGATGTTCTCATTGGAATGGACTGGTTAGAAGCTCACAAAGTGAAGCTTGACTGTTATAACAAGAATTTTGAATGCATGGATGAAGAAGGAAACCTAGTAGTGGTGAAAGGTATTCCAAAGGTAATTTTAGTAAGACAGGTTTCAACAATGTAGTTGAAGAAGTTCTATAGGAAAGGTTGCTAGTTGTATGCATCTCATATTCTAGAACTAATAGGAGATGAAACTCCTAGGTTGGAGGACTATCAGGTGTTACAGGAATTCAAGGATGCGTTTCCTAATGAGATTCCAGGGCTTCCTCCAAAGAGGGACATTGATTTCACCATTGAACTTGTGCTAGGAGTAGTACCAGTGTCAAAGACACCCTATAGGATGAGTACACTGGAGATGCTAGAGTTGAAGATGCAACTGAAAGAGCTATTGGAAACAAAGTATATTTGGTCGAGTGTGTCTCCTTGGGGTGTTGATGTATTTGTAACTTCGAAATGTATTCATCCATATATCTTATGTATTGTAACCCGATGTTTATTCTGGGATGTGTCTGTAATGTAATTGAGTCATTTCATACCCTGATGCTTATTCTAGGAATTTTCTATAATGAGAAAGTCATGTCAAGTCATTGTGGGTAACCATCCTATTTGTCAAGGGTTAAAGTCCCCACAGTTGTGGGGTTCTAGGGTTATTAGACTATCATAGTGAATTCAACCCTAGGTGAGTCATTGTAAGTCGGGGCAATAGTCCCCACGGTTGTGTTACCCTCCTATTGGTTGGAGGAGGCAAATTCTGCATAAGTTGTGGGGCACTAGAGTTATTAGACACTCCTAGAGATGTTGGCTCTAGTAAGAAATTGTTAAGTAATGCCGTCATGTTGGAGTGGGTTCTAAGTGAACGAAAGATATAATAGAGAGTGAGTCTCTCTATTTATTATACACACACTCACTCATTGGGGTGCATGAGTGAGAGAAGAGAAGCTCTCTCAGTGAGAGAGAGAGAGAGAGACAGAAGCTGTGGAGATCATCTCTATGTTTTAGGGTTTTACTTTTGGTGCTGATTCTATCTCTGAGGAAGTTGTGGGGTTTTAACCATTTATGGTTTCCCCAAGGATAAACACTATGTTCACAGTCTCTTGTGTTTGATTTCCATGCTTGTTATTCTCTCAATTAAAGATCTTAATGTTATGCTAGCTTAATGATAAAATTCTAGCATGGTATCAGAGCTAACCTGAGAACAAGACATTGTGCAGCTATAGAAGATAGGGATTCTTAATTTTTGGGTCTCTCTCCATAATCCATTGGCAAAAGTATGCTAGGATGACTCTCCATTGAAGGGCACATCTTTCTGTCGAAGCGAAATTCGATTCCGAGCATTTTCAGTTTTGGCATGGAAAATTAGGGCTTTCTACAGAAGAGGAATTTTTGAGTGAGCCCAACTTAGGATTTTTATCCTCATAAAAATAAAATTTTAGAGACCTGGGTCAATATTTTTGGTTGGGTGGAACTCCGGGAAAGTCAAGCCCTAGTTTGACCCCGAGCTAGGAAAACCCTAAATACTAAAACTGCTATGTTTTGGTACATTCGCTATATATCGTGATTGGCAAAGGCCCAGGAGTGGAAAATTGCAGGAACCAAAGAAAAAATCCTTATT
Source organism: Pseudotsuga menziesii (assembly GCA_001517045.1). Classification (NCBI taxonomy): domain Eukaryota; kingdom Viridiplantae; phylum Streptophyta; class Pinopsida; order Pinales; family Pinaceae; genus Pseudotsuga; species Pseudotsuga menziesii. Next base: position 86,887 of record LPNX011130382.1, read on the forward strand.
TACACTGTGTCCAAACTTCAGCCTCATATTCACTATATTCTGGATAGTATGATCCCTCCAAGTTAGGGTTCCATCCTCTTCCAGAATTCATCCCTAAACAAGACACCTAGGAATAATTGTTGTAGCATGGGCTACAGAGGTCAAAATGGAATTATTGAAGTTGTTATAGAAAGTGCATCAAATTTAATTTCTGTGGTTGAAATTTTAGACTCAGAAGATAAACCAGTGACACATGGAAGTCCATACAACTTCGCTATTCTGAACAGTCCTGTAACATGTCACCTTGGGAAAAAGATCATAAGTCCCAACTTATGAAACCAATTTTTATGAAAAATATGGTTTTGGATGAAGGACATGTGAGGTTACCGTAGTGCAAAATTTCAGAAATAGGGGAGCAGTAATTTCGGAGATATCATAGAAATAGTGATAGAAATTTCTGCAGAAGAAATTGGAAAACTAGGGCTTCCTGTTCTGGGAGATTCCCTCCACTGTTTTCAGAAAAAGAGTACATTGGACAACTCAATTTGAAGAGATCTATCTGTCTATCCAATTAGATCTGAAATATTCCAAGTTTTGAAAATTAGGGTTTCCCTGACAAACCCTAGATCAACCAGCTCCAGAACCAGGATGGACACCTCAAATCAGTAAGATCTAATCTTTTGCTATTTTCATTTGAGGTTCTCATTTCAAAGTGGTCTATCACACTAGCTTGATGACAAGCTTGGTGAAGTTGACAACTTCCAAGCATGGAAGTATATGATCTCTCTAAAGAAAATGGATTGGACATCTACATGATTTTAAAGATTCTAGTTCCAAAGGGAGATGAGGCTGAAAGCCTTATATAAGAAGAACTTGGTCAAGGCCAAAATTATCATCATTGATTCAATCACGGATCAACTTGTACCATAAATGTCTTTCCTAAAGACACCAAATATGTTTGATTCCTTGACCAAGCTATCTAAAGGGAAGAACATAAATCAGAAGATGGCTTTGAGAAAATAAGTTGAAGAATGTGAAGATCCAGAATGCGGAGACCATGCAATCATAAGGGTGTCTCAAATAAAAGAACAACTTGAAGCGATAAAAGAAGAAGTGAAGAATGTAGAAGTGGTGATAGCCACCTTGAATGGCCACCCAGGATCATGGGATTCATTCATGCAAGGAATGTGTGCTAGAAGGAAGTGATTACTTTCAGTAGACTCTGGGAAGAATAAGAAGCTTGACTCATAATAAGAGAAGAGAAGATGTGAGAAACTGAATATCTAGCTCTCACCATCGAAAGAATATCCCTCAAGCGATGAGGAATATGAAGAACTCAACTCTTGAAGAACCTCTTATCCATATCAGAATTTGGATAAGAAACGATGCTATTATGAATGAAGAAGACGATGAAGCTAGAGGGTCAAGAAGGAGTCTACCCATGAAACAAATAAAGGTAAGTATTCAATTGTCATTTCATGATATTGTTTTTGTTATGCATTTGTTTATATTCAGCCGATGTATTATGCATGATAGAATGTTTGCATCAACGATAGTATACTACTAATATGGATGATATGGGTAAGTATCTCATGGTGCTATACAACTCCCCATTGTTTCTAATCTAGAATGAAACCTCTTTGCTGAAATATTGGATTAGTGCACAATCCGAATGTTGTCTTGGTGAAGATGGAAGGCATCTAGAAAAGTTTCCGTGAGATATGGATGAATGTTGTATTGGCTAAAGTAGTTGCATGATCATATATTTATGCATAAGAATTTTTCAGTATGAACATTCCTTATGAAATGTTTCTAACCATACAAATGCATTTGACTTGTAGGAAAAATTACATACATAATCGCCTACAAGCAAAGAAGGATGAGACTTGTTCCGAAGAACAAGTGACAACATTTCAAATTGAAAAATAATATGACGAATGCAGCGACATCATTGATGCAAAACATTCCAAGAAAAAAGGGAATATTAGTTTAGGAAGAATGATGTCTAGGATGCAGTATCGATACATGAAGGGAAGTTCGTAGTTCCATCATGCAGTAGACGGAAACATCATGGGATACAAGGCAAGATTCGTAGCACGAGGCTTCTCACGAAAAGAAGGCATAGACTACGAAGAGACATTTGCAGCCATTGCAAGTGAAGACACATGATAGGTAGAATCATGTGTGCAAATGAAAGAAGGCCTTGTACGAGCTCAAAAGACACCCATGGGATAACACATACATGAGGAGCTTGATGAAGATCTGAACCTTTGCTACAAGGTGGATAAAGGATGACAAGCTCATAGATGGGTGCAAGAGGAACTTTTGAAAAGGTTCAAGATAGAGGATCTTGGTATCCAGTGATCCTAGATGGCTACATAGAAGATTAGTAGCATAGGAAGCTAGTTGTCACTCTGGTACAGAATGTTTTAGTGCATAGAGAACAGAAGACAGAGGGAATTACTGCAGAAGATCCTAAGGTTCGACATGGTACAACAGGATGGATATATTACTAATGAATCTATGCTTTACTGAGAGTAAAGTGGATTCCAACCTTTGCTTCAAGGTTTAAGGAAAAATACTAGTGATTCTCTTGTTATGTGTCGATGCACTACGTTCTAGGCATGGAGGTGTGGACAAGGGAAGTATGTAGTAGAGATCCTGAAGAGGTTCAGGATGATAGAATGCATGACCACACCTATGGCATTGAACCTAAAGCTATTGAGTGTTGCTTCATTAGAGTCGGTTTATGCCATGATGTATCGTTAGATTATTTGTTCCTTAATATGCCTGACAGATACGAGACCATATAATTGCTTTGTTGTGAACACATTGAGACATGTTCAGTTGATGGATGCAACTATGATACAAATCAGAAGATTAAACTAGAAGGTTATACAGATTTAGATTAGGAAGTGCCATTGATAGGAAGAGCACTATGGGGTGCTTCTTCAGTGTGAGATCATGTGTGATCTCTTGGTTGGCAGGATGGAGTCCTGCATGGCACTGAGTATAGCTGAGGCAAAAGATGTTTCCACTTGCCCTTCGGGAGGTAGTATGTTTCTTTTGAAAACTACTATTTGATTTGATTGATCTGACTTGCATTTTTGGTATGATGTAGAGAGGAGCAGTGAAGCTCCAGTTTGTGATATAGACCAAGATCTCTTGAACGAGGGAGTTCTAGCATAGCTGGGAGACATGTTATCTGAGCCTAAATCCCAGCAAAGCTCGTAGGTTTCTTAGATGTAAACAGTCCTTTAGGTTGTCCTCGGATGTAATTGGTCCTGGAGAAGCTCGTGGTTTATCCTTGGATGTAATCAGCCCTGATGTGATTCTATGCTAGAAATGGCCACAGTGAAGTTTGAGTACTTCAGGGAGAAGCTTGCTATTCTCCAGATCAAGATTCCTCCCAAGAGAAAGTGATGTGTCCGTGCTGAGCCTTTCTAACATGGTGAGAGGATTGGTTCCTTCCATGGTCAGATATAAGTGTTGTGCCCTTCCAACATGGTGAGAGGATTGGTTCCTTCCATGTTCGGATGTAAGAGCTGTGACATGATGAGAGGATTGGTTCCTTCCATTGTCAAGTGTATTTGATGATCCCACATCCAGCATGAAAAAGGGTTGGCTCTATGAAGACACATATACTATGAAAAAGGACTAGCTCTATGTAGGTCCCACATCTAGCATGAAAAAGGGTTGTCTTTGTGAAGACACATCTAGTATGAAAAAGGACTAGCTCTGTGTAGGTCCGACATCCAGCATGAAAAAGGGCTGGCTCTGTGAAGACACATCTAGTATGAGAAATAACTAGCTCTGTGTAGATCCCACATCCAACATGAAAAAGGGTTGGCTCTGTGAAGACACATCTAGTATGAAAAAGGACTAGCTCTATGTAGGTTCCACATCTAATATGAAAAGGGACTAGCTCTGTGAAGACTCGTCTAGTATGAAAAAGGACTAGCTCTGAGTAGCTGCCACATCTGGTATGAAAAAGGACCAGCTCTATGAAGACTCATCTAGTATGAAAAAGGACTAGCTCTAAGTAGCTGCCTCCTCTGGTATGAAAAAATACCAGCTCTATGATGCCTCATCTGGTATGAAAAAGGACTAGCTCTGTGAAGACTCATCTAGTATGAAAAAGGACTAGCTCTGAGTAGCTGCCACATCTGGTATGAAAAAGGACTAGCTCTGAGTAGCTGCCACATCTGGTATGAAAAAGGACCAGCTCTATGATGCCTCATTTGGTATGAAAAAGGACCAGCTCTATGATGCCTCATCTAGTATGAAAAAGGACTAGCACTGTGATGATACATCCAGTATGAAAAAGGACTGGCTCTTTGTAGGTTCCTATGATGAGAAGAATCAAGAGATAGCACCCGTGATGATGACCCGATGATGATCCAGATTGAGTGATGATGATCCAGATCTAGTGATGATGATCCAACAGTGATGATCCAGATTGAGTGATGATTTCAAGTTATGATCTAGATCGAGTGATGATCCAAATCCAGTGATGATCTAGATCGAGTGATGATCCAGATCCGAAGATGAAGATGACTTGAAGAAAAAGATGACTTGAAACTAAAGATGACTTGAAGATGAAGATGAATTGAAGATGAAGATGACTTGATGATGATCCAGATGATACATTGAAGAAGACTTGTGTTGATATATTGTGTTAAGAGAATACCTTCCTAGTTAAGAGGGAGTGTTGATGTATTTGTAACTTCAAAATGTATTCATCCATATATCTTATGTATTGTACCCCGATGTTTATTCCGGGATGTGTCTATAATGTAATTGAGTCATGTCATACCCCGATTTTTATTTCGGGAAGTTTCTATAATGAGAAAGTCATGTCAAGTCATTGTGGGTAACCCTCCTATTGGTCAAGGGTTAAAGTCCCCACAGTTGTGGGGACCTAGGGTTATTAGACTATCCTAGTGAAGTCGACCCTAGGTGATTCATTGTAAGTTCGAGCAGTAGTCCCCACCATTGTGTTACCCTCCTATTGGTTGGAGGAGGAAAATTCCCCACAAGTTGTGGGGCACTAGAGTTATTAGACACTCCTAGAGATGTCGGCTCTAGTAAGTAATTGTTAAGTAAGGTCGACATGTTGGAGTGGGTTCCAAGTGAACGAAAGAATATAAATAGAGAGTGAGTCTCTTTATTTATTATACACACACTCACTCATTGGGGTGCATGAGTTAGAGAGGAGAAGCTCTCTCAGTGTGTGTGAGAGAGATAGAAGCTGTGGAGATCATCTCTATGTTTTTGGGTTTTACTTTTGGTACTAATTCTATCTCTGAGGAAGTTGCGGGGTTTCACCATTTATGGTTTCCCCAAGGATAAACACTGTGTTCATTGTCTATTATGTTTGATTCTTGTGCTTGTTATTCTCTTAGTTAAATATCTTGATGTTATGCTAGCTTAATGATAAAAATCTAACATGGGGAGCACCAGTTCTGTTTGTAAAGAAAAAAAATGGTACACTCAGGTTACGTATTGATTAGAGACAGTTGATCAAGGTTACTGTGAAAAGTAAATATCCTTTGCCTAGGATTGATGAACTCTTTGATCAAATGAGAGGAGCAAAGGTATTTTCCAATATTGATTTGAGGTTTGGTTACCATCAAGTGAGAATCAAGGATGAAGACATTCATAAGACAGCCTTCAAGACAAGGTATGGACATTATGAGTTTGTAGTGGTACCATTTGGTCTCACAAATGCACCGGCTACATTTATGTGCCTTATGAACAGTGTCTTCAATAAGTATTTGGACAAGTTTATTCTTGTTTTCCTTGATGACATTCTTGTTTATTCTAGGAATGAGGAAGAACATGAAGAGCATTTGAGATTGACACTGCAAGTGCTCAGGGAACATCAGCTGTATGCAAAGCTGAGCAAGTGTGACGTCTACAGGGATAGAATTCAGTATTTGGGTCACATTATCTCAGAAGAGGGTATATCAGTAGGCCCTAAAAAGATTGAATCCATTATGAATTGGCCTACTCCAAGAAATGTGACGAATATAAGATCTTTTATGGGTCTTGCAGGATACTACAAGAGATTCATTGAGGGATTTTCCAAGGTTGCACATGCCATCACTTCTTTGCAAAAGAAGGGAGTAAAGCTCAAATGGACTTCGAAGTGTGAAGAAAGCTTCCAGCAGTTGAAGAATATTGTCACCAGTGCACCGATATTGAAGGTTTCAAACCCTGAAAAATATTTTGTGGTGTGTACTGATGCATGCGGACAAGGGCTTGGAGGATTCCTCATGAAGGACAACCACGTGATATGTTATGAATCAAGAAAGTTGAAGGATCATGAGTATAACTATGCCACTTGTGATCTAGAACTTGCATCCATAGTACATGCTCTCAAGATGTGGAGACATTACTTGATGGGCAGAATATTTGAGCTCAAAACAGATCACTGTGGACTGAAGTATTTGTTTGATCAGCCTACTCTGAATGCTAGGCAAGTGAGATGGATGGAATTTTTATGTGAGTTTCATTTATAAATAAATCTCATTAAATTTAAAGAAAACAAGGTAGCTGATGCACTCAGCCAGAAGGTACAGAAAATGCATGTGGCATCTCTTAGTGTTTCCCAATCAGACTTGAGGTAGCTTATTGGTAATCATGTTGCCAGAGATGAATTGTATGAACAGGTAAAAGAAAAATTGCAATAGCATAGTATTGAGAAGAAGTATGAGGGATATAAATTGGAAGAAGATGGGCTTCTCACCTATAAAGTCAGAATTTATATTCCAAACGTAGTAGATTTGAGGAGAGTTGTTATGGTTGAAATCCATCAAGCTCTGTATTCTGGTCACCCAGGATATCAGAAGGCAATTGCTACAGCTATAAAGCATCACTTTTGGTGAGGAATGAAAAAGGACATGGTTGAATACATTTCAAGGTGCATGAAATGTCAACAGGTAAAGTTTGAGCATCAACATCCAGCAGGTTTGTTGCAGCCTTTGCCAGTTCTGGAATGGAAATGGGAATTTATTTCCATGGAATTTATTATAGGATTGTTGATGACTTGGAGACAACATGATTCCATCATGGTTGTGGTAGACAAGTTTACTAAAGAAACACATTTTATACCGGTGAAGTCTACACACAAGATTGATGACATTGTAAAGATATTCATGAAGGAGATTTTCAAATTGCATGGATTGCCGAAGGCAATAGTCTCTGACAGAGATGTCAAGTTCACTTCCAATTTTTGGAAGGGGTTATTTACAGATTTGGGTAAAAATATAAACTTCATCATTGCATACCATCCTCATATATATGGGTCGACTAAGAGAGTTAATCAAGTGTTAGAAGACATGCTTCATATGTATGTGATGGACAAACCGACCAAGTGGGAAGATTACTTACACTTGGTAGAGTTTGCTTACAACAAAGGACAGCAAGCATCCTTGGGGATGAGTCCGTATGAAGCTTTGTATGGAAGAAGGTGTAGGACACTAGTGACTTGGGATAACCCAGTGAGCGGGTTTGTGCTTGGAATAGAGTTGCTCAAGGAAATGGAGCAAGAGGTTTTAAATATTAGACAGAACATGAAAGAAATACAGGACAAGTAGAAAAGCTATGCAGATAAGCATAGGAAGAATAGGGAGTTCAGTGTTGAGGATCATGTTTATCTTAGAGTGAAAGCAAAGAAAACTTCCTTAAATCTTGGAAGTTGTGCCAAGTTGTCACCTAGATATTATGGGCCATTTGAAGTGCTTGAAAGAATAGGGCCTGTTGCATATAGACTTGCATTGCCTGCTAGTACTAGAGCTCATAATGTTTTTCATGTTTCTTTGATTAAGAAATATGTACATGATCCTAACCATGTGATAAATTGGGATGTGATTCAGGTGAACCCGAGGGAGAGTTCCAAATTGAGCCAATGTGCATCCTCGACAGGAAGGTCACAATGCTCCGGAATTGAGCCATAGGGTAGGAAAAGGTGCAATGGGTGCATTGCAAACCTGAAGAGGCTACGTGGGAGCTAGAGGATGCCATGTGATTAGCACATCCATTTTTTTTCAATCCTATAGAACATTGAGGAGGTACTAGTGTAGCTTTTGTTCAAATTTTGTAAAGCACTGAGGACAGTGCTATTGAAGGGGGGGGGGGGGGATGTAACACCCCAATTTTAATCTCGCTTTCATTAAAAATACATGATACATATATTGTAAATAATCTTGGTGCAGAGCTAAAGGCTAAGGCACCACCATCGATTTGGTTATGTTGTGTTTCAGATTTAGAATAGTCACCGATGGTATATTGGGACATACGACATATATTAATTATGGCATCATGTAAACATGCATTTTAATTAAATAAACCAACCAGCTATGTTCGCAGCAACTAAATTGATAAGGGGCATGATTCCTAAGGATAAGGAGCGGGAAAGTTAAATCCTAAGCCATGCAGGGGAAAGCCATGTGTCACCACCACCCTTAATTGTTCTGTTGGTAGTTGGGGCATCTAATTTTCTGAGAGATAGACTACTACACCCATGATCCCATTCGGGGGATGACTGCTCTTCTTCCAGTGCCAACTCTTCATCTCCTCTCATGCGGGGCTGGGATAAAAGGTTCCACAATTCATTGTTTGGGGGTTTTCCTTCCCTTTTTCTCACCGATTGTTGGCCTACGAGTAAGTTAGTTCTCCTCTACCTTACAAGTTTGAGGGATTGTGGATCGATTTATTTCCTCTAATCATGCCGAGAGTGTGTCTTTTCAACCATTGTGAGATTTCTTAATGTTATGTTCTTCACATCGTTGAAATTGTGGCTGTAATTGCATCCATAGTTCTATGGGTTGCGTTTTGTCTCTCACGCAGAGTTTGGAAGTCTGGTATTTTCCATTCCCAGTTTGTGTAAGTTTTCTCTAGCGATTGCATGAAGGATTGTGTGTTGTGGGCTCAAGGTTGATCATGGGATGTTGTTTAGCCATGAATGCTTGATTGCATTTTCCCTTTTTGTGGTGGTATCACTTGAGGAAGTGTTGTGGGTTCATAGTTGTTGTGGGATGCTATTTGCCACAATGGATTAGCTGTGTTTCTCTCCTGTAAAAGATTGAATAGCTGCTTGGTTGCTTGCATGTAGTGGTTTTGTCCTTGGACTGCATTGGAGTGGTGAATGAGGGCCTAAGGTGCTCAATAAACCTTGTGGTTTGGGAACCACACAGACAGAGCTACTGAGCTGGCTTTCTTCTCCACAACCCCTAAATAGCACGGGAAGGGAGATCAGGGTCTAAGGGACTGCGTTGTAGAGAAATGGATGATTTCCTTGTGTTGGGTGTTCTAGAATCTAGGATGGTTCTGGTGTTGGTGTCTGTAGCTCTTCAAAGAGCTCACCGGCTTAGCATTAGCCTTTCTCAGCTCCTAAATGTCGTGATAAACCAAACTTGGTTGGATTGGCTAAACTATGTACCCTTGTGGGTTGTTATCCTTGGCTATGTGTAAGCCTGTTAGTTCCTTATTCCTTCGGGAATCATGCCTGGCTCTGGGGTGGTAGCGTTGCTGAGAGATTAAGGAGCATGTGGGCCTATGGTTGGGTGGAATGTTGTAGCGACGTAGCTGGTTATAGAACAATTTCTCTATAAGATAACTACTCTTGCCTAGCTTATGTCTACAATTATATATTTACCATTGATGAATGATGATATACATGTTAAATGATGATCTATATATGCATGAATGTTGATTGATATGTTTTGCTTCCATTGTGTATATGAATGATTATGCTTCATAAAATGTTTTATGTTTTAAGTATCATGCTTCAGCACTATATGTATGTATGTTCATGTTCATGGGACTAGATGCCTGGATGATTTGACTTATAGTAGCATCCTCTTCACCGATCAAAGGGTCGAGGACGTTACATCACATAAAATTTTCTAGATACCTTCCATCTCCACTAGGACAACATTGAGATTGTGCACTAATGCAATATGTCAGCAAAGAGGTTTAATTCTAGATAAGTAGCAATGTAGAGTTGTATAGCACCATGAGGCTACTTACCCATCACATGCATATTAGTAGTATACTGTCATTAATGTAAACATTCCATTATGCATAATACATTAACTGAATATAAAAAAATGCATAACAAAACAATATCATGAAATGACAATTGAATACTTATCTTTATTTGTTTCGTGGGTAGACTCCTTCTTGAGCCTTCAGCTTCATCGTCTTCTTCATTCATAATAGCATCATTTCTTATCCAAATGCTAAGGTGGATAAGAGTTTCTTCAAGAGTTGAGTTCTTCATATTCCTCATCGCTTGAGGGATCTTCTTTCAATGGTGAGATCTTGATCTTCATTTTCTCCCATCTTCTCTTCTCTTATTATGAGTCGAGCTTCTTGTTGTTGTGTTACAGAAAGATTCACCCTTCAATGGAGAGTCATCCTAGCATAATTTTACTAATGGATTGTGGAGACAGACCCAAAAATTAAGAATCCCTAGCTTTTTCAGTTGCACAATATCTTCTTCTCAGGTTAGCTCTGATACAATGTTAGATTTTTATCATTCAAGCTAGGATCTTTAACTGAGAGAATAACATGCACAGCAATAAACACAAGAGACAAGAGACACAAAGAATTTTCCTCAAGGAAACCATAAAGTATAAAACCTCACAACTTGCTCAGAGATATAATCAACACCAAAAGTAAAACCCAGAAACATAAAAATGATCTCCCGATAGCAGTAGTCTCTCTCTTGTCCCAGCAACTTCTCCTCTCACTCATGCACCCCAATGAGTGAGTGTGTGTGTGATAAATAGAGAGGCTCACTCTCTATTTATATTATTTTGTTCACTTGAAACCCACTCCAACATGTCGGCCTCACTTAACAATTACTTACTAGAGCCGACATATCTAGGAGTGTCTAATAACCCTAGTGCTCCACAACTTGTGGGGACTTTGCCTCCTTCGACCAACAAGGAGGTTTATCCTTAACACAATGGTGGGGACTATTTCCCCAACTTACAATGAATCACCTAGGGTTGACTTCTCTAGGATAGTCTAATAACCCTAGGGCCCCAAAACAGTGGGGACTTTAACCTTTGACCAATAGGAGGGTTACCCACAATGACTTGACATGACTTGGTTATATTATAGAAACTTCCTGAAATAAACATAGGGGTATGACATGAATCGATTACATTACAGACACATCTCAGAATAAACATTGGGGTACAATACAAAAGATATACAGATGAATACATTCCAAAGTTACAATTACATAAACACCTATAGGATGTTATGCTATAACAAAGCATCATTTGATATACTGATCGTATCCACTATGGTCAACAATGACACTAATAAGGAGCGACAAATTTCATCTCCACCTTATTTTAATACTTGGATTAGGAAGTTTCATCAACACTATAAGGTGTTTATTAATGCTCTTGGACGACCAAATTCAACATTTCAGATAGAGGCAAGGGATTTACCATGTTTGTTTATGTATTTTAGGGAAGATATGAATTCTACCTGATTTTATTTAGTTGTATACAACCTTGCAATATACTTGACAAATTTTTCATATTTGTGAATTTTGGTTTGGATTCACAGGGATGCTTGTGAATATACATATGCAAATAGTGAAATTGTTTTTTTTATGAGTAAATTGGGGTATTGGTTTACATTGGGCATGTAAATTTCTTATTCAAACTTGCAATATACTTGACAAAATTTGCATATTTATGAATTTTGGTATGGATTCACAAGGATGCTTGTGAATATGCATATGCAAATAGTGAAATTGATTTCTTTTTATGACTAAATTAGTGTTATGGTTTCCATTGGGCATCTAAATTTCTTATGCAACCTTGCAATAGACTTGAGAAAATTTGCATATTTGTTAATTTTGGTTTGGATTCACAAGGATGCTTGTGGATATACATATGCAAACAGTCAAAATGATTTGGTTTTTATGAGTAAATTGGGGTCTTGGTTTCCATTGGGCATGTAAATTTCTTATATGGGCATATAAATTTAAAAAAATGGTTTCAATTCATATTAGGGCATAGAAAGTATTGAAAATAGGGAAATTAGCATGAGAGTATTTGGAGCAAATACCTCACAAGGAAGATATTGATCCCCAAGGTGGAGTTTCTTGGTGTTTTATCATCCAAAATGTGTTCATCCTAGCTTGTTTTTCTCTTCCTGGACAAGTTTTTGTGCCTGGTTGTGGTTGTGGAGATAACAATGATAAAATTTCTAAAGTTCTAAGTCAAAATATAGAACCCAATTTTTAAATTCTAAAGTTCATGTTTAATTCCATGGAGATAAAAATAATGTTCCATTTGTGCAACCGACATTATAGGAGTTTTGAGTTCTAAAATGGGCATCATAAGGAAAATAATAAAATAAGAGTTATTATAATAAAATAAAAGTTCTAATTTTTGGACGGGAAAAAGTAAAACTACTTTTTCTTATTGTATTTTTGACATGTCTCCTTATCGGTTCACGCAAATTTTGTGTTTGGGGACTTGGGATGCCGAATTTATTTACGCATCCAACCATACCCACACTACATACTTGTGAGGTACCTAAGGAACCCAAAAATAAAAATTCAATAGAAAAAACATATTTCAATATTAAAATATTTTTTTCAATTGAAAAATACATTTTTCTATTGAAAAAAATATTTTTGGCTGCCTTAAATACCTCAAAAGTATGCAGTGTGGGTATGGGTTGGATGCAGAATTAAATTTCGCATCCAAAGAGTCCCCAAACTCAAAATTTGGGTGAACCGATAAGGAGATATGTCAAAAATACAATTAGAAAAAGTAGTTTTTTCTTTTTCTCTCCATTGTTTTTTACAAATTTTACCCTTATGGTTGAAATTATCATCTTGAACCCTATGGGTTCTTATAAAGTGAATTTTAATGGTACAATTTTGTTTTGAGGCCCATTTATTACCTCAAAACTCCCCTAATGACTCTAGGGTTTAGATCCATCAAATTTGCAGATGTTAATATTTAAGAAGCAGCTCCATGAATTTGTATCCTAATAGGAGAAAGGTTGGATTTTTGGGAAGAGAGTGTGAGATCCTTCTTCTTTAGGGACCACATATTCACTGGTTGGAGTATCAAATTTTAGAACAAATCTAACATATTGAGAAATGAAACTCATCATATGCTCATGTTTTGTTAGGGTATTGTTTTTGTGAGCCACCTTGAGTTGGAGGTGATTGATTGATTGGGTTAAGACAAGAATATTTTGATTAATTGTTTGCTAAAAGGACATGACTATTGAGTTTAGTGCACGAAGGCCTAGGGTAAGGTTCTATCAGGATATTTCTATTTTGTGGTCTCCATATGGATTCGATTCTGAGTGTGTAAAATGGAAGCTGAAAAGTATGAGAACGAGAGGAATAATGGTAAAGTCCACCCAAAAACAGTTGTGAGAGATATCTATCAAAACTACAAGCATGATGAAATGATTATTTTTAGATAGTCAATAGATATAGGTTTTTGGGACTACTCAAAAATGTTTTCGGAGATATGTATCAAAACGATCAACATAATTCAAATTTTGTTTTTATATATGTCACAAATTATAATTTCTAGGATCCCCAATTGTTTTCACTTTGTTAGGAGTATTGCTCCCTGTTGAATATTATTTCAATGAAAATATTCTTAACATCTCATTAGATGCAAAGAGACATTAATTTTTATGGTGTCCCATAGTGAATTTGGTTCTTCCACTAACTGCTTTGACATAATGTAGAAATTTCAATGCTGTGTTGTAGAGACGAGGTTTTTAGAGACCCTATAGAGAAGAGATTATTAGGTTCTCTCTATGATATATTTGTGGCTTAAAACAGTAGTATTTGTCCCAATATATGAGGGATCTAACTTAGGAGCATCAACCATTACCTTTTCCATACTACCCAACTATCTAGAGAATTGAGAGTAATCTTCTTGAGTGTTGTGCTTATTTCCATTGTAGAAAAAAGACAACTAATTAAATTACATACAACTATTTTAGGTTACCTATGTGACTTCCAACATACTCAAGGGAACATGTGAGTGAGATTCCATGTCTGGATTTTGTTTAATTTTAACTACTTGAAGGGGTACCAAAAGAGGTTACAATAGTGAAAAAGTATTTTTCCAACTAAGGGTATAAAATGAATGTGTACTAACTATGTCTTCTTCTTGTATTCTCCCCCCAACACAACTTTTCCCATTGAATAAAAAAGTTATACATTTATTTAAAAACATCAAGACTTATCTCTAGCCTAAAATCTCCTATGCTAATAATGGAGGCATGATGGATTAGGAAAGCCACTCTAATACCACTTGTGGTCACTAATACATATGAACAAATTCGCAACATTTTTTTGTTTCTATTTCCACGTTTTGTCGTCTCAATTGCGACGATAATGGTCTTGATGTTTCCTGACACTTATTTCATCGATCTAATGATGCAGTTTATAAGGCGTCTATAAAGCGACAAAATATGGATGCCACGTGTCTTCCATATGGTGGCCTTGAAATTTATTTTTTTTAATTCATTTTCTATGTTTTTTCACTATATCGACAAAACTTTCATCCCTCTAACGATGAAAATATGGCCAAAAACTGCTAGGAAAAATTTTGTTTCCACGTTAAATCGTCAAACAGTTTCGACGAATGATTGTCTCTCTATCGACAAATTCTAGAATTTGACCAGAAATTTCTTCCATGAAAAAACGTGGAAAACCAATCTCTATCGACGAAATCTGCAATTTGAACGGTAATTGTTCCATGAAACTGCATCTCTATAGCGATGGTATTCGCAGAAATCCACTTGAGTTTTCGATGGTTTTGCAATACCTGCAACGAACGTTCATCGATATTGAGATGAAATAGAAAATGAAAGATGAATTAATATTTAAAATGGCATAAAAGCTATGATTAGTGCCTAACAAATCCAAATTACGCAGATGGGGTCGATTGACGATCTCATGGAGGCTTTAGTGATTAAATAGTAAATAGGGTTGAATGGTTCAAACAAAATCTGCTCCTTAATAACTAAATCCACTTCATAAATATTCAATAGGAAAATCCTAAGATATGTGGAAATTAAACCCAGTAATAGATTAATTTTACTCACAACAATTAACAATTGATCATGCAAAATCACTCACAAAAGAGATTGAAAATGGATCTGCAACACTAAACTATATTATGTAAGTGTAAAATATCCAACCCTATAATAACATAGGCTGCTGAATAAATAGCATACATAGTATATTCGATTGCATGAGAAGGCACATCAAATCTAGTCAAAAGCAGGCTTACCAAAAATAAGCAAATCCCCCATAGGTGTAAAAGCTGATCCCAAATCTGTCATGGAGCTCATGAATTGGAAAAAAGGATTAGGAAAGCTAAAGAGTGGTGGAATGGCAGCTCATACATGCTTTTACATGGAGAAAAGAGAGGAGGATGTGTAGGACAAAAAACTAGTCAAACTCACTTAGTCTAGCTTTTCCTTTTGCCTTAAAACACTGAAAAAGCAGGCAATAAAGCAGAAAAAGCAGAAGGGCACCTAGGAGGCCAGGAATAAAGTAGAATTGATTCCTTTAGCTCTCCCATGCACTACATGAGTCAAATAAGGCAAGTTTGACCATTATGGATAGGCAAATAGCAACTTGCACAAGGTGGGACACATGAACTAGGCAAATAAGACAAAAATAATGGAATTAATGTCTAAGTGGGTAAAATATGGTTTGATTATTCTAACACCCCCCCTTAATCCTAACTTATGAGTAATATATCAGAAAATTATAGGGCCTAGCAACAAGGCTTAGTCACCCTTTTACATACTGCATGTCCATACAACCAAGGAAAGAGGCAAAACCAACTTGGGAAAATCCTCCCTTAAACATGGACTGTAAAACAAAATTTTGGAATCTTGTCTTCACTCATGCTTCATAGCATGATAAGAAATCCCCAGCAGTGATTTGAGATTCCTGAAGGTCTTCTCACAAAATTCTTTGGTGAAGATATCAGCTACTTGTTCTGAAGATGAACAGAAGAGTAGGTGAATGGTGCCATCATGCACAAGTTCTCTGATGTAGTGCATATGGATCTCAATGTGTCTGGTTCTCTGCTTCTGAACTGGATCCTTGTAGAATCGAATGGTACTCTGGTTATCACAGTAGATGGTAGTTGAGTACTCTATTTTGAAGCCACACTCTCCAAGTAAACCCTGCAACCATAAACATTGAGTTGCTGCATTAACAACTCCTCTGTACTCAGCTTCTGTAGATGAGAGTGCAATGACACTCTGTTTCTTACTTGACCAGCTGATTGGCCCTTCTGCAAGCATGAACACATATCCTGATGTGGACTTTCTGTCTATGCTATCACCTTCCCAATCACTGTCAGTAAATCCAATCAAATCAAGATCAGATTTTGCTTAATAGAAGATCCCATGTGTCCTTGTTCCCTGAACAAAGTTAAGGATCCTTTTGGCTGCTTTCCAATGGATCTCTTGAGGCTGATCCATGAAGCTAGAAGCCACACTTACTGCATAACAAAGATCAGGTTGATTATGTGTTAGATACAACAAACATCCAATCAATTGTCTATACAGTGTATTGTTTACCATCGATGAAGAATCAGCTTCTTCCAGCTTCACTCCTAAAAGGAAAGGAGTTTTTCTTGCTTTGCAATCCTTCATTTTGAGTTTTTTCAGCAAGTCCAAGGCATATTTCGACTGGTGCACCTTGATTCCATCTTTGGATTGAGCAATCTCAAGCCCCAAAAATTGACTTAAGAGACCCAAATCTGTCATGGAGAAGGCTTGGTTCATAGCACTCTTCAAGGAAGCAATCTCAGCCTGTGAGCTTCCTGTAATGAGGAGGTCATCAACATATAACACAATGATGATTAATGAACCATTAACTAAATTCAAATAGACATTTGGATCTGATTTGCACCGAACAAATATCAGTGATAGCAAGAAGCTATCGATCTTGGCATACCAAGCCCTGGGGGGTTGCTTTAGCCCATACAATGACTTTCTCAACCTGCACACAAGAGAAGGGTTAGTAGCAAAACCTTGAGGCTGATGCATATATATCTCCTTAGTGATATCTGCATTCAGGAAGGCACATTTTACATCCATGTGATGTACCTCCCATTGCTTTGAGGCTGCAATGGCTAAGGCTAGCCTGATGGAATCCATCTTTTCCACTGGGGCAAAGGTCTCCTTGTGATGTGTATGCCATGAACCTGTGAGTATACCTTGGCTACCAATATATCCTTGTACTTCAGTGGTGAACCATCAGCAGCAAATTTGGTCTTATAGACCCACTTACACTGGACTAACTTTCTTCCTTGAGGAAGATCCACTAGCTCCCATGTGTTGCTCTTCTGGAGTGAGCTGAACTTCTCCTTCATGGCTGTTTGCCATCTTGGATCTCCTAATGATTCTTCATATGTTTGAGGATCAGACTCCACCATCAAATAGTATTTTTTAGCAAACATAGGATCCTTCATGCACAGACCACTCTCAAATTGAGATCTAGTCCTCCTTGGGTCATTGGGATCCCCAGCCAGCTCTCCTGCTGCATATAGTGTCTTGGCTGCCCATTTTGGCCTTGTAGGGTTGTTAGGGTCTGCAATAAACTCATCTCCATCAGAAAAATCAGAATTAGCTTGTTCAACAAACTCTTTACTTACTTATTGAGGTTCAAGTGGTGAAGAGGCTTCACCAACTTCCACTGCTGCAAGGGGTTCTTCTTCAAAATGAACACACCTTTCAATGAAGGCTTTGTTTGTGCTCAAATTTATCAACTTGTACCCTTTTGAATCTTCAGAGTATCCAACAAAAAGACACTCTTGGATTTGGGGCTGCAAAGCCTTCCTCTTCTCTGTTGGGATTCTAGCCCAAGCCTTTGAGCCAAAAATCCTAAAATGGGTCACATCTAGCTTGTGCCCACTCCATGCTTCAAAGGGAGTCATACCATCAAGCTGTTTGTGAGGAACACTATTCTGGATATAGGCTGCACAGTTTATAGCTTCGGCCCAGTACTTTGGTGGCAAAGTTTTGGCCTCCATCATACATGTTGCCATCTCCTTCAGTGATCTGTTCTTCCTCTCAGCAACACCATTTTACTGTGGTGTGTAAGGGATCGAATGTTGCATTTGAATACCTGCATCTACACAATAATTAATAAACTCAGACTTGACATACTCACCACCATTGTTAGATATTAGGGCCTTGAGTTTCCTTCCAGACTGGTTTTCAACCGAAGCCTTAAAGACTTTGAATAGGCCAAAAACTTTAGACTTGTGTTTCAGGAAGTGAACCCAGCAATACCTGGAAAAGTCATCAATAAAAGTCAATGCATATTTGGCCTGACTCATGGACATATGAGGGAATGGGACAGCAACATCACTGTGAATCAGCTCGAGGGGTGCAGAGGTTCTCTCATGACTAGCTCTCTCAAATTTGTGCTCTGGGTGTTTTCCTAGGATACAACCTTGGCAGACTCCTTTGGAAAATTTTATCTTGGGAAACCCTATGATCATCTCTTTTTCACTAAGATCAGAAATATATTTGTAGTTTAGGTGGCCAAATCTTACATGCCATAGATTGCTTGCTTCATTAGCATGAATCAGAAGAGTAGAGGGGTTTGAGTAAGGTAGGAAGTGTGAGAACATGTATACCTTTTGAGCATGATTTGCAACTCCTTTTGCAATGATTCTACCACTTGATATCTCTGTGATCTCAACTTCATCGAGGGAGAATATGACCTTTTTAGGAGACCCAGTGTGGGTCATCTAGTACACTGATAGGAGGTTGGAGGTGAGACCAGGGACATACAGCACATTGTTGAACTGACCATGATTAAGATCTATCCTTCCTTTGCCCACACTTTCAGTGAGAGAGTCATCTCCCAGTACAATAGATGGTCCTTTCGACTTGTCCAGTGAGGAGAAGGCCTCCTTAGTCGAAACCATGTGTCTTGAAGCTCTAGAAACAATGATTAAACTGGGTGAGCTTGATGTGCCAGCAACCAATGCACGAACTTTCTCTCTGTCATCTGAACTTGATCCTCCTTCTCTCTTCTTTGAGCTTTTTGGAAGGGAGATTCCATTCTTCTCCAGGATTTGGGTCAGCATATCAATCTTCTTTTTCATACAAGAGCTTTCAGAGTGATTTCCCTTATTGCAGTATGCGCACTTGTTCATTTCACCTTTGTTTTTCTTCTTCTGGGTATTCTTCTTGGGACCTTGTAGATCCTTTGGAGACTGTTTCTTGTATCTCTTTTTCTCAGGTGGCTTTTTAGATTTCTTTTTGATTTTTGAATCCACCTTCGAATATCTAGCAATCAAAGCTTGATCTTTGGATGTTTTGATGGTGCCCATCATCACCAGCTTGTCCTGTTCTTGTGTGAGAGATTCCATGAAATCTGCAAGGCTAGGCATCTTCCAGGCTGGAACTATCAGTTTTGTGGCATAGAAGGTCGAAACAAACACTAAATAGTCAGGGCCTAGCTTCGAGAGGATGGCCAATACGAGCTGATCATCTTTCTTTTCAATACCACACTGTTTCAGCTGCAAAACTAGTGCTTTGAACTTGGAGAAATATAGCTGCAGGGATTCAAAGCTATTTGGACTCAGAGAAATCAACTTATTTTTTATTTGATGTCCCCTCATCTCATATGTCTTTCCAAAAATATCAGCAAGCTTCTCCCATACTTCATTTGGTGATGTCAATCCATCAAGATGGAAAATGAGGTCTCTGGAAATACTCAGGCACAGAAGGCCATAGGCCTCATCCCTCCTGTTGTGCCATTTTATCTTCTCTGCAGCTGCATTGGGCTCTGCTTATGTTGCCATAGTCACCTTGTAGAGGCCTTTTTCTCTCAATAGTATCTCCATCTCTGCTTTCCATTCAAATAAATTGAAGGGAGTCAAGATAGTTTTTTGTGATTGATCCATAGCTCTAGAAAATCTATCCCGGCTGTCAGTAGAAGGCTCCCAGTCACTAATGTCGAACCTGTAAAACAATTTTTGAAGGAGAGAATACAATATATACCAGCTCTGATACCATGTGGAAATTAAACCCAGTAATAGATTAATTTTACTCACAACAATTAACAATTGATCATGCAAAATCACTCACAAAAGAGCTGTAACACTAAACTGTATTATGTAAGTGTACAATAGCCAAACCTGTAATAACATAGGCTACTGAATAAATAGCATACATAGGATATTTGATTGCATGAGAAGGCACATCGAATCTAGTCAAAAGCAGGCTTACCAAAAATAATCAAATCCCCCATAGGTGTAAAAGCTGATCCCAAATCTGTCATGGAGCTCACGAATTGGAAAAAAGGCTTAGGAAAGCTAAAGAGTGGTGGAATGGAAGCTCATACATGATTTTGCATGGAGAAAAGAGAGGAGTATGTGTAGGACAAAAAACTAGCCAACCTCACCTAGTCTAGCTTTTCCTTTTGCCTTAAAACACTGAAAAAGCAAGCAATAAAGCAGAAAAAGTAGAAGGGTGCCTAGGAGGCCAGTAATAAAGCAGAATTGATTCCTTTAGCTCTCCCATGCGGTACATGAGTCAAATAAGTCAAGTTTGACCATTATGGATAGGCAAATAGCAACTTGCACAAGGTGGGACACATGAACTAGGCAAATAAGACAAAAATAATGGAATTAATGTCTAAGTGGGAAAACTATGGGTTGATTATTCTAACAAGATAGACATTAGATATTTTTCAAACAAGAGCCACAAGGTGGAAATGTCACCGCTATTCCTAAAAATTATTACTACAAGACAAATGCTATAGAATGGAAATATACCTTTTGTTTCAACCCCAATAAAGCTTCCCATTCCAAACCAAGAAATCTATCATAATACACTTGTAATATAACTAAGGTTCACCCAATAAGTCACAGGGCGCTTAGCCAAAAAAAAAAATCAACTAATGTTGTTTGGAAAGTGTGTTCTTGGGGTAATTCCACCAAGAGAAGTGGTTTTGGAGTCACATTCCACATGTCCTATGAAGGAAACCAACAATCAATATACCTAGCACGCATTTTCCACTAGAATATCAACTCACATTTAAATGCTATATTACTATATTGTTGCCTCACTGATGTGGAAACTTGTGTTTGTATTCGAAAAGATTTCTTTAACCATTGTATTAAAATGAAAACAACACACAAATTTGAAAGTTTATGATATAAATATATTAAATACACATATAAATAGGTTTTTACATGAAATGTGTGGACACTATTAATACCACCATCCTATCAAACAATATAAAACAAAAAACAAAGGAAAGAGTCATGTTGTCTTACTATATGAATAAAATGTCACTAAATACTCCGGATAAATATTGGTTATCTATGAACGTTAACTTTCCAGCAAATAATATTTAGATATGGAAATATTTGTTCTAACATAATGCACTTTGAGGGGCTCATGGAATGCTTTTGTAGCACACATATAAATACATTTTTGTTGACTTATAAAAAAACCAAAGAAACAGTTTAGCGGAGGAAGTTCAGGGACGAACCTGTAGAGCTACGAGCATGGGATTTTTGTGAGGATCATTGCATATGATGTTTCCATCTTCATTTGTTCTCCCATTGCATATTCCACATATACTTGGGGACCCTAGTGGATTTTTATTGGCCCCTTTTCCATTATTTATTTCTCATCTTTTCTTCTAACAATCCTTACAAACTCGATGACCGACATCTTTTCCACGACATCCTCTAACTGCAGAGTTTGAATTCAAACAATTAAGAAGCAAAACCATAAACATGAATTTGTTCTCCTCAGGTTTAGGTTTGGGTTTCTTATTAGGAAGCACTCCAAGGTATCCCTCATTGTTGCTTCTTTTCCTCCTGGTAGAATATTCTTACATCTTGGAAACAAGAAATGGAAAACTGTAGAGGGAATATTGTGTTCTTCTATCGCAACGCTTGCCTACACTTATAATTTGCAAGAATTGATGCATGCAACGGGATTTAATTAGTTTATACAGAGACTACTATGTCTGGGGTCCATGTCTCACTAATTACTCAAAGCAATTATGCATGTACAACTCAAGACAAGCTCTAGCGTTCCACAATTGCTAGAAAGCTCTGCTTAGTAGACTTAAAACCACTTTGAGAAAATAGAAACAATTTACTATAGAACATTCAGGCTTCAAAATCCAATAATTCAAGTCCAGGAAGTTCTATCAAGCTTGTATGTGACCAAACACTAGGGTATGTAGTGCACCCACAAAGGAAATTGCAATTGATGTTGAGCAAATTCTCCTTAGAGAGGGTATTCTAAGAGATTAAGACTATCAGGTTATGTGCACTTTTGCTGAAATCTCCAAGGATGATATGTATTCATCTATTTCTCTGCAAAAAGAGGACAAACCATGCACCACTGTCACTAGAACTTCTTAGTGCAAAATAACCGCATGATAGCGGGTAACCAAGGGAAAGCTAAAAACTGTCAACTTTAGTAGTTAAACGCAGGGAAAACCTATCCAAAATGTGAGCACGGTGCACTATAGAAAAGGTGAACATAACACTAGTACTACTTACTACACTGCTTGAAGAATCCAATGGAAAAATGAGGTAGGAACTCTAAAACCAAGGGAAAATCAGGGAATGGTATAGCAAGAACACAACAAAGACAGATAAGTCTGGTATTTTTATGTTTCTATACAAACATTGGATATGAAACATGATGAAGAGGCTAGAAATGAAAGTAGCAAAGTTATATTATACGACAGGTACAAGAAAGTCATTTAAAATATTAATGCCTAGGGAGAATGTAGGCAATGCAAGAACCATTACCTTATCAAACGTCTTTCACTAGGTCCATTGGCCCATACCGCTTGCAAAGAGTTGTCCTAATAAACGGAAAAACCACTATGTTGAATGGAAATTAAATTTATAAATTAAATAAATAATCCATTCCTAGACCTATATGCAAGTGGTCATTTTTCTAGGCATGGAAAATATCAAAATACTCTATGAAATAAAAAATGGACATACAATTAAATCAACTAATGCTATCTGGAAAGTGTGTTATTGGGGTAATTCCAGCAAGAGATGTGGTTCTGGAGTCACATTCCACATGTCCTGTGAAGGAAATCAACAATCAATCTATCTAGCACACATTTTCCACCAGAATATAAACTCGCATTTAAATGCTATATTACAATATCGTTGCCTCACTAATATGGAAACTTGTGTTTGTATTCGACAAGATTTATTAAACCATTGTATTAAAACAAAAACAACACACAAATTTTAAAGTTTAAGACAGAAGTATATTAAATACACATATAAATAAGTTTTTACTAGAAATGTGTGGACACTGTTCGTACCACCATCCTATCAAACAATATAAAAAAAACCAGAGGAAAGAGTCATGTTGTATTACTATATGAATAAAATGTCACTAAATACTCCAGATAAATCTTCCTTATCTATGAAATCTTAACTTTCCATTAAATAATAGCCCACACGGGTGTGGCTCATTGGTAGTTCAGTTGTTATGAAGTCACTTGCTGTAAAGTGGAGGTCACGAGATCAAATCCCACCTGGGTTTACCTGTGTCCCATGTCTTGAGAAAGGTGTGGGGAACCTAGGGGTATATTAGTAGCGGGAATGGATCCCTGGACCCCGTGTCATGCAAGTACCATCCCATTTCTAGTTTCCAATTTGCCTAGTTACTGAAAAAAAAATTCCAATAAATAATATTTAGATATGGAAATATCTGTTCTAACAGAATGCACTTTGAGGAGCTCATGGAATTATTTTGTAGCGCACATATTAATACATTTTTTTTTACTTATAAGAGAATACAATTTCTTGTTGACTCTAAGACTCACAACATCAACATGCATTCTACAACCATGTGTTTATATGTCATATAAAGAGAGAGGAAGAGAGAGACCTTTACGAAATGGTGCAATCTCTTGAGATAGGTAAGGGGGTGAAAGATGGTACGTCTTTGAAACAAGAGATATTTTCCTCGTCACAAAACCATAGGATTGATGAATTAGTTGAAGCATTCATTGCCACAGTATTCGGAACCAAATCCACCTCTGCTCTCCAACGATCAGAACGTAAAGAGCCACCCTACAAGCATTATCAAAATATAAACCGAGTTTTAGTAAACAAAAATTTCAATTATCTGCAAGGAAATACAAAAAAAATAATTTAATCCAAAAAATTTAAATACACATGAACTAAAAGGAAATATAATGTATAAAAAAAACTTTGCAAATTTAACAATACAATTTTTTGCTCAGAATTTATTATGCGTTCTTTAAAATATTTCATTTCAAACTTTGGTGTATGGTGATTTTTCTTGGCCCCTTTTGTATTATTTATTTCTCATCTCTTCTCCTAACATTCCTTACAAACTAGGAGACCGACATATTTTCAACAGCATCCTCCAACTGCATAGTTAAATTCAAACCATTATGAAGCAAAACCCTGAACATGAATTTGTTCTCCTTACGTTCAGGCTTGGGTTTCTTCTTAGGAAGCACTCTAAGGTAGCCCTCATTGCTGCTTCTTTTCCTGCTCATAGAAGATTCTACCATCTTGGACACAAGAAACGGAAAACCGCAAAGGGAATATTAAGCTCTTCTATCGCAACACTTTCCTACACTTAGAATTTGCAAGAATCAATGCATGTAATGGGATTTCGTTACTTTATACAGAGAATTCTATGGTCGGGGTCAATGTCTCACTAATTACTCAAAACAATTACGCATGTAAAACTCAAGACAAGCTCTGGTGTTCCACAATTTCTACAAAGCTCCGCTCAGTAGCCTCAAAACCACTCTGAGCAAACAAAAATAGTTTTCTATAGAACATTCAAGATTCAAAGTCCAAAAAGTTTCCATTATCAAATAAAAACTAACAACCGTACTATTAAAAACATTCACAATCTAGCTTTGAACTATCAATTCATGGGAATTTTGAGATGATGCCCAAAAGGAATGGACAAAACTAGAAACAAACCTACATTTTTCAAACATGCCAACTAGATAAATACCCACAAAATCATATGAATCAAATCCATATTTTATCGTGAGGATATGAGCTTGCTTACCCTGATCATAAGCCATGATTTTTGCACAAATCAAAAGCATCGTGGAGAAAGTAAAATTAGAAGCCTCTTCATCTTTCCCATTCAGAGCATACCCTACAATCATATAGCTCCGCATTCCCTTCCTCCTTTTCCTCGATAACTATTGGTTTTATTTCTCACATTGAATTTATGAAGTTCAGCTGGACAGCTCGTGCTTCATGCTTGCAAGTCCATTTGAGCCATTTCATCTCCACCACATACACAAAAATGAAAAAAACCATGAATAAAATAAAAACATAATAGATAATCAAGAAAAACATAGAAGGAAACAAACATGAAGGTTTAAACATAGCTGCCATTCTGGAGGTGGGGTAGGTGGTTCTGGAAGCATGGGCTCACATGCGAAGGGAGTGGATGATTCACTAATAGAAAAAGTCCTTTGCCTGCCATTCCTTTAAAAAAAACATCATAGCTTGTTCCAAATCCTTCAATGAAAGTTCAAAATTGAAAACCCCAAAACGGGAGCCAGAGCAGATCCTTTGCGGGTGCTTTTGAATGCTAATGAGCTAGTTCGTGGGTGTTTTTGAATTCTACGTTTTTTGTTTGATTATTTCCATATTTTATATTTGGTGTTTTTTTTTGTTTTTCTATTTTGCATATTTATCTTTTGTTTAGTTTATTTTGCGTTTTTTTTTTGCATATTTTATATTTTGTTGCATTTTAAATAAATTATAGTTAAACAACTCTATGTTTTTAATTTAGTGTAGTTTAATTTAATTTAATTTAATTTAACTAGGATTTTTTCATAATTTGTATTGGTTGCATTGCTTATACTAAGAACCTATACATAAGTCCCTTCAAGGACGAACATGATGATGATGACAATGATGATCATGATGACAATGAAGACAGTGAAGATGATGGTGATTATGACAAAAATGATGATTATCATCATCATCCTTGTCATCGTCATCACCATTGTCTTCGTCATCTTCATCAACATCAACATCATCATCATCATCTTCATAATCATCATCATCATCATCATCGTCATCATGATCTTCTTTATCATTGTCATCCTCCTTATCATCATCATCATCATAATCATCATCTTCATCATCAACATCTTCATTATCATCATAATCATCTTGATCATCATCATCATATTCATCGTCATCATCATCATCATCTTCATCTTCATCATCATCATCATCTTCATCTTCGTCATCATATTCCATCGCCATCCAATTCATCAGCATCTCCATTATCATGATAATCATCTTCAGCATCATTTTCATTATCATCGTCATCATCTTCATCATCATCATCATGTTCTTCATCATCATATTCATCATCACAACTTTAGGGGGAGCTTAGTGAATGGAGATGTCTACATGATAGGGGAAGCACCCAGTTGAGTGAAAAATTAAGGATTGCTCCTAACACCCATTCCAAGGACTAATATGAAAATTCAATATGATCTGAGGAAGTAGTTAAAAAGAAAATACAACCTTTTGGGCCCTGTGAATCCTCATGTTCTTATATTTGTGCACATGAAGAATCAAGACTTATGGACCTAGTCTGGTGTCTTAAAAGAGGAAGATCCAAACTGAGCAGTTTGGTAGTTCCATAAATTGCGTTCTTTATAGGAGTGAATAATCACTCATAACCATTATATTACAATGTTGGTGAAGCTCAGAGCAATTTAGTGAATACCAAAGTAAAGATCCTGTCATCACATCTTCATCATCATCGCCATCTCCTGCTTCCTAATCAACATCTACGTTAGATCCGCGGAAAGTGGTAGGGGATGCGAAGATCTACGGTCAGAACAAGATGTTGGGTAGATCAATGGGTGAGAAGAATTCCGTGATCAGAAGTTTCTCACTCATTCATATGAAAAAGGGTTAGAAGAATGTTAATGTTCTCAAGGTTGAGCGGTCCCGATGAAGGTAGTTTAGAGATCGGTGGTTGATATTGATCTACCCAAATCAATCTTTGCAGGTTGATAGTGTTGATCTCCCCTATTATGTGTCCCCTCCTCACTCGCCTCACCTTTTTACTTGAGTCCTCTTCTTCATCCTCCTCTTCCTTCCGTGGGCTCATTGATCTGCACCCTGAGCGCCCTCAAAACAAAGAATGATCTGTGGAAGTCTCTGGAAGTCTCTAGACACATCAGAGACTATCCATAATCCACCTAAAATTGGGGCTTTTGTTTGATCACTTTGAATTGAGCATCTGGGGAGGACATGATTCAATCCTAAAAATAGTTGTTGAATTTAGGATTGATAAAAAAAGTTGATGCCTGAAAGCATTAGGTTTACATTGTGCGGTTTTTCTTTTAGGTAGGCGCAATAAAGGATACTATTTTCAATGTGTTTGAATAATAATTATATGCACCGAGTTTTGAAAAGAGAAATGAGAATCCTTATCAATTCCTCTCATTTGACATCTAGATGATAGTAGACTCAAGACTAAAATTTGAAAGATACATTTTCAAGTCTTCTAATACTTAGGTTTATTATGGTGAAGATGATGCTTAGGGATTAGGCGGAGTTTGAAATTGAATGCCTAATAACTCATGAAATATTGCCATATGGACCCACATATCAATTAGCTTTGTGATGGTATTTGTAACTTTTTTCCCATTAATGGAAATGTGGATCCTAAAAAACTTATTTAGCTGGAAAGATAATAATACAATGCTTTTAATAACATGTATAAAAGTTCATTTCAAAATAGGTAAGGTAAAATGTCATGGAAATGTTATTCTTCCAATTATTTTACTTCTATGCTATTTATTTAAACCATTGGTTATGGCAATCATCAAGTGGTCACAACAAGGATCAACGATTTTAAATCTCCCAGGGATGTACAATGTTAGAAGTACACTAGTTTTAGGTGAATACGTTGGCACTAGAAAAAGTTCATCTTTCTAGTTTGTTATTAATGTTAGGGATTTCATTCCTGATCTCTTTTTTCCTTGTAACATAGAAGTTCTAATAGTTGAGATCTTATCAAAACAATTCTAGACAGAAATAAGCTTTAGTACCCCATGAGCCTACTTTCACCCCTAATTTCATATTATGCATTCAGATAAGGTTGCGAGTAGTTCTAAACTACTCTAATCACTTTAGCGTGATAGGAAACAAACATTTCCCTTCAAAAAATAAATAGGCCAAAGAACATGCAATAAAAAAACCAATACTCCTAATGGTTATGTCTATATATGTTCACATTAACAAAATAAGTGCATCAATATCTTTCTAAATGGGTTTTTTCCCAATCTCATCTTTCATCACCGTTACATGTTCTTCATTCTCAACCTTTATTTTAGTCTCTCCTCCTCTATACTAACTCTTCAGTAATCCCCATAAAAAGAATCTGGAAGTGATAAATCATATGTACATGGTTTACCTCACTAATTCCATGTAAATTTTGAATCACTTGGGATTTCTTCTTATTGTCATTTTTTCTATACAATG
This sequence comes from Pseudotsuga menziesii, assembly GCA_001517045.1. Lineage (NCBI taxonomy): Eukaryota > Viridiplantae > Streptophyta > Pinopsida > Pinales > Pinaceae > Pseudotsuga > Pseudotsuga menziesii. The sequence continues at coordinate 115,461 of LPNX011130382.1, forward strand.
TTTTTAATAAATAAAGAAATTTTTCTTAACACTTGAATTTTCAAATGAAAAGAATGATTTATTTTTAAATGTCAACATTGAAGAGCTCAATTTCTCATGGCCCTTCAAAGTAAAATGAGACCTACCCTTCAAATTTGATCCTTGGCGACTCTAGAGCAATTCAACCTAGTAAAGGTGGTGTCCTAGTGAGGTCTAATAAAGAAAGGATGTCCTCACATACGAGCTGACCAATAATCATATCCCTCAATTCCATCTTTGACATGCCTTAGGTGAAGATCATGTCCAAAGCATCACCAATTCACCAGCCTTCCCAACTCCAGAGATTCGGCACATGTCTTCCGTAGAAAACAACAGGAGATCATGAAGTTCAAATATTTGAAGCGACCAACCTGGCCTCTACACGAAGCAAAGGGATGTGGCTAGCTGAAACCGTTCTGAAGACCACTGTTAGTGTAAGTGAAAAGGTAAATAATTTCATGTCCAAACACCGCGATCCATGTGGAAAACAATGCAACATATTCAAAGGAGGCCGCATGAATGAATTCTCAAGAGAAAATAGAGATCCCTACCCACGTTTCCACTCATGCTTCCATTATGTTGAGAAGTCATCTCTGTATCCATCTTCATCTTCATCACCCTATATAAAAACCACCTTTCCAGGACGATTAACATGCATAAGATGTACCAATAATTAGAGACAATCTCGAAGTGTTATTCCGCTGATAATTCTGAAAGAGTTGAAATGGCGATATGCTTTGAGAATCTTTTCAGTCTCAGGGTGTTGATGGTTGGTGAGCTTGATTCCACGCTCATCTGTCGCCTTGGTTTTTCACACTAGGAAAGTGCCAACCATTAAGGCCTGGATGTGAAGCATTTTGAATGTTTTGGGATAGTTGTCCCTTCCACTATGTGGTCCCTGGGTTTTCTTGTCCTAGGAGTATCTCCCTAGAAACCCTCAAAGAAATCACAGCTTCCAAAGTCCTGGTAAATGGTGACTGTGTTCAGCGAAAACTAGTAGGAGCAAATGCTCGTGTTGAGGCGACGGGTGTACAAACTCTTCATCGCATCATTTTTGAACTCCAACTCACAAATGTTTTTGAGGTGGTGAGGAGGTGGAAGACACCCCCCATAGTATGACCTGTAGGAGAATCCATGCCATGGGAGGTGGGGAGTACAAAGCTGCCCTTCTCTAATTCCCCTCATACAATAGTATTATCAGGACAAAGGGGGGTTGTCGAAAAGGAAAATCATGGAAAGCATATAAACTCCTTTGCTAGTCCGGAAACCATGTAGAAAGGTGTCTTTGAGCATGAAATTACAAACACCTAGGGAAGGACATTTTGCTTATTCGAAAAATAGATGAGTGGTCGAGCCGAGTCAGCAGTGAGCCATCAGAAGCATCCTTAACATCGTTTTCATGACCTACAAGCTCAGAAACAGAAGCAATGTGCTGCCATCTAGACCGATCACGCACATTAGCTCCACATATAATGTTTGTTTTAATATATGTAAATCATGGCAATAGTACCATGCTATTATTAGTAGTTGATTATGACTGTAAACAGTTTCATGTCATGTTTCGAGGATTAGCCTCGAGGAATGACATAGTATAAATTTCTCCCCACAGAGGGGAGGAGGGTTAGGAATTTTCAAGAGCAGAGGCTCTCCACTATAATGTGTTTCAATATTTCTAGATATATATGAATAAAATTGCAGAGGAATGATAATCCTTTCATGGCAAAGATTCCTTTGTCATCTTTTTCTTCAATAAGTAACTTCTTTACGTGAATGTTTATCCTATTTTTCATTCCATTTTATATTTTCTTTTCATGTTTGAGAATTAGTGTATATATGGTCCAGAATTCGTCATTAGTGTATATGATCCAAGCTTGCCAAAACATGGTTTTTCCTTAGTGAATGCAAAAATAACTAAGTAGCCTCAGAAAGATGTCGGTCTTGTAGATTGGTCTTCAGCCTACCTAACCATGTCTTCAGATTGTCTTGGATGTGGATGAAGAAAAATTTATGGACCTACCAAAAGGGTGTTTTAGGAAGATTAGTCCAAACAGTGAGAAATTTGTATACGTATGGAATTGGTGTTAAATCTGTGCAAGTGGCCTTAAGGAAATGCCCACCATGCCTCATAGGATGATGTGAAAAAAGTATTGAGAATGTGAGTCTCTAGAGTGTTGTATGAAGCATACAACCATGCCACTTTCCTCACCAAACTATAGCATATATTTAAGGAAAACTCTGGTCCCAGCAGCCTTAGTCAAAATTGGTCCCAACAGCCTTAAGAGAATGCCCACCATAATTCATGGTATGAGAATAATTCCCACACCATGGTACCATCCTATGGCTAGTTGGTTTGGATAAAATTTCATGATTTGAGTTTTATTTAATATTTCTTGAGGATAAAGATACAGGCCTGCCAAAACAGGGTGTTTCACCAGTGGATGCACAAATAGCTAAGTAGCCTCAGAAAGATGCTTGCCCTAAATTATGGGTTAAAGTAAATGTCCGTAGAAAATGGGGGTCTTGTATATTGGTCTTTGGCCTACCTTATCATGTCTTCATATTGTCTTGGAAGTGGATGAAGAAAAAGTTATGGACCTGCCAAAACAGTGTTTTAGGTAGATTAGTCCAAATTGAGAAATTTGTCTAAGTGTGGAATTGGTGTTAAATCTTCCCAACTGGCCTTAAGGAAATGCTCGCCATGCCTCATAGGATGATGTGAAAAAATGCAATGAGAATGTGAGTCTCTAGAGTGTTGTATGGAGCATACAACTATGTCACTTGCCTCACTAGAGAGTCTCTAAGGAGGAAGATGTCAACCTACCAACTTTGTGAAACTTTGGAAATTGACTAAGTATGAAAAATAGTCAAAACTACCCTAAGAGAATATAAATGCATGCCATAATTTATAGGGGAATATAAATGCCAGCAACATATGGGGGTCATATAGATTGTTGTTTTTCCTACCTGACCATGTCTTCATTTTGTCCTAAAAGTTCCTGAGGGAGAAGTTATGGACCTGCCAAAATAGGGGTTTGTGCTAGAGCAAGCAAAAATGGCTAATTAGCCTCAGAAAGATCCATGCCCTAAATTATGGATTAGAGTAAATTTTTGCAGCACATGGGGTCTTGTAGTGTGTTGGTTTTCTACCTAACCATGGTATTATTTCTCCTTAATCATGTCTGAAGGAAAAGCTATGAATCTTCCAAAATGAGGTTTCAAAATAAATTTTGGAGAAAGTCCTGAAAATGACCAAGTGTTGGAAAACTGGCTCAGGTAGCCTTAAGAAAATTCCCGCCTCAAATCGTATGTTGAAGAAAATTCCCACACTGTATGGGGGTCTTGTAGATTGATATTTTTCCTACCTTATCATGTCTTCAAACGGTCTTGGAAGTAGCTAAGGAAGAAGTTATGAACCTTCCAAAATAGTGTTTTAAGAGAGAGACCCAAAAAGTAAGAATCCCTAGCTTTTGTAGCTGCATAATGTCTTCTTCTCAGGTTAGCTCTGATACCATGTTAGATTTTTATCATTCAAGCTAGCATTATGATCTTAGGATATTTAACTGAGAGAATAACATGCACAGCAATAAACGCAAGAGACAAGAGACACATAGAACTTTCCTCAGGAAAACCATAAAGGAGAAAACCCCACAACTTCCTTAGAGATAGAATCAGCACCAAAAGTAAAACCCAAAAACATAACGATGATCTCTCGACAGCAGTAGCCTCTCTCTTGTCCCAACAACTTCTACTCTCACTCATGCACCCCAATGAGTGAGTGTGTGTGTGATAAATAGAGAGGCCCACTCTCTATTTATATTCTTTTGTTCACTTGAAACCCACTCCAACATGTTGGCCTCACTTAACAATTACTTACTAGAGCCGACATCTCTAGGAGTGTCTAATAACCCTAGTGCCCCACAACTTATGGGGACTTTTCCTCCTCCGACCAACAAGGATTTTTATCCTTAACACAATGATGGGGACTATTGCCCCAACTTACAATCACTGACCTAGGGTCAACTTCTCTAGGATAGTCTAATAACCCTAGGGTCCCACAACTCTGGGGACTTTAACCATTGACCAATAGGAGGGTTACCCACAATGACTTGACATGACTTGTTTATATTATAGAAAATTCTTGGAATAAACATTGGGGTATGACATGACTCAATTACATTACAGAAACATCCCGGAATAAACATCGAGGTACAATACATAAGATATACAGATGAATACATTCCGAAGTTACAATTACATCAACACTTGTAGGATGTTATGGTATAACAAAGCATCATTTTTTATACTGATCATATCCACTATGGTCAGCAATGATGCTGATAAGGAATGAAAAAGTTCATCTCCACCCCTCTAGGAAGAACCAATCTCTCTCAAAATCTATTAATTGTGGTCCATAGTGTCCACTACAATCATAAATACAAATAAAATATCATTAGAAAAATAAACACATGGTATAATGACATCTCTATGCAATGAAAAGTGTAAAAACTAATGTACAACAAATAACAACATAAACTATTTATAATTTAAATTTTAAAACCGATCTTAAATTTTACAATAAAGAATAAGCATTTAACATTTTTTCATTTTAAATTTATGTCGTAAATTTGTATTAATTCCAATTTCTAGATTCATGTACATAAAATGTCCTATGTGCATATGCTGATTGGGAAGCTCCTCTAGTTTATTTTAAGGCTTGGATTATGAAGTTTCATTGAAATTGTGAGGTGTTGACTAATGCCCTTGCAGGACCAACTCCTAGATTGCGGGTAGAGGCAAGGGATAGATCCTAGAAGAGGTGGAAGAAGGTGCTATTGATGAAAAAAATCCAAATATAGGCAAGTATTTTGATAGATATGTAATTATTTGTTGTAGCGTGATTTTTTTGGACTCCAAATTCCATTTAGCATCTTTGTTTATATGTAATTTGGGCCATGTATGGATTCCACTTGATGTTATTTTAGTTTTATGCACTCTTTCTATATAACCATGAGATACTTTGCATATTTGTGTATAGTGTATTTTATGGTTGCAAGGTTTCTGCTAGATTCAATCATGTATTCTAGTATGTGATTGACATGTAATCAATCACATCAACCTCCCTATGTATCTTGATGTTTGTAGATCCTTTTGTTGAACCTCGATGTCTTGACCTTAACCAAAATGTACCCTTCAATCGAGGGGGAATATTTGTTAAGCATGGGAAGATTCTATACCTTATTTTGATACTTGTATTAGGAAGTTTCATCAACACTATAAGGTGTTTATTAATGTCCTTGGATGACCAACGTCGACATTTCAGATAGAGGCAAGGGATTTACCATGTTTGTTTATGTATTTTAGGGAAGATATGAATTCTACCTGATTCTTTTTTAGTTGCATACAACCTTACAATATACTTGACAAACTTTTCATATTTGTGAAATTTGGTTTGGATTCACAAGGATGTTTTTGAATATACATATGAAAATAGTGAAATTGTTTTTTTTATGAGTAAATTAGGGTTTTGGTTTACATTGGACATGTAAATTTCTTATTCAAACTTGCAATATACTTGAAAAAATTTGAATATTTATGAGCTTTGGTATGGACTCACAAGGATGCTTGTGAATATGCATATGCAAATAGTGAAATTGATTTGTTTTTTGCTAGTAAATTGGGGTTATGGTTTCCATTGGGCATGTAAATTTCTTATGCAACCTTGCAATAGACTTGACAAAATTTGCATATTTGTTAATTTTGGTTTGGATTCACAAGGATGCTTGTGGATATACATATGAAAATAGTCAAAATGATTTGGTTTTTATGAGTAAATTGGGGTTTTGGTTTCCATTGGGCATGTAAATTTCTTTATGGGCATATAAATTTAAAAAAATGGTTTCAATTCATATTAGGGCATAGAAATTATTGAAAATAGGGAAATTAGCATGAGAGTATTTGGAGTAAATACCTCACAATGAAGATATTGATCCCCAAGGTGGAGTTTGTTGGCATTTTATCATCCAAAACGTGCTCACCCTAGGTTTTTTTTCTCTTCCCGAACACGTTGTTGTGCGTGGTTGTGGAGAAACTGATATGCTCGACCTATTTTAAGCATAAAACATGTTTTACATCACACGAGCGCATTTTTGTACATTATACTGCGCGCACATTTTTGTACACTACAATGCGTGTGCGTCGTACTTAAATATCCTAATTGGAAAGCATGTTGGAAGGCTTGGGACTAGGGTGGGACTAGGCTTGAAAGGGTGAGCATTGCTTGGGATGATTTCTGTTTTATGGATCTTGAATGATTGGCTTCACTCTACCATTGCATCTAAAAGGTCCCTCAAATTTGTGCACTCACCCTATTTTCTTACTCAAATATACTTGAAAATGACACATTCTTCTCTGACGATAAATATGAAAACAAGAGATTACAACCATCTATTGGTTATTACAAATTCATACCTCAATTCAATGTCGTATAAATTTATGAAAACAAATTTGATATAATTCTAGGTTTACCTTGGGTACAAACTCTAGGTACATTCATTTCAATCATAGAGAAAATGATTGCAACGATTCCCTATAAAAAGAAGATAATGAAATTTCAAGAAATTAATATGAAGTTAGATTCAATAGGACCTTCAATAAAATACCTAAAAGACATATAAAAGGTGGTCCTTCAGGAAAATTTATGGTCAATATCAAAGATCCAATAAGAATATTGATGGATTTATTACAAATAAAAAATAAGAAATTTCTCACAAAAAAAATCACAATAAAAAACTACTTACTCAGATTAAGAAGCCAAAGGATACAGAACACTACGTTTAGAAATTGTAACAAGATAATCAAGATCTTGGGATGAAATTGTCATAAATGAAGGTTCCTTAATGATCCTTAATGAAATATTGTTAGAAAAAATCAAAGGACTAAAAGAGAAAAAAGAGAATTGAGACATGAAAAAAGTTGAACAATTAGAAAATCAAGAGGTTACACACTTAAAGAATCATAATCAAAGCCACTTACACAAATCAAGAAGCTTAAAGATGATGAGAAATATCTATAAACAAAATCAGAGCAAACTATCATAAACAAAGCATCGAAGTCTTCAAAAGTAATAATCCATGTTGTGGAAAAAATAACAAATAAAGGTCCAATCCACATTATAGCTAGAAACAAGATGTGAAGTGAGTTAAAATAAAGTCACATATGAACGTTGGAAAATCCAAGTATACTTAATAATAGAAGACCATTAATTAACAATGCAACTTCAATGCATGAAGAAAGTAAATAAAGAAAACGTGTGACAAGTATGATAATGGAAATCCATGGTACCAAGAAATCTTATCGACACCTAAATCACAAGAGAATACACTTTAACTAGTCAAAGTATCAACATAGCTCAAAAGGAAGCCAATTGACCTCCTATTGACATATCGTCCAAAGAATGTGGTTGCCAATATAATTGAGAATAGTTTATTTTGGAAATTATAAAAGTGCAATGTTCCACAAAGGATCAATTTAGGATGGTTGGATCCTTTTTGAACTCATCAATTTTGTTCAATGCATAGGTATTTATATAATCTCATATCATCCACAATAACAACATCCAAAACTGAGTACCACGCGAATACAACACAAGCTGGAGCAAGACATAAAGCCTTCCATAATTATGTTTTGGAAATAATTTTTTTTAGGGGGAGGCAGTGTAATAAACAAAATATATACAATATATAAATATAAATAAATATAGTGATAAATCAATAATTAATATTCAATAGATAAGATGTTATGAAGAGACACAATCCTTAGGAAAGGTCGTGTCTCTTCACAAAAGCGCCCACGTTTGTCGGTATATATAGGCCCCAGTCTCATTGTAATCATCTCATAATTTATATTCATATATTATTATTCAATTATTATGTTATCACGTGTATTTCTTTATAAGGATTCATCTAAAAATTTGACAATTTCCACCGGACGATCTTTTTGGGTCAAAATATTTTATTTTTATTTTCTATTTTCCAAAATCAGAATCTAACTATGTTTTAATCATGATTCTAACACCCTCTGAAACCCCTAGGGCACCGAAAATTCTAGAATTTGACAGCTGTAACCTAGATTTTGAAAATTTTCGATCGAAAATTTTCAAAATCATACCAAAAAAATCAGTCTATTTCGACACATTTCTTTATAATGTTCCAAATATTTTGGATGTTTGTAGCCTGAACCACATTAGTTCATTACATTACATCATACAGATTAACTATGTAATAATAACAACTTAATATCTTCTCAATTCCATATATTTATCTAAGACTGTGGCTACAACTATATTAAAATATTACACGGTAAGAGACATTCAACCAGGTGTATAAGTAGAACATGGTATCTCCATTACATTGATTCCTAACCCCAAAAACACAAAGAATTGAACAATTGACTTAAATTATATTAAGTTTTGGTTTTGCAAGATCCAACCAAGTGAACTATCCTTCAAAGATTTAGTTATTTTATTTTAACATACAACTTTTAAATTTAAATTAATTAATAAAACAAAAACCTAATAATATTTTAAAAATAAGATGTAAAAACCTAATAATATATTTAAAATAATAGGCAAAAGAAAACCTAACTGATTAGTAATGATATTAAATTATGAAATATTCACATCCATTGGACCATGTGGATAGAGCACGCGAACATTTCTGAGTACCTTTTAAATATTTTTTTATTTAATATTGTTAGTTAGAATATGACGGGTTATGCTACGTAGATTGAAAAAATAAATAAAACTCTTAGATTTTTTTTAATTGGATTCGAGAGTGTAAGAATTTAAAATTGATTAGATTTTTCATTTAAGCAATATATTGAAAAGAATTGAGAGAGGTTCCCATTATATAGGTGGTAAAATATAACAAGTATGAAGTTTGAAAAAACATAACTAGGAAAAACTAAAAGTTATAACTAAATTGGTAAAATATAACAAGTATGAAGTTTGAAAAAACATAACTAGGTGGTAAAATATAACAAGTATGAAGTTTGAAAAACATAACTAGGAAAAACTAAAAACATAACTAGGAAAAGAATTGAGAGAGGTTCCCATTATATAGGTGGTAAAATATAACTATTAACATTATAAAGCTTGGAAAAACTAAAAGTTATAACTAAATTTAAAATAATAGAAATTAATGTTAAAAAAAAAGTTTGTTATTGAATATATTTTAAAAGAAAATTAATATTATAATAATAATAAAAATTTGGAATTTTTTTTATCAAAATTCGTTTAATAATAATAAATAAATATGATTAAGAAAATAGGAGAAAAATTAATCACTAAGTATATAGAAACAACAATCAAATGAGTGAAAAAACTATCGCAATTAAGGATTACCATATATATTCACTAGAATGATCTAAAATATAAAAATGATTAATAAAATTAAAAATAAATAAATTATTTAAAATTAAAAATAAAAATTAATTAATTAAAATTAGAAAAAAAAATAATTAATTATAGGATATTGAAAGATTAAAGGTGCAAGGAAAAAATATTTAGAAAAACAGATGTTATTAAGGTGGGGTTAGCCTTATAAAGGATGACTATTAATTGACTAATTAAGTAGAATTAAAACAATATTAAAAAAATTGAAGGGTAACTAGGAAAGTAACTTTTCATTGATTTGAGAGAAAGAAAAAATAATTATTATTAACTTAAATAAGATAATATTATAATTTGAAAATATAATTATAATTAGAAAAAGGAAAAGGGGGAGTTAATAATTAGAAGAAAGTTATAAATTAGGATTGAAAAAAACTTTTACAAAAATTAGAATTTAGAAAGAAGCTAACCCTATACAAGTAACATTTTATGGAAATGGGGTTTCAAATAGAAAGGAGCAAAAGGTGACAAAAAAGAAACATGAAGGAAAAGGTCAATTATTGTTGAGGATATGAATTTAAGGGTTTTCCAACGTTAATGAGTTTATATCCATCTTGATGATTGAAGTTGTGAGGGGTTTTCTCAAATTCTATGGCTTCTCTCATAAGGCGAGATAAGAGTAAGAAATAGAAGCAAGAATTTTGGTTTTATAAAAGTAAACATGGTGTATTTGAATGAGTATGGTCCCCAATGTGTTCTTTGAGGCAAACTTAATGGATATGCTAGAGTATGCCAAATGTAATATTTTATGCACATAGTAGGGAATTTGATAGATTCCTTGAGACCAAAAGGGGTTGGATTTTTCATTGATGCTCTTCGAACAGTTGCTTAAGAATTTTACAGTGTTTGAAATAGTTTTAATATTCCTTTTTTATAGGAATCTAGATAAGTGGCATATAATGTTTGCTATATAAAGGAGGCAATTAAGCCAAGGTTTTGGGGTGGAGAAGTTTTTATTGATTAGATGAAGAGGGTAATCCTTCACTAATAAGGAAGAAGTGAGATGATAATTTTCTTTATTGAAATGCTTGAATCACCTGAATACACCAAAATGGTAGTGAGATTGGTATGTAGGTATCTATCACTGTGGGTTTAAACTTCAAAGATAAGGAACTAGATAATGAGGGAGTCTAGAAAATGTTGTTAAGGTGATTATGAAAGGTAATACTATATCATAGAGACATCTAAATATTCGAGGATGTGGACTCGATGACTATGTCTTGTTGGAATCTATTTTGCAAAATCACAATTTAGCTATGTTTTAATTATGATTTTGATGGTATAGATATATTTAGCATCCTCAAAAACCCATTAAGCACCCAAAATTCGAAAACTTGATAATTGTAACTGGATTTTGAAAATTTCCAACCATTTTTTTCAAAATATTACGAGGAAAATATACTTGATCTAACCAACATCTTACTTAAATATAGTCTAATATGGTCAAGGAAAGGATTTACCATCTCCTATATGTGGGGAATCTTTGCACTTTGTGGTAGCTAGAAAAAAATAAATTTAAAATTTAAAATAGCTCATGTAAAACTGAACTTAATAGCATGGTAATGTGTAGTCCATGTGACATTGAAACTCCATCTCACAACTAGGAGTCGAGCTAATACGCACAAGGTTTAGTCAAAATCCATTTTGCAACTACTATTTGAGCTAATGTGCAATTTGTTTGATGTTCCAACTCTTAATAAACTCCTAATAAAATACTCCGAAGTCATGTCATAAATGCACTTAGTGACATGGTAATGTGCAATCCATGTGAAAATCGAACTCCATGTGGAAGTTAGGAGTCTAGCTAATGATAAGTTCATGTAATCATAAAACTCCTAATAAAATCCTCCTAACTCCTAATAAAGTCCTCCAAAATCATAATAAATTCCTCCATCTTGCACTTTGGTGTCCAGCTAATGTGGAGAT
>LPNX011130388.1:0-20725 GCA_001517045.1 Pseudotsuga menziesii
ATATATATATATATATATAGATATAGATATAGATATAGATATAGATATATAGATATATAGATATATATAGTTTAATATATGGTTTTTTTCTGAAAGTTTAATATTATAATAATAATATTATTATAACCTTTTTTGGAAATATATGAAATTAAGTTTTTTTAGGAGGCAATGGTGTGGGAGAGAGGAGCTATAGGGATCGTAGATTTGGAGAGTTCAAGTGGGTAATGGATGGCAAGAAAGGAGAGATATGGGTGCAAGCAGGGAGAGGCATGAAGTGGGAAAGCAGAGGCATGCATGCAGGAAGAGGGAGGCTTGTGCGATGGAAATGGAGGGAGGGTGTGGAGATCGATGGGCACAGGGGAGCCAGATCTATGGGGAGCATGGAGATCAGTGGGAGAACAAGAGTCGGAGCTATGGGGAGAGTGGATATTGATGGCTAGATGAGGGTGTAGGAGTGGTGTTTGCACATGATCGTGGAAGGGAAGGTGTGAGTTGAGGAGGGAGTGCAGTGGAAATACGTGGAGGGAGTTGTAAGGGATTGGGTTATTGCATAGAAAAATAAGGGGAAATGGGGAGAGGTAGAAATAGAAAGATGGATGTGATGGTTGTAGGCCATAGAGAGAGAAGTGGAGCAGATGCAGTGAAGGAGTTGTTGTGTGTGGAACATAAAAGTGGGTGTGGCACACAAGGATAAGGGAGAGGGTGAAATGCGAGGAGGAGGAGATGGCACAGTGAGCGCAGGGAAGGGAATAGTGCATGGGGATGAAAACAGAGGGAGGGAAGATGGATATTTGAGTAGTGTAGTGTTGGTTGGTATGTCAATTATGTAGTGAGTGAAAATGCAATGATGGAGGGTTAGTGAAGGCAAGTGGAGAAGAATGAAAAGCAGGGTTTCTAAGGAGAGGAAATGGAATGATAGATTTCCTTGAGGAATGAATGCAAGCGTTGAGAGTGAGTGAGAGCTTGAAGCTTTGATACCACTTGTAAGGATAAAATATTACATGTTGGAATCTGAGTTCAATAAATATATTTCGATAAAAATGAATTGATGATTTACAAAGATAGATACCCATGTTAAATGTGGCTGATAGGGTAATGGTCACATCTATTAATAAATAGACACATCCTATAATAACTAACAATTAATAATTAATTAACCTATTAGTGACTAAATACTAAACTAATATTAATTAACAATTGTAGTAACCAATTAGTTTTATTACATTGTTCCTATCTTCTAGGATACAAATCCAATCTACATACTAAAAATAGAAATAAGTTGCAAGAAATATGGAAAAGGATTCCAAGTATCTCAAGTTGTTGGAGTTTTTGTAATCAAATTTATTGGATTTGGAATGACCACTTGACAAATGTCCTCTATTGTCTGCCTATAATTGTGGAAACAATATGTAAAAAAATCTTTAATATCTATTGTTGTTAGGTATCCAAATATGGAAATATTACCTTGAATCAAATATGATGTTTTATATCCATCTCATAAATATTCGAAAACAAAATATTTGACAAATTTTCTCGTATTCATTTTTGAAAAATCTATTTTCAAATATTTGAAAAAAAAATCCATTAAAATCAATTCTGGCCTTGGTTTTTGAAAACCACATCTTCCATTAAAAACCATGTCTTGTAATATTTCTCCATATCAAAATAATTTCTCAAAACCATTCACTATTTCTGAAAACCATGTATTTTTTTGTCGAGATCATGTATTTTGAATTTAATTGTTTATGAATTTCATAAAATGAAATTAAAAAACAATTTCCTCGAATAAATGAAAATCCATAAACAATTTTCATTTCCTTATGAAAACTACACAATGGTTCTATATACCATGCCTTGTTTTGGATTTGGAATAAGTACATTTGGGAGGGATGAAGCTTATAGCATAAGGTTTTAAACATTAGGAAAATTTAGTGGACATAAGAGTTTTATACAATACACTTTATTTCGATGAGCTCAAGAGTGGTTTGGAAAACTGATCTGGATCCCAGCGGAATAAACATGGGAGTGACACATGGTAGAAAGTAAAACCATGGTAAAATTCCGCTACCACTTCAAAAGAATTACCCTTCGAGCTAGTTGAGTGGTGGAATAAATGGTGGTCACTCATCCAACTTTAGTCCCTTGCAAAATTTAACATAATGTTTCTCAAGATTTGTGCCAAGACTACATGATAATGTGAATTAATTTTGGGTTTTAAATATTAATATAAATATTTTAATATAAAACATTTATATTAGTAACTATAAACATTTTTTAATTTTTGACAAACCGTTTGGGCATATTTTGGAGGTCTCACCATTATTTTATCCTTTGGCCAAATTTAGAAGCTTTTCCAATTCACTGATACACTCAGCTAAATATAGAAATTTTCTCTACTAGCTCTTGGTCACAGCCTCAGGTCCCATTGTAAACCTTGATATTTTGATTTACCCCCTTTTCCTTTTATAATTTTCTATAAGGTGGTTTTGGGATTGTGGAAGGTGGTTTCACTTAAAAACTTTTCATCCTGCAGAATGATTGTCTGCTTAACACGTAGAAGGCAGTAAAAATTATGTTGGCCTCCGACTATTTTTCCCACCATGTATGTTGAGGACACAGAAAAAACCTCAACCATTGATATGTTTCCCTTTTGATTATGTGTCATCGATCAAATATGGACTTTAATCTTCCCCAATAGTCACTTTGTCAATCCTTTACCATCTTATTCATTAAGCAACTTTCTCCGACGGATTCCCTACCCGTCGTTGATATTTTCAACCTTCTAATCTAGACTGTCAATTATTCCACAAGGTGCTACAAGCACTTCACACATTCATTTTAGTCACTTTTCACTCTAGCTTACAGTTCCATGGAGAATTTTGGTTTTCTTTAGGCACCCAACCTGTCAGTTTTGAGGTCATATCAACAAAATTCAAAATCTAAGCTCTTTTTCCTTACCTCAAATCCTTCTGAACTCTGTAAACCAAAATTATGCTAACACTCAACATACAATAAATTTTATTCACACATCATAAGTAGGATTCCATCATTATTTATAGAATCACCATACAGTATTAACCTAGTGGACCTTCTTTAAATAGGTTTCATTACATTTATTTACTAAGTTACTGGGTCTTATTTAATAATAACAATATAGTGGATCCATTCCACTTTGCATTGAATGGCCTCAACTTCTACTCTAATGGGATATTTGGGGGCCCCTATTACCCCTAGGTCTACCCCACTTAGGAAGGTATCATTCCCGATGCCTTGTCGAGGGTCCCATGGAACAATGTGAACCAACATGCTAATATAATCCAACCCACTCCTACATAAGCATGGGTCCCATGTTCAAGTGCTAATGGTCATGGAAAAGTAGGTGAAGGGACTCAACCAAAAACCTAGGGCTAGTGTCCATATGTTGTAGCTAGCACCCCAGCTTTGACACTAAAAAAAATACTCACTGTGGTGTCACATATATGTAGTGAGGTCATATTAATATTAACAACTCTTAAAATCAAACGAATCCTCCCAATAGTAGGAAAATAATGGAGTTATGATAAATTATTAGACTATAGAAGAACGAGATTGTAATTGTTCTTCACATGAAGGAGAGGATTCTACAAAAAGAATATGGAAATAATTGTCATCCCAAATATTACAATTATCCATATACCATTCTTCACAAGTATCCTCCAAATCACCCCATGCCAAGTGTTCTCGGTAATACTTGTCCCAAATGTCCTGAATAACCTCATATTCCAACAATTAATACAAATCCACCTTCATTTAAGAAAGATACTTCTCAAGTTCATCATTATGATTATGAAGTTTAACATTAATCTCATGGATGGCCTTCATATCTGCTCAATCTTCCTAAATATATTTGGTGATCAACATTTGGGTTTCCCATGGAACGGCCCCCCACTTCTATATTGTTGGAGTTGTTCCCTTGCATTGACCACTTTGGGCTCATACTTCTCCCATTGTATTGATCCCCACTTTGTCATGTTGCAATGGGGGGTGAATTGTTATAAGGTTGTAGCATAGAAAAGTGTAGTTGGATCTAGGGCATATAATATATTAAAATAAAGCTCTAAAAATAAGTTTTCTAATGGTGCTTCTCTTTAATAAATTTGACAATTATGTCTAAAGATATAATATTTCAATTTCATGTGGCCTTGGAAAATTCACAGATTTCAAACTATGATATTTCCCTCTCTCAGACTTAGATTTGAACGATTTTTTTTAACTTGCCTAACTTTCCAAGGGGAATCCAAATCTGCTATAAATTTGTAGAAATTCTATAGGAAAATACTCATAAATTCAACTGAATGTCACAATCCTATTTTTTTCTCTTTAAAAACACTATAGAAAGAGGGAAAAAATTCCCAATGATGTGGCCCATGTGTCTCTAATACCAATTGTTATAAATGAAAATAATTATTTATATCAAATGAAAGAGTTAACAAAAATATGAAACACACAAGAGATATCTAGTAAGCTCATATCTTTATTATTATATAAATTGTTATTTTGATGGGATGAACCAACCATGTTCACCTACCTCTTCATGGGGGATTCCTCCCAATGAGCTATGCTCAACATACAATAGTTTTTCTTTACACCACATAAGGATAACTCCATCCTTATTTATAGAATCACCATACAATATTAACCTAGCAGATTTTATTTAATGAGGTATAATTACATTTAATTACTAACTTATTGGGCCTTATTTAATAATAACAATATAGTGTAACCAATTAAGTTTGCATTGAATAGCCTCCACTTCTACTCTAATGGGTCCTTTGAGCCCCCCAATTACCCCTTGGGAAGGGTCATAACACCCACCATGTCCTCGAAACTCTTCCATATGCCACCAAGTCACACTTGGCCCAAATGTTACTTTTCTCTACAAATGGTTTGGATCGTTCCTCGCAACTTCGAACTCTCAATCATATCCATTCAAGGAAAAGTTAATTGCTTAATGAATCACAAGGGAGGGTTACCATGAATGGTGTAGATTCACGCATGCATTATTGAATAATGTTGTCATTAATGTCAAACTATGTATGTATATGTACTCCAAAGTGGTCCTCTTATGGCGTAGTGGTTATGCATGGACCTCACGGGAAGACACTTTGTGATGTACACATATGTATCAAAACCATAAAGAAGTCTCTAAGGTTTCCCCTAAGAATTGTTGAAATAAAAGGTGAAAACACCCATAAACAATGTTGTTTGGTCCACTTGCCCATGATTTTGAGGCTTCATTAACCATGGTGGGGAAGGCCCTAAAGATTCCCCAAAATTGTTTTAAAGCAAGTTGGTGTGAATATTGAAGGATCCCCACAAAAATAATGGCATATCCACCAAGTATGATGATGTGTTCAAGCCCTAAGGCCCCCTTTGGAGAAGATACATAGTGATATTGAATTTTTGGCATGAATTGTCATGATGGGTCCTTGAGGTGGGGTAATAAACCTTAAGACCCCCTTAAAACATGGAGATCCGTGAATTAAGGATGAGTTTAAGGAGACACTAAAAGAAGCTACTAGATCATTATGAAGTGGATAAATAGAAGGACACACATTTCATTTTATCATCAATCAAGTCTCTATTTCTATTGTGCATCTTTGGAGAAAAAGTGAGAGACTTTTTGGAGGATTAATTCCTAGGCATCTTTGAGGATTGAGAAGATTCATGAAAAATGACATAACTTTCTCATACAATATAGAATTACAAAATTATTGGCTCGTTGGAAACCTAGTGGCGAGGGATATGTGATGAATATATCTAGATACTCTTTTTGTTTCTATATTGTCTCTTCATCTTATAATCTTGGAAAAAGTATGATTCATGCTTATGTGTTTCTCTTGTGATGGCACATGTGTTTCATGGATAGATATCATATTTGATCTTGGTATGTGATAATATCTCTTGGTATATATATTTGAATTCGTTAAATATGGTATGGAGGCTATGATACAACAGAATCAATATCAGACAATTATGTAGAAGAAAATGGAGAAAACTAGGGCTTCTTGTTCCTGGCACTTCCCTCCACTGATCAGTTGAAAAAGGAGGACTATAAAACTTGCCTTAGGAGGGTGCATATGTATATGGAAGAAGTTTTGCATTCTATGGATTTTCAATTTTTAACCTAACACTATTGCGAGAGAAAACTAGGGCATTGTAGAAGGAGAAAGCCGACAAAGTCGACTTGAACGAGGACCGACTTAGTCGATCAACTGACTAAATCGATGGGCTGACTTATTCGATCAGCCGACTAAGTCAGTCGGCCGACTAAACCAGAGGATTAGGTCGGCTAAACTAAAAGTCATGTCGGTTCACTGAACCGACAGGTAGTTATTTTGTAACTGTTTGTAAATTGTATATATTAGGCTGTTGAGCCAAAAGAGAACTCAGTTCAGTTCTCTGCATTATATGGACTCACTATAATAATATAATCTATTTAAATCCTATATGTTCTTGTCTCTTGTCTCTGTTTTATATTTATGTATGTTTTAGTATGTATTATTGGTAACCTTATGTGATCTGTGAGATTACAACATTGGTTCCGTTGCCGGTAGCACATGACTGAAATAGATGCTCACATATGATACCAGAGCAGGAGATTAAGGACTGGTGGGAACGTAAAATTTCAAACTATTTGCAAAATTATGCACGAAGGAATAGATTAACAGTCGCTAAAGCCAAAGAAATATTTTTCATAGAGACGCATGAAAAGTTTGTCAAATCAGTGCCCCAATTCTTGAAGCAACTACTGGATGAGAAAGCTGGATGCAACTAAAGAACAATAGTTGCTAGAAAAACTGATCCAAGGAGGCTGAACAAATTTGTCGGAGTGGTTTGAGAAAATCACCGACGACTTCTGTGAGGAGCAGGCAGTTGAAGACAGAACTTCAGTGGAAACTGTCAAAGAGAAATTTTACACAGATTTCACCGAACAATTTTTGTGTTCCCTACCGACCTTGCTGTTCAAATTCTTGATCAAGAAAGGAGTAGCACATATCATCGAACCTCATCCATCACTTCACAAACATCCAACAAACTCTAACTAGGCAGAGAAGCAGAGGAATTGGGAAAAATTCATTGCAGAAAGGGAGTGGGAATACTTCCTAAGCAAATAGACCGAACTATCCGGGATTTCTAAAAGCGTCGGGTAGGATATGGGGGGGTAGCTGGTCATGTGTCGAAGATAGAGCATAGTGGATCCTAGTCGACTAAAATCCAATATCTGTCACCAGTAATGAGCATTCAACCAAAGAGGTCCTCAAGAGAATAGTACCCTACGAAAGTATGTCGGATACTCAGAAAATAGAAAGGGACGAAAGACAACAGAGAAGGGAAGCAAGATGTGAAAGAGCCTTAGGGATGCATAGAGGAAAAAAACCTAGGGAGAATGACCACGAAGACAATCTGCCAGAGACAAGTCATGACCGACAGGAAGAGGGCGTAGAGCAAGAGGTGTCCCCTAAGGAGGAAGAAGTGTGGATAGAGCAGCCAGAAGCTCTCCAATTAAGAGCTCCCAGTGAAGGAACAACCCTTTCCCCATTGAATCCGCATACTCGAATACATACTATTGTCGAAGACGACCTCCGACTACGAGCTAGTGACTTCAGTATATGGAGCCGACTAGGCGATGAACCGTCCCCTGGACGACATCTTATTATATGTCGACCGATCGAAGGGAACTGGGCGACCTTTCAAGCGGCACCCTCCCTCCAGAGTATCCACTTGCTCTTACCGACACGTGAAGGAGCCCCCCCCCCCCCCCCCTGCCAAATACAGCTTTAGAAGAAAGCGAACAATCAGACCTGTGCACAAAAAGTTGCAGTAGACCAGCGACAGCAGAAGTCAACCTCAACCGACTGCAAGTCGACGAAGACTTGACGACCGACTAGAGTGCAAGTTCTGTTGACTAGAATTCCATAGGCACGACTACATCAATAACTCCACCACCCTCACCACCACCCCCACCTCCACCCTCGCCACCTTCTGAGAGCAGTGAAAGTGATTCAGACATGGGTCATGGATCGGCTCACATTCTTCTTTATGAGTGAGATAAAGACCCCCGACAACATTGGTTCGTCTGTGAGTCGACCTGGGAAGCCAACTAGGTTACAGATGAAGATCACCAAATGGCACAATTCGCAGGAGCCTTAAGGAAAATGGCTTTGACATGGTGCATGACCTTTTCGGAGAGACAACCCAGAGTGACAAAAATCGAGATTAAGGCGTAATTCTTGTCATTATTTAAAACTCCAGATGCTAAGCACCTGGCTGCAAAGAAGCTCAAAACCACTTCACAAAAGCAAGGAGAGTCTGTCCGCGACTACGAAAAGCGATGGAAATATTTACTGAGCCAATTGGATTACGTTATTGATGAACAGTTACTAATTCAATGGTTTCTTGCAGTACTATAGCAAAAAGTACGTTGACATATTAGTCTGGAGACGTTCAAAACGTATGAGCATGCGCTAACAAAATCTCTTCAGGTTGAAATGGACGAGGATATTCCCGCATACCCCATGGACCATAGATTGGAACAGCAGCTAGATAATGTACAGAAGTCTCTGAAGGAACTAAGCCTCAAGAATCAAGAGATCTGGTGCACCAAGTGCTCAAAAAACGGCCACTCGAAACATAACTGTCGACAAGAATATAGCCGACAAGACATCTGCTTTGTATAGACCAAATCATTTTGCGACATTTTCCAGGAACACGGGGACCACTCTACAGCAGACTGGCCATTTAACATGAAGAACGGAAAGGATTCTTGGTGCGCCATTTGTGAGACCAAAAGTCACAACACCGCCGACTGTCAGTTAAACCTAAAGAACCGACAAAACTATCATGCGGTATACCAAACAAATGCAGTGGGACAACATAACGAACAAAGCAATCCACACAATGATCAACACGGACAAAGATACGACGGCCGACGGTATGAGCGTCGGTACGACAATCGATTCCAAGGTTACGGAGGACGAGGCCGATTCCCTGGGAATCGCGACATACGACCGTGTCGACCCACCCATTGCTTCATATGTTACAAAGAAGGTCACTGGTATGCAGACTGTCCGTACAAGGACAGGACCGATCTTAAATTTTGTACCCACTATGGAGTAGGCAATCACTCGCTTGAGGATTGTCCTACTATGTTAGAGAAAATTAATACCAAGAAAAATGTTAATGTCTTGTCTTGTGTACAAAAACATGATGTAATAACTACTAAAAATTTACATATTGTCACTCGACAAGGCACAAAAACAGGACCTGATAACCCTCAAATTAGCAAGATTATAGACACCAATGTTTATCCCAACCCTATGAGAGAAAAACAAACATATCAAGAAGCCACCCACATATTTCACAACATTACACGACAAGAATACATCATTAACAATCAACCCAACACAATACATCAACTCGTCCAACTTGTTCAAATAGACAAATTCGTAGCTCAGTTCATAGACTTATTGCATGAAATAAAAGGTACCAACCTTGGAAAACAAACAAAAAACATCTACAGCTTGAACCAAAAAGACAAAAATGATGTCGACCCACTTGTCGACCTGGAAATTGAAGGTTACCACATCTGATAAGTAGTGCTTGACTTTGGGTCCCAAGTAAATATCATGACCCGAGATACATGGGAAAAGATGGGCAGACCTCGACTCTACAAGTCAGGAATTTACCTGAAACTCGCCGACCAAGGCCTTATTGAACCCATTAGGGTTTGGAAAAATGTCGACACAACCATCAAAGGAATCTTGACGAAGGTTGATTTTGAAATTATTGACCCAAAAGAAGGATCTAGCTCCTTCCCAGCACTAGTCGGACGACCTTGGGGAAGAAAGATGAAAGCATCCATATCCTTAGACAAGGAATGAATCAAGCTAAAAGGAAATGGTCAAAATGTCATTGTACCCATTCATCCATCCCAAGGAGAACCTTGGACTGAACCTATTGATGAGGAAGTCGATGTCAGACAACTTTACCAGATCCACAACAATACAGACTATACAAAACCAAACATCCATGGAGAACTTCACTTAAGTAACCAAGACTCAATTGGTTATAACTCAGATGCTGAATTGTATGACTAGGAGATGGAAAATTATGAAACACAAGCAAGAGGGTGCTGGACTATACAAAAAGTATAGAGAAAACCCACCCGACAGTGCTTCATAGTTTCAATTATCCCCAAAATCTTTGAAAAGAAAGTAAGGGAATTCCCTACCTTAAAACCAACCAACTTAAACACTACACAACTACCCAGGTATAAGGAGAGGGAATCCCCAGTCATGCACGTCGAACAAGTATCTAGAAATATTGGTGAACATGGCTGACTTCAAAGCTTAGTGGAAATGTTTACAGGTCAAGTAGCTAGATGGTGGGATACCCATCAGACAAAACTACAGACTTGGACAACTGCTTCGACTTACTTTGTCGAGTGGTTTGGTGGAAAGAAGTTAACCCAGCAAGCCCAGATCCCTATCTTTACCCAATGTCAAAATCCAGAAGAACATATCAATACTTGTGAAAAGGAGGGAGAAGACTTGGACACAAAGATGAGCGATCCTGGCCACATTTGTTCCCTTCAACCCTAGCCGACTTACCAAATAAATGGTATAAGATGGAGGAAGCCAGGGGTGAAACCTTCTTTTGGCACGAACTTAGGGAAATTTTTATTAAAGACTTCAACTTCATCCCTCAAAATTAAAATCTAGTTGAGACAACACAACAAATCAAACAGTTCATCCAACCGACCGAAAAACAACCCTCCCAAGACCATTGACAGATAAAATGTTGTAACAATGTACAGACACAGTCGAGACCATAGTCGACCCATTTACAATTAGAAAATGAACACACAGAAGGCAAGAGCTTCAGATGGAAATCCAATCATGTTGAAACAACAAAACCTATCCACTCGATCCTAAAAGTCAAGACCACCGACAAACAAGACCTCGACAGAATGACTGCAGCCGATTTCCCTGCCACATTCTCATAGTTCAAAGAAGGAAGTCAGTCGATCAATGAAGCTAAAGCACCAGAGTGGCTAGATGCCAAAGTGAAAACTAAAGAGGTCGACATCTCAAACAATGACGGACCAAAAATCGCGAAGATTGGTGACTATTGGAACGAAAAATAGACCACCGAAATAGTGAACTTACTTAGAGAATTCCAGGATGTCTTTGCCAGGGACTATAAAGACTTAAAAGGCTTAGTACAAGAAATGGGAGAAATGAAAATCGATACTAAACCTGATGTTTGACCTGTCAATAAAAGACCTTATAAACTAGCTCACAAGTACAAGGAAATAGTTAAAAAGGAAATCGACAACATGTTAGCAGTAGGGATCATTTACCCTATTGACCAGTCGGAATGGGCAAGTCCAATGGTCGTACAGCCCAAGAAACATGACCCGACAAGGTTAATAATTTTTGTCGACTTTAGGGAGCTCAACAAAGCAACACTGACCGACCCATTCCCCACCCCCTATGCTGATGAAATCTTGAATGAAGTTGCAGGCCATGAATGCTACTCATTTACAGATGGATTCTCAGGCTATAACCAAGTACCAATAGCAAAGGAAGATCAAAAGAAGACAACATTTGTGTGTGAATTTGGTTCCTTTGCTTACAGAGTTATGCTTTTTGGGTTAAAGAATGCACCTGCAGTTTTTTCTCAAATTGTTGTCAAGACATTCCAAGAATACATATATAAGACCATGTCAGTATACTTCGACGACTGGACAATATACTCCACATTAAAATATCACTGCAAATGGCTTAGACTTATGCTGGAGAGATGTTGACAGATTCAACTCTCCCTGAACATTAAGAAATGTATATTTATGACTCCCATAGGCATACTGTTAGGACATATTATCTGTAAAGAAGGTATCAAGGTCGAATTTGCAAAGATTAAATTATGCTTGACCTGAAACCACCAGTAAACCCCAAACATGTTAGGGTGTTACTGGGCCATACAGGCTATTATAGAAAATTCATAAGACACTACTCAGATATGACCTATCCTTTGGAAGAACTACTAAAGGAAGATCAAGAGTTTAAGTGGACAGAGGAATTCCAGATCTCCTTCAACAAATTGAAAAGAAAACTAGTCAAAGCCCCCATTCTAAAATTTCCAAACTGGTCGACCAAATTTCATGTGCATATCGATGCATCAGGAATAGAAATCAGAGCAATCCTAACTCAACCAGGAGATGATGGGATGGATTACCCTATAGTTTACAGCAGTCAAAAATTAAATAAGTCTGAAAGAAACTATTCGACAACAGAGAGAGAAGCCCTAGGTATGGTCTTTTCCCTCCAAAAGTATCGACATTACCTTTTAGCCAACCCCTTCACATTCTATACCGACCATCAAGCCTTGAAATACCTTGTCAATAAACCACTCCATCATGGGAGAATTTGTCGCTGGCTACTTCTTTTCCAAGAATTTGAGTTCGAATTCGTTGTCCGACCAGGAAAGCTAAATGTCAGGCCCGGTCATCTATCCTGCATAGACATAGGGGAGGAACCGACCGGAGTTGACAACGACTTACCAGATGCATATTTATTTCGCATAGAAGCAGTGCCAGCAGAACTAGAAGAAATAGCTCAGTTCTTAGAGACCGGCCAGGAACCAGAGGGTATGAATACCAAGAAGAAACAAATCTTAGCTATGAAGGTTGCACCCTATAGCCTCATCAATGGATTTTTATACAAAATAGGATTAGATGACATCCTTAGAAGGTGTGTACTCGACCATGAGTGAGACCAAATCATGCATGAAGCACACTATGGAACTACACGAGGACATTTCCAAGCAGCCACAACTGCCAAGAAAATCCAACAATCAGGATTATGGTGGCCGACACTCCACAGAGATTGCAAAAATTTTGTTAGTCGATGTGACAGATGTCAACAACTTGGTCTACCTCTGTCGAGCACAGAAATTGCCTTGATATCAGTAAACCCTAGTCTCACATTTGAAATATGGGCTATAGACTTCATAGGACCATTTCCTATCACAGCCAAAAGATCAGGTGCCAGATATATTATCACTGCAGTAGAATATGTCACTAAATGGGCAGAAGCTAAACCCATCGATACATGTTCGAGTGAGGTAGCCACTAATTTTATCTACGAAAACATCATCACTAGATTTGGATGCCCACTAACATTGATCAGTGACCAGGGGACACACTTTATAAACAAAACTATCAAAAACTTGACCGACCAATTTCACATCGACAACCGATGGAGTACAACATATCACCCTCAGTCGAATGGCGCGATTGAAGCTTTCAATAAAACATTGACAAAAGGGTTAACCAAAATATGCAATAATGACAAGGACAACTGGGACGAGAAAATCCCTACAGTCTTATGGGCATACAGGACAACCTATAAACGGTCGATCGACCAAACCCCCTTTCGACTAGTCTATGGGCAAGAAGTAGTCATCCCCCTATGTTTCCGACAGCAGACACCTATTATCACATAAATACTACATGTCGATGTCAAAAAAGGAAGAAAGGACCAACTATTTCAACTCGGCAAGCTAGAAGAACACAGACTTATGGCTATACAACACCAAGAAATTCAAGAGCAACAACAAAAAGCATGGCATGACCGCAACATCAAAAACAAAAACCTGTCGGTTAGTGACCTTGCCTTACTTTACAATAGTCGAGTCAAAGGAAAACCTAAGAAGCTCCACACATAATGGATGGGACCTTACGTTGTCGAAGAGATACATCCCAATGGCTTAGTCCAACTAAAAACACTGTAGGGCCTAGTATTTCGTAAGCTCGTTAACGGAGCCTAACTAAAATGTTACAGAAACCGAATAAATAAATAAATAAATAAATAAATGACCATAACTGGTAACCAAAATCCATAAAAAGCTAAAAATTCCAAAAAAACAAAATACTACCACAGACACAACACCATGATAGGAAATCACCACTTTGACAATCGACATCCTGACCATCGACCATCTTCATCGACCATTCCTATCGCCCATTCTCAGTACCGACACCAGTCGACGACCTCGAAAGTCCCATTGCACATTTATGACCTTGAGCACCGAAAGAAATTCACCATTAGTTCGCACTCGAGTATTACAGCTGGAGTGTCAAGTCCGCCATTAATACATCCATTACCACACACAACCACACCTTCGCCTATAAATACTGGACCGTCGAAGGTTCATTCACCACACCCTTTCCACACAGAGCATTCGCACACTCAGTCGACCAAAATCCAAGAACCCTGTAGTAACCTCGACCAACCGAATACAATTGCCCCCAAACAGACCAGAGCATCGACCAAGGTGAAAGAGCTATAGGTTGCGGACACACCCTTGGTCTGCATATTAAAGAACATCAAAAACGCCAATTTCCAGGAGGGCCCATGGCAGAAACTATGGGCCAAGATTCAAGAATGGGCCTTCGTCGACAAGAAAATGACCCAAGCAGCCGAAAAAGTCCGACGCAGCGCCATCTTTGGATATGCCAATGCACCTCTGATGGAAAGCTTTGGTGGGACAAAAGAAGCTGCTATCAAATTCATTATCAGCAGATATCACCGCGGTCAGTTCTACTTTGATGAGCCGATCGACATTGCAGGGGATGTTATCTCCAAACTCACCAGCCTGTCTAACAAAGGAGACCCCGTACCAGTCGGAATCAAGGAAGTATTGGTCAAAGAGCTTACGAGATCATCTTCTGGGAAGAAATCCAAAGGGTTGATGATCAGGAAAATCACAACCCGCATGCCATAGATTGTGGCCAAAATCATCGCCATAACACTCACATTAGCAGGTCGAGGTAGCGACCTCAAGTTGGAAATGCTAGAGGCCATCGACACTATTGCAACTGACGGTCGAATCTACAGATGGGGGGATTATGTCGTCGACATGATCAAAACCATCTGCGAGCGATGCCAAGAGATGGGAGGAATCATCAAGTTCCCCTCCCTCATCCTTTGGATCGTTATGTACCACATTTGTCCCAAAGGAAGCCCAGTCTTCTAGGAGCAATCAAAGTTCGACATGTACAGGTTCAAACCTTTTTCCCAGAAAGGAACCCTACATGAGCTGGCGAAGGGGAAAGTGTTTATGGAAAATTGGTTCCAACAACTAAAGGTTCGCATGACTAGATGGAGGGTGCCTCAGAACATCCATCGAAATCTACCTGCGAACTCTCACATCCAGTTGGAGCTCGACCATACCTCGGTGTGGTAAATGCAGGGTGAGGACCCCAAGGCTAAAGACCTTGACTAATACCCGTCTGTCGACCAAATATTCCAGGAATTGTCTCGACAGGTGAAGAAAAAAATACCAGTACCCGAGGCAACAAAACAGGTCGACTTCTCAATTGAGGAGCCACTCACTGACCAGGAGAAAGAGGAAGACTATGAGCTCAACCTCTACATCAGTACATTCATGTTGGAGGACCTACCGGTTGAGCCCACTGGTCGGGTACACATAACTATCAAGCCTCCGACCGAACAAAGAGCCGACCCACAGCCGACAGAACCACAACCACAACCACAGCAACAAACAACTCCTCCAGCTCTAGCAAGTGTCACTCCGACTCAAGAACCACTGGGTGAAGTCGAGCCCGACAACCTTGAGTATGCTCTATTAAGAGGCATCATCAAGAAACTGGCCACTGAGATAGCAGCAGCCAGGAAGAAACTCAGAGCGTGGAAAGAAAAATAAGGCAAAGGAAAGTGCAAGCTTATCATTGTCGAATCATCTGATGATGAAGACGAACTGGAAGCCGTGGCCCTCGACATTATAGAGGATGCCACCGCAAACAAAGTACAAGTTGAAACTCAGTTTCAACGGTTTATTGAAGCGGGTGCCCCTGAAGGTTGACCAAAGAAGGAAAAAACAATGACGACACCTGAAGACATCGTCGATCTTGTGTCGACCCCTCCACCTCCATCACCGACACCAGTAGTCGAGGAGCAAGCACCAGTACAACAGTCGGTCAGCCCCCTCGACTTATACCAAAGAGCGATACTGGAGACAGTGAAAGCAAAGTTTGACAAAGACACTGAGCTCAAATATTTCTTCGAGAAGCTACCTGAGCTGTTTCAGTCGGCTCAGAAAATTCACACAAAGTATCCTCTCTATACAGGCAGCGGAACACACCCCAGGGTCTTTGCACACCTCACGTCGACTTTCACTTGAACTGACCAAGAAGTAGACATGATTGGACACGTGAAGTCTACCATTGAACTAGTCAACCCTGAACCCCAGAACGAAATCCCCACTACTACACTGCCAGAAGCAGATATACCTTCCAACGCAAGTCTACACCCTACTTCCCCCAAACCCATTATCTCTGACCATTCCCCCACTCTATCACCACCGCCACCACCATCCCCACCCCCCCCGCCACCCCCTGACTCACACCTAGACCCATCACAACCAACTACATCCACACAACCGGAGGTGGTCATACCACCCCCCCAGCCAAAAAAACCATCGACTTCAATCCCACAAACCACAGGCCCCCCCTCAACTATTACAGGTACCCAGGAAACAGAGACAGAGAAGCAGAACTACATTAACTATCGACATCCAAAATTTTTTGCAGAGCTGGACAGATTTCCAACATCACTTTGCCATCACAGCTCCAGCCATTATCGAGGTCTACATCGAGAAAAGACCAACCATCCATCTGCACAGTCCACCACAATAGCCTTTTGAAGAACCCAACCTACATATTTTTTGTACCTCCCTATTTCTTCAGGACGAAGAAACATTTTGTTCATGGGGGAGATGTAGAAGGAGCAAGCCGACAAAGTCAACTTGAACGAGGACCGACTTAGTCGATCAACTGACTAAGTCAATGGGCCAACTTAGTCGATCAGCCGACTAAGTCAGTCGGCCGACTAAACCAGAGGATTAGATCGGCTAAAGTAAAAGTCGTGTCGGTTCACTGAACCGACAGGTAGTTATTTTGTAACTATTTATAAATTGTATATATTAGGCTGTTGAGCCAAATGAGAACTCAGTTCAGTTCTTTGCATTATATGGACTCACTATAATAATATAATCTATTTAAATCCTATATGTTCTTGTCTCTTGTATTTGTTTTATATTTATGTATGTTTTAGTATGCATTATTGGTAACCTTATGTGATCTGTGAGATTACAACAGGCATCAAATATTTTGCAATTTTGTCCACAGTTTTGGGAAAATGAGTATGTTTCTTAGCTCGACTTGAAGAGGCACATATTTCTATCCAATCAGATCTGAAAAATACATAAGTTGAAAAATTAGGGTTTCTCTATCAAACCCTGGGTCCACCAAAATTAGTCTTCCAGAAAAGGTTTCAAGCAAGCATCAAGTTGAAGCAATATCATTGGTAAGTTCTATCCTCTCTATTTCCATTTGAGGTTCTCATTTTTATAATGAAAAAAAATAGTACCAAGCTTGAGAACAAGTTTGAAGGAACTGATAACCTATGTGCATGGAATTATGGAGTGCTTCTCATGCCTGAAGAAGCATGACTTAGTGAACTATGACAAAGAAGAAGCTACAGATCCAGAGGGAGATGAATACAAAGCACAACACAGACTTAGTCAAAGCTAAGAGGATTATGTTTGTCTCCATTGGATCTCACATGTATCATCCTTATAGAATCCCAAGGATATGTTCGAGGCAATTACCAACTTGTATGAAGGAAATAATATCAACAGGAATACGACCTTGAAAACTCAACCCGAGGATGTGCAGATGCAAATCTCTCAAATCAAGAATCAACTAGAATCCATTGAAGAAAATGCCAAATAAATGAAAGTGGAGATTAAAACCTTGAATGTGCAATAAGGAAGATGTTCAAGAAGGAATTTGATCTCTTTCAGCAAACTATGGGAAGAATTCACACAAGAATAAGCTCAACTAATAACAAAAGAGGAGAATATGGGAGCAACTGAAAATCAAGCTCTCACAATTTACTCTAGAATAAATCATATAAAGAATGAGGAACTTCATCAAAATAGAAGACAAAAGGAATTAAGAAGAGATCCATCCAAACATTCGATGCTACACTTGTGATGAGAAGGGACACTACTCCATAGATTGTCCCAGAAATAGAGGCTCCTTCCATAAGAAGTCAAACAAGAAAATACATCATGCTCACATTGCTGAAGATGATGAACCAACTAATAAAATATTTTGAGAAGAAAAGGAATATTCCTAACGTAATGAGGAATATGAATTCTACTAGTGAAGACAGATACCATACTCTTATCCATTTCAGAATTAGATAAGAAGGAATGAAGTTAGTGACACTTAGAACCAGTACACCGGTTCCCAGAATCAGATGATGAAGTAGAAGGATCCAATTATTCTTGAAAGGCCATAAGGATCAATAAGGATTCCACCCACCAAACAAAAAAAGACAAATTCCCAGAATCAGATGATGAAGCAGAAGGATCTAGTTATTCTTGCAAGGATATAAGGGTCAAGAATGAGTCTACCCCCCAAACAAACAAAGATAGGTTCCCAAAATCAGATGATGAAGTAAAAGGCTCCAGTCTTTCTTGCAAGGACATAAGGGTTAAGAAGGACTCCACCCACCAAACCAACAAAGAAAGGCTCCCATGATAATATGATGAATTAGAAGGCTCCAATTATTCTTGTAAGGACATTAGGATAAAGAAGGAGTCCACCCACCAAACAAACAAAGACATGTTCCCAGAATCAGATGATGAAGTAGAAGGATCCAATTATTATTGCAATGACATTGTTGGATTCTCCCACAATACTAAGAGGGGGGGGTGTGTGTTAGTTTTTCATCATTCAAGCTAGCATTATGATCTTAGGATCTTTTAACTGAGAGAATAACAAGCACAGCAATAAAACATAAGCACATCACAAGAGACAAGAGACACAAAGAGTTTTCCTTGGGGAAACCATAAAGGAGAAAACCCTGCAACTTCCTCAGAGATAGAATCAGCACCAAAATAGTAAAAGCCCCAAAATAGTAAGATGATCTCCACACAGCAGCAGTCTCTCTCTCTCTCACTGAGAGAGCTTCTCCTCTCACTCATGTGCCCCAATGAGTGAGTGTGAGTGTTGCAAGTGAGATAAATAGAGAGGCTCACTCTCTATTTATATTCTTTCGTTTACTTGAAGTGCACTCCAACATTTCGGCCTCACTTAACAATTACTTACTAGAGCCGGCATCTCTAGGAGTGTCTAATAACCCTAGTTCCCCACCACTTGTGGGCACTTTGCCTCCTCTGACCAATAGGAGGGTAACACAATGGTGGGGACTATTGCCCCGACTTACAATGACTCACCTAGGGTCGAATTCACTAGGATAGTCTAATAACCCAAGGGCCCCACAACTATGGGGACTTTAACCCTTGACCAATAGGAGGGTTACCCACAATGACTTGACATGACTTTCTCATTATAGAAACTTCCCAGAATAAACATCGGGGTATGACATGACTCAAATACATTACAATACCTCCTAGAATAAACATCGGGTTAGAATAGATAAGAAATACAAGTGAATACATTCCGAAGTTACAATTACATCAACACTCCCTCTTAAATAGGAAGGTATTCTCTCGACATAATTTATCAGCACAAGTCTTCTTCTCTGTGTCATCTGAGTCATCATCAGGTCTTCGTCATCTTCAAGTCATATTCATCTTCAAGTCATCTTCATCTATAAGTCATCTTCATTTGGATCTGGATCCTCACCTGACCTGGATCATCATCACTGAATCTAGGTCATCACTGGATCTGGATCATTACTCAATCTGGATCATCATCATTGGATATGGATCATTACTCGATCTGGATCATCACTAGATTTGGATCATCTTCACTGGATCTAGATCATCACTCGATCTGGATCATCACTGCTAGATCATCTTCACTGGATCTAGATCATCACTTGATCTGGATCATCACTGCTGGATCATCTTCACTGGATCTAGACCATCACCCGATCTGGATCATCATCACTGGATCTCGATCATCACTCAATGTGGATCATAACTGGCTATCATTAATGGATCTCGATCATCACTCGATCTGGATCATCCCTGGTGCTATCTCATGATTCTTCTTGTCACAGGAAGTTCTATAGAGCCAGCCCTTTTGCATGCTAGTTGTAGGCCTAGCCATCATGTAGGTCTTCGCCCAGCACTTACATCTAACCTACTCGTCAGAAAGGCACACCCAACACTCACATCTGATCATGTAGGAACTAATCCTATAATCATATAAGAAAGGCCCAGCACTCACATTCACCAGCATGATAGTACACACCTACTATCATCTGTGAAAAGGCTCAGCACTTACAATCACCAGCATGATAGGACACAACTACTATCATCTATGAAAGGGCTTCAGTACTTACATTTGACCTACTCGTCAGAAGGGCACAGTACTCACATCCATCCAGGTTGGAACACATCCTGTGCACAATGATGGAAGAGTTCTGCACTTCCATCCAGGCTGGAACCACATCCTGCTCACAATGATGAAAGAAATCTGTTCTTTTCACCCAGGCCGAAACCACATACTGCTCACAATGATGGAAGATTTCCTCACTTTCATCCAGGCCGAAACCACATCCTGCTCACAATGATGGAAGAACTATGTTCTTCCACCCAGGCCGGAACCACATCC